>CM068296.1:29589823-30111295 GCA_034768395.1 Linum lewisii
AGATTCGAAATTCAATCAGTTTCTCATTCATGTTTGATTTGTTCTTCATTGGTCATGTTTCTTGTCTGGATTGATCACCTAGATTAGATTCTTGTTAAAGCTAAGGATAGAAGCGAACGCTCGCCTTACTTTAGAACATCGAATTGAACAATTAACCTTATAATTGGATTGTGCCTTTCGTAGGAACCGGTTAGGGTTAATTCACTGCAAGAGTAACTCATTAATCACTAGTAATCACACCAATTAATTAAGTCGTTGCGAGAGGCGATCGTACCCGGGCGGCTAGTTAATCTTGGTAGTTAGAACGGATAGAGCGAACGTTCGCCGGTCTTAAACCTAAGGGTAAGGAGTTATGGTGGTGTCTTAGTAATTGATTGAATGAGAATCGAAATCCGTTGATCTGTTGATTGCCAATGCTCTGGGGAACGAAGGGGGATTCAAAGTCTAAGTTCGTCTGTCATTCTTGTTTTCAAACCCTAATTCCCAATCTGCTTTAGTTTAATTTGTTTTAATTTTTCTGCATTTCTTAGAAATAGAAGTCGTGGAACTCACACCATGCACAACGTGTTTTCCTTCGAGTATTTTGCTAGTTCTGAAGTAACCAATCATAGAGACCCTCGGAATACGATCTGCTATACGCTTTTTAGCATTAGTTGTTTTTATTTGGTTGAACCCCAAACAACGACTTGAGGCTTCACCACCGAGCCATTTGTTGGCTTGGCCTAGAGCGCTCCTCCGTGGTGCCCGGCGCTGGGCCCGGGGCTGCATCAAGACTTGGCATTGTTCATTTCTGGCCAGGCCTTTGGCTTTCTGCTCCTGCCAGGTCTTGAGAAATGTTCTCAGAGGATCTCCAATGGCTGGTTCTGGTCCGGGGCTCATGGCATTTGGCCTGGGGCCTAGTTCAGGTACTAGGCCTCGATCGGAGCTCGTGGTGGAGCCTAGCTTCGGGATCAAGCCTCTTCCAGTCAGGCCTTTCTCTTTCTTCCTTTGGCGTTGTTCCAGAAATGCCTCAAGAGGGTCCCAGAGCTCTCGTTTGCTTCGAGGGCTCGTGGGAATGAGGCTAGGGCCTAGTTGAGGTCCTCGGCTTGGGGCTGCACTTGGCCCTATGCTTGGCCCCGGGCTTGGACCTGGGGCTTTGGCTAGCATCAGGGCATGGCATGGCCTCAGGCTCATCCTAGCTTGCCTAGCTGCTGGTGGGGGCTTGAAGAGGAGCCATTAGGTGAGTTATCCTACACCACCCCTGCCATTCTGACGCACCTCTCTCCCTTGAAGAGGCCCAAAGACGCATCCTCTCCCTTGAAAGATACAACGAACCCTTTCCCTTGAAGGAATTGTAAACAAGACGCATAAAATAAAATCACACCTTTCTCTTGAGGTCGTGACCGCACCTCTCTCCCTTGGAGAGGCACTTAGCACCCATACTGTAGATAAGGGGGGCAGTGCAGGCTCCTAACGGTTCTATCATTCCAATTTCATTTAATACAGCCACGTCAACTATCACACATCAACAATACAGTTTCAATAAACCAATTCATGTTCCAATTCCATGTCCCAATTCCTTATCCCAATTCCACATCACAATTTCATGTACCAATTTAATGTCATAATTCTACACAATAACTTCACATATAACACTTCGGTACCCTTGCATTAAAATTCTTTCATATTTTTTACTGGACTTTGGAGTTTGAGGGCTTTAGTTTAATGTTCATGTGTTAGGATATAGTGTTAGGGGTTTCTAGTTTATTTTTTGGGTTTATGATGATTTAATTTGGACTTATCGTCAAATGTTAGAGTTTGGAATATAATTTAGAGTTTTGAGTCTATAATGTAGTGTTTTAGGGTTAAGATTTAGTGTTTAGGGAGTTTGCATTATTAAGTAGCGCTTAGAGTTTATTGCAATAGGTTTAAGACTTGTTATTTGAGTTTTAAAGTGTAGAAATGTTAATTTTTATGCTAGCTAGGGTACCGATACCCACGAGTACCGAAGTACTCACCACATATATATATATATATATATATATACTGCACAAACAAGAAATCAAACTGTCATTCTAGCCACCTAGTCAACCATTCAATCAAACTAGTCAACCATACATTCAACAAGTCAAACCATAGCCTCACATATCAGCAATCAATCACAATATCATAGAACTAACCATTTCAACTCTCCAATTTGTGCATCCATATAAATTACTAAGTCCAGTTGTAATTCCTCCACGTTATGACTACCTATCGACGCTAAGCCCTAACCTTAGCCTAAAAGCATCCCTTGGTTTCTGTCTGGGAATGTCCATCTTATTGTCCTAATTCCACTGGTTCTGACGGTTCGTCAATTGGAGCTCTAATGAAGGAGTTAAGCCCAAATCCTTGAATCGCCAATTGAAGCTCCTAAACCAACTGCCAAACGAACCCTTAGTGAGAAATTCCAAAACGAAACACATATTTACTGAAAAGACAGTTTAGTCACTTACATATTTTATAATGCAAAACGGTCCCAAAACTTCGTCAAGATTACAAACGACCCCTTTGTCTTCTCCGACTAACTACACCGGCGTCGGTGAGCCTCTACTGACATCGTCGGCAACTGCCGCCACTTCCAAGATTGGGGAAAGTGGAAATAAACTTTCGCCGATCTGGAATTCTTCGTCGCTGCCACTTAAACGTCAACGATCCCCTTTTCTCTCCTTCCCCTCGAATTGTCGACGCTACGGCCAACGCCGCCATCGGGTTGGAACTCTGCTCCTTCGTGTTCCTGATCACCAACGATGCCACCCACAATACAAGTGTGATGAACGTTATAATGCGTGATCAAATACTACCTAGCTAAAAAAGCAGGATAGATCGTATTCCACGGGTCTTCGAAAAATTGTCTACTCATATATAAAGGCAGATTACTCAGGTGTAACACGTTGTGCGTGGTGTGAGTTCGATGACTTCTATTCTAGAAAATGCAAGGAAATTAAAAACTAAATTGAAAGACAGATTGGAAAACTAGTTGACTTAACAAAGACGACAGACAAGCTTAGGTTTCGAATCCCCCTTAGTTCACCAGAGCATTGGCAATCAACAGATCAGCGGATTTCAATTCTCGTTCAATCAATTCTAAGACACCACCATAACTCCTGTTAGGTTTAAGACTGGCGAACGTTCGCCTTATCCGATCTAGCTACCAAGATTAATTAGTTGCCCGAGTACGGTCGCTTCATGCGACGACTAAACTAACTGGTGGAATTACTAAACGATTTATGAGTTACTCTTGCAGTGGATTAACCCTAACTGGTTCCTACGAAAGGCACACTCCAATGAATAGGTTAATTGTTGATTTGGTGTTTTAAAGTAAGGCGAGCGTTCGCTTCTATCCTTAGCTTAACAAGAATCTAATCTAGGTGATCAAGCCAGACAAGAAACATAAACAACGAAGAACAAACCAAAAATGAAAGAGAAACTGATTGAACTTTGAATCTAATCACTGCCGATCCGTGACCGCTTTAAAGCCCTGGGTCACTTAGGGTTCATCTAGTCTAAGCTCTACGAGTTTCGCCACTCATGTTCATAATGACAGAATCAAAGACAAAAACATAGTTCATCAAGAAAAGGAAGAATAGATAGAAACTATAAAACCTAATTAGGACGACTCTGGCAAAGTTTCGCTCTCCGGTAATCTTCAATCCTAGCTCCGAGTCTCCGAGGTGAAGGATGGCGTTACGATCTCTTCCTTGCTCTTCGAACTCTTCAACTCTGTTCTCTCGAACTTCTTAGGTCAGGAACTCGTGAAAGTTCTGAATTATTAGAGTATATGTGAATTTGGGCCGCCAGTTAAGTATTTATACTTAACCCTAAAGCTGTCGGATTTTGCCTGGATTTTTCGGCGAAAACTCAAGAATTTTTCTCCGAAAACTTCTTTGTAAAATGGCTGGTTTTCTGTTTGCTTCTCCTGTGATTTTCGAACTTAGAGTTTTCGGCGAGACATTTTGGGTTTTCGCCGAAAACTTCCTCTTGTGATGCTCAATCGATTTCTTCTGGAGTTTTCGCTGAAAACTCTAAGCTTTTTCGCCAAAAACTCAAGTGTAAAACAGGGCAGGATTTGAGTTGACTTGATTGACTCCTTGGATCGATTTTGGTGCGGTTCCTCGAGGTCCTAATGCCTTAGACATGTCTTTGGCTACATTATTTGACGCCAAAAACCTGTGATATCATGAAAACACTAAAAAACCATCAAATAGACCCGAAACGGGCCAAAGTAACACAAATGGCATGAGATAGAGTAGTTGAGTGATTATTCGCTATTCTACCCTAAAAACCATGTCTTAAGCCAAAAAATGTCGCTTAAATGAGGCTGATAATCACGTTAAATCGAGTGTCATCAAAGTGTCAGCTATTTCGTCAACTCAAACTAACGAAACCTGACGATGTGAAATAACTAAACATGTTTGGATAGTTGACGATGTGCGTTAGATATTGTACACCTTGTGGTTATTCGAGTAATTTCGCGTTAATTCAGGACATTTGAGAGTACTAAGTCCTTTTGTGACTCAAAGTACTTCTAATTCGAAATAACCCACAACCCGAACCACAAATTTACAGTTAGGATTAACTTTCAAATATGATCACTTGTGACCCAACTAAAAATAAGGCAAAAAACCCTCCCATGTTACTAACTATTCGATTATTAGCCGGCGTATATACGAACTATTGCCTATGGTTCAGACATGACCACCTATTGGATGTTGAGTTTCGCGTAACACACCATCAGTTTTCTAGCGTTTCCGTCCATATTTGTTAGTGTGAGCTAGCAAACTTTCACATGTGGATTGTTTGCCGCACATGTGGCATATGCAACATCATTATTTTAATTACCCATGCATCTAATAATAAAAATAAACATTAAAGAAGTTAAAAATAAACCCTATAGATTTGAATTCTCATCTTCTTCGGCAACTGCTATGTCGTCTCACTAAAGATCGTGGCACGGCGGTTCTCAAAATTCCTAAATGGGATTCAACCGCTACATTTATTCTCAATCAACACCTCACAAACCCCTACCAAATAGCCAAACACTACCGCATCACGAAAATGACAAGAAATTTAGGGGGGGATCCAATTTCAAATTGCAATAGAAAACACCAGAGACGAGTAATCGGAGAGGGAGCTGGATCATGAACTATCACTTTGAACGCCATATAACTATCGATTTTGCTCGACAATTGGAGCGACAATGAGATCTACTTCTTCAATTCAACTGAGAGAACAAAACAAACAAACAAATTGATCAAAATTCGGAGCAGATAATGGAGAATCAGATAACACACGATGACGGTTGTGGAAAAAACAAAATCGTTAGATGTTCATAAACAAAACGAACGAAGACCAAGCAAAAGAGTGAGGAGAGAACAGAGGCAGAGTCACACTTGGCCTAGAGATTAGATGTCTGGATTGAGGTAGAGGAGGAGGAAACGAAGGTGGTGAGGAATAAGAAGGTGGAGGCTAGGGTGAAGAAAAGATCGAGAGGGAGGAAGGATGTGGAATCAGAGAGGAGGAGGGTGAGGGAGAGGATGTGGAAAAGGAAGATGACGACAACGAACTGGTGAGAGGTGAAGCGGTGAACGGGAGTGCGACCTTTGAGGAGAGGGTCAGAATCTAAGGAAATTAGGTTTGGTGGGAAAAGGCGACCAGGAGGAAGAGAATTAGGATGTATAGAGGGAGGTGCCTTAGGTAGGAGGAAGAGGAGTAGTTAGAGAAGGGATGGAAGGGTTTGGTGGCGTAGATTCTGGCATAGGAGACCCGAGGAGGAGAAGTAAGAGATGATTTTTATTTTTATTTCATTAAAGTGTATTTCTATTTTTTGTAATAAATAATAAAATATTGTCACATAGGATGCCAACTATACTATTTTATATAGTCAACTAACTCCATCTAGCCAGCTGTTAGAAAAATCATCTAATAAAACTAACGGTGTGTCACGCGAAACACGAAACTCAATAGGTTGTTACGACTGAAACATAGACAACAAGTTGTATATATGATGGTAATAATCGAATAGTTCGTGATATAAGAGGATTTTTTTTCCGCATACCCCTATAGTTATTCGAGTAACTTCTATTTCTCCTTCATTACATTTGTGAGTATTAACCTACTTGAATCAACCCGATCCACTATTTGCCAAGTATACCCATACATGATTGATGACCTCAACAACGATTGATGATAAAAAACAATCCAGTTAAGTAGTATATAGACTATTACAAAGAGAAGGCCCCACCACTTAAAACTCGAGAAAGAAGACAAAACAAACTATGAAGAAAGACAAAGGGAAAAGGACTTCCCTACTAGAAAAAACCTAAGAATAATATGGCGAAGAAGAAAAACCGGGCTGATGCCGGCCACAAAAGTCCAAGCGGCGGCGTTGACCCAACATCATCATCAGGTTTACGGGGAGGCTTTCGGTAGTAGTAAGGGAAGTAGGGAAGGATAGCGTTGGGTGGCGGATTATTGTTGATGCCGTAGTTGTTGTTACCTGAAGGCGGTGGCGGTGGTGGTGGGATATAGTAAGCAGCTGGTATGTTATTTCCAGCCGGAGGAGGCGGCGGATATGACGAGGATTGCGAAGTCGGTGGTGGGTTTGTGACGGCGGCAGGGGATCCTGGGCCGGTTGGAGGAGGGTAGCATGGGTATGGGCATGTGTCGTCTGATAGGGTTAAGCCTGATAGGAAGAGAAGAAGTGTCGACGTTGCAACGGTGGTGATGGACAGGGAGGGGAAGATGAAAGAAGCGGTGGACATGGGCATGGGTAGTGGTTGTGAGTTAGGAGAATAGGAAGAGAACTTAGGATGTGTTTGTTTGTCTCAGAGAAGGAAGGAAATGGGGGGTGACATATGTTTCCTATTTTGTCATCATCAACTCTTCTTCGTCTACTACGTCAAACTTAATAAAGTATACAACTCTTTTTTTTTTTTTTTTTTTTTTTTGGAAAAATAGCACTTTGCCCCCTCTACTTTGCTAACTTAACATATAGTCCCTTATACTATAAATTACTCTTTTTACCTCTCTTATTTTGACTAATTTGCTGTTTTGGTCATTTTCTTTCAACATTAGCTGCAATAGTCATGTATTAGATTACTACGCTATTTTTTAATTGATAATATTCATATATATGATTAGATAGGATGAAATTGCCGAATAAAAATGTGTGGTCTTAAAATCCTTTGTTTTTCACATACTCTTCGTGATACCTCACCAATTAGCTCTCTGACAAACCCTTTATCTCCTAACTCCGATATCTCTTTTTGTCGGGTGTGAATATCTCCAGATTTAATGTTAAGAAGACGATAGTCGAAATGGACTAAAAAAACAAAACGACTTAAATAGGAAGAGTAAAAATAAACAATTTATAGTATAGATATACACTCGTACCTATTTGAAACAGTCTCAAAGGGAGAAATCCCTTCATCTTATTATCAACTACTACTACCAACTACCCAGACCTTTTCTTGATGGTACATATACTCTTTTACGTCCAGTGCTAAGTGTTTTTCTATGACTGATATTAGTGAACAGAATTTTGTAGATCCCGAAAACGGTGGTTGACAAAGGCATTATGAGAATGAAGAGATGCCCAGTTCTTTACTCCGATTCATGTTTACCAATATATATGGCTACGTGACTGTTGCATTTGAGTGTTTTAATCGTCTGGACGACTCTTCCTAATTTCATTCCCTTCAACCGAGGTGAGTGGTTGAGCATAGAGGGAACTGGAATTTTCTATTACTATCTAAAAATTTATGTACCGTCAGTAGCCAAATGTGTAAATATGTTCATATCTAGTACAATCTGACTGGCAGCAAGCGAATCGTCAGACAGGTAGCGATGCGCCAGCCAGCCAGCGCATCGCTGGCTGCTTTCCAAAATAATAGTCGTTGCAGCGATGTGCCACCTGGCAACAGAGCCGTTACCTCCTGGCCGTTACTTAACGGTCATCCTGTTTCCAGCAAGCGATGCGCTGGCTGGCTGGCGCATCGCTGGCTGGAAACTGGATACCATTTTTTTACAGCTTGTATAAACACCCCTCCCTACCATACCATTTCTTCACACCTCTCATCCTCTCTCAATTTCAATTCTCTCAAAGGTATTTTCGTTAGTTTGTAATCGTCATTAGTTTCAAGTTATGATTATTGTACGCTAATAACGTCTTTTTTTTGTAGGTTTCAAGAACTGCCTGATCTCTCTATACTCTTAGCCTTGTCGTTCTTGGCGGTTTGGGAGCGCGTGAGAGGGCGGTGGTGAATAAACCTTTGAACAACCTACGAATAACAAAAACAAGCACAACCAGTGTAAAATCGAAGTGGATGGAAATATGAAAGATGGAAAGTAGAAGAATAAAATGCCAGTTCTTCTTTCAAACAATTAAAATAAGCTCCCCGGCAACGGCCCCAATTTGATGAACATTGTAATGCGTGATCAAATACTACCCAGCTAAAAAAGCAGGACAGGTCGTATTCCACGGGTCTTCTAAAACCTGTCTACTCAAATATAAAGGCAGATTACTCAGGTTTAACACGTTGTGCGTGGGGTGAGTTCCACGACTTCTATTCTAGAAAAAGCAAGGAAATTAAAAACTAAACTGAAAGACAGATTGGAAAATTGGTTGACTTAACAAAGACGACAGACAAGCTTAGACTTCGAATCCCCCTTAGTTCACTAGAGCATTGGCAATCAACAGATCAGCGGATTTCAATTCTCATTCAATCAATTCTAAGACATCATCATAACTCCTAACCCTTAGGTTTAAGACTGGCGAACGTTCGCTCTATCCGATCTAGCTACCAAGATTAATTAGCCGCCCGAGTACGGTTGCTTCATGCGACAACTAAACTAACTGGTGGAATTACTAAACGATTTATGAGTTACTCTTGCAGTGGATTGACCCTAATTGGTTCCTACGAAAGGCACACTCCAATGAATAGGTTAATTGTTGATTTGGTGTTTTAAAGTAAGGCGAGCATTCGCTTCTATCCTTAGCTTACCAAGAATCTAATCTAGGTGATCAAGCCAGACAAGAAACATAAACAACGAAGAACAAACCAAACATGAAAGAGAAACTGATTGAACTTTGAATCTAATCACCGCCGATCCGTGACCGCTTTAAAGCCCTGGGACACTTAGGGTTCATCTAGTCTACGCTCTACGAGTTTAGCTACTCATGTTCATAACGACAGAATCAAAGGCAGAAACAGAGTTCATCAAGAAAAGAAAGAACATATAGAAACTGTAAAACCTAATTAAGACGACTCTGGCAAAGCTTCGCTCTCCGGTAATCATCAATCCTAGCTCCGAGTCTCCGAGGTGAAGGGATGGCGTCACGATCTCTTCCTTACTTTTCGAACTCTTCAACTCTATTCTCTCGAACTTCTTAGGTCTGGAACTCGTGAAAGTTCTGAATTATATGAGTATATAAATTTTGGGCCGCCAGGTAAGTATTTATACTTAACCCTTAAGCTGCCGGATTTTGCCTGGACTTTTCGGCGAAAACTTCTTTGTAAAACTGCTTCTTCTGTGATTTTCGGACTTAGAGTTTTCGCCTAGAACTTTTGGGTTTTCGCCGAAAACTTCCTTTTGTGATGCTCTGCCGATTTCTTCTAGAGTTTTCGCCGAAAACTCTAAGCTTTTTCGCCGAAAACTCAAGTGTAAAATAGGGCAGGATTTGAGTTGACTTGATTGACTTCTTGGATCGATTCTGGTGCAAATCCTCGAGGTCTTAATGCCTTAGACACGTCCTTGGCTACATTATTTGACGGCAAAAACCTGTGTTATCATGAAAATACTAGAAAACCATCAAATAGACCCAAAATGGGTCAAAGTAACACAAATGGCACGAGATAGAGTAGTTGAGTGATTATTCACTATTCTACCCTAAAAACCATATCTTAAGCCAAGAAATGTCGCTTAAATGAGGCTGATAATCACGTCAAATCTAGTGTCATCAAAATACCCCACACTTAAGCTTTTGCTTATCCTCAAGCAAACTAAATAGAAACGCTCACGTTCACAAATGATAAAATCGATTAAATTGGAGTTCAAGCATGCACAATGAATTATTAGACAGATAATTCCTAGAATAAGAAACCTAACATGCATACTGATCAGCTAAACAACCTGGTCTTACTAAAAACTGCACACAACACGTAGTAGTAACCAATCATGCACGAATTTGACATGACCGACCAGACTCCTCACACAGATAATATTTAGTAAAAAGGGGGAACTCTCACTCTTTGTGTTTAAGGACGTGTTTAAGCTCTCAATCATTTTCTGTTACTGAATTCTGTCATAAGTTTGTAATTCGACCACATCTTCACCACTGTGACAATACGAGGAACTAGTCAAGAAGGACTTCCCTGCTAGGACCGTAACGAATTCTACACTACAAGGGTTAAGATGAGATGGATGAAGGGAATGTATGATGTGGCTTTGGTGCGGTGTAGCTTTCGACTAACTTCCCTAAAATCTAGCTTATGGTTTCCTACCGTCTAACCAGACACGGGTGGAATAGTGTACGCTCGTCCTACGATACCCTCAAGCAACCTAGCACTTTATTTTCTTACACACATTTTTTTTTTCACTTCGTTCTTCCATATTTGGGGAGAAGAACGTTATTGAACTTTGAAACTTTGAACTTTTCTCTTTCTCTTACTTTTTCGAAATTTTTCTTATTTTCTTATTTTCTTTCTTTTCTTTGTGTTGATTCTTTCTTTTAGTTGTTAGAGGGGTTTACACGTTTCCACATAATAGCTAAGACCACCTGTTTAATGGCTTTAGGCAGGTTACCACAAACTGACTTCCGGTAGGCCAATCTAGAGCTACAACCACAGGGGATCAACGGGAAATGAAAGAATGGGGGATGGCTGTAATGTATATCGAACCGAAAGAAAGGTCCAAGCTCAAGGGTTTAAACCTAATGGATTTAACGTTAGGGAGGCTATCTGGCTTAGTAGCTGAATCTAGGTGCCCCTATCATTCTAGAACTCGTGTCATCGTGTGGTCTCGAGTAGGTCTCATGCAAATTCTAACTCATTTAAGCAAACAGAAAACCACTCAAAAAGAATTGAAATTGCAAGTTACGTGCAATGGATCAAAAGCTTACAGTTGGTTTGCTGGTCGGATTTGGTCATTTTCATGCAATCAAAGTGACAAACTACAAGTGTGATTTTGAAAATCTGTTCTGACCAGGCAATTTAGCATCAAAGTATACACGTTGGTTCACAAGTTCTATGTTAGGCAGTCTAAGCATCATTATGACCGATTGAACAACAACTTAACATCAAAAATCAAGAACTGAGCAATTCTAATGCTAGAGAAACTGGAAAGGGACCACGAGGCACACAAAAACATAATCCAGGACAATCAAGTTCATGCAAGGTTCTCTAGTATCCTACCCCACACTTAAATCGTTCTGTGTCCTCACAGGACTAAGACTAGAGTTGAGAGTGAAATAGAAGAACCTGGACCGAGATGATTGCTGTAGTGGATGAGCACGGATCCTTGGAGCGGAGGGAATCTACCGAAGCGAAGGGAAGTGTAGTAGATCCTGAAGCAAAGGAAATCTACCAACTGTCTGCAAAACAAAAACAAATGAAAGATAAAAAGGAAACCGGGACATCCACACAGAAAAAATTTGGATCGAGATCCGAAAAGAAGAAATAAAAAGAAAGGACAAGGAAGAGGACACAACCCGATCATTGCTGGTCAGGTGCGTCAGGAGGTGGAAAGTGGAAGAAGTCCGTGACCCGCTGCTGCCCACGCCAGCTGCGCCTCGTGCCTCTCATCTTGCACACGCATGTGCTACTGCATAATATCCCATCTGGCGTCTTGTGTGGCGGTGTCGGTGACTCGCCACTCCTGGAGACGCTCATACAGCTCTCCAAGATCAGCTGGATGTGGAGGGTGGTGTGGAGGAGGCATCTGGAAATCACCCTGGAAGGACGACTGCTGCTGATATGCATACCCTGCCTGCTGTTGTGGCGAGGGAATATGATCGTCAAACATCAGCTCCGGCTGAGGCTGCTCCTCTTCAGAATCATCTTCTTCCTCTGAATCGTCCTCTTGGGGCAGAGGAAGAATGGCTGCCACATACGGACTGTAGTCCAGCTAGATTTCGTACTCAACAGCTAGATCACCATCGACGGTGTGTACTATGTGGCGCGGGACCTCAGGACCGTATGACTGGTTGAGACCGAAGGCAATGACGAGGCGGCCTACAAAGTTACCACCAAGGAGGGAGCGAGACGGCTTGGTCGTCTTGGTCTTCTTGTGGAAGAGACGTGCCAGCACCCATCCAGGATGAAGTGGGCGACCCACTCGGATAGCACGGAACAAAATGAGCTCCTCTCGACTAATATGGTGGCGGTCCTTCTTTGGTGCATATAAAATAGATCTACGCAAAACCATATGAATGAAACGAAAGAGAGGGTGAGCGAGTGACCTGACGGAGTTATAAGCTCCGGTCCGAGCGCCAGGCACTCCAATGATGTGGCTCTAGAGCTCATCATAGATTGGACTGTTGCCTGAGTTGTCCTCCCAACCGAGCTGGTAGTTGCGGTAGTACCAGGCGGGATGCCGAGGTGGTCGAAAAATTCGTCGTACGTCAGGCTCCTGTGCACCCCGCCTAGGTAGAAGGTGACAATCTTCTTGTGTTGGCGCCTCTTGTGCGTGTCCAGCTCAACTGTGGCCCAGAACTCCCGGAGGGCGACCTCGGGGAAGTCGTCACCCATGGTGGTCAGCTCCAAAAGACCTGCAGCTGCCAGAGAGTCGTTCACAGTCCGGTGCCAATCCTCTTTATGCTTGTGGAGGGGCTCCAGGGAGAGTAGACGCACATCAGCAACTGGGATGTCCTGGAACTGCTAGTAGCGTCAAAGTAATGCACCGGTAGGCGGGCGACGGTGTGGTGATGCCTGACACGGTCACGAAATGCTGGTGGAGGACCGTGGATAGCTGGTGTGACGGGGGTCGGTGCTCAGGAGCTAGAGCCGATGTCGAGTTTGGCCTTGGTCCTGCGCTAATTATTCCCATTCCTAATTCATAGCAAGAAAATAAACCAGATTAGTCAAACTAAAACTCTACCGCACACTTAGTAGAAAAACTCAATTTCACAAAGAAATGAGGAAAACCGAGTGGGGGTAAGCAAAGTAGATTAACCGGTAATCACAAGTAATCACAAAACATGCATAGGAATAGCCAGAACGTTATCATCACAATCAGAGTTCAGAAGTCAAACCGACATTCAAAAAGTCAACATCATAGTACATTGAACCCTAATCATGGCAATTACTATCACAGAGCGGTAAATGACGGCATAAATTAGCTCAGATAATCAACCAAGTGATATAAACGTGAATGGACAAGCATGGCAGCCAATTGAGTACAAACAGTTCATGGTCAAACCGACATTTCGACAAAAGTCAACTACCACAAAGAATTAATCTTTAAGCATAGCAAATCATGATCAAATTGCATCAAATTTCAACACAGAGCTCCCTAAGCATGCTAGAATAGTCCAAACTAATTAGTTCAACAAAATTCTCACGAAACAGTCGGCACGCAAATCGAGGTAGACCAAAAAGTCAACCGAAGTCAACCTCGATGAAATTCAGCATTCAACACGGCAAAAGATTCGGAATGAAATGCTCTACAACTTACCTTGAAGTCATGCTGGCTGAAAATGAACGAGGAGAGAAAAATTGAAAAGCTAGGTTTTGGTGGAACTGGAGCTCTAGAGCTCCGATTCTCTCGTTCTACGGTTTAAAACGTTCAGGAGAGGAAGAGGGAGGCTGCGGCGGCGGCGGCTTAGGTTGTGGCTGCGGCGACTTGTTTCGAAAATAGGGGGCTTCGGATTTTTGAAAATGAGAGTGGGGAGAGAGTGTGTGAACCGGAAAAAAAAGAGGAACAGGGGAAATTTTTTTGATTTTTTGCGGAAGTTTTCGGCGAAAAGAAGTGCAAGTTTTCGCCGAAAACTTTAGTTAAAAATGTTTGCCGATTTTCAAAGCAAGTTTTCGCCGAAAAGTTTAAAAGTTTTCACCGAAAAGTTTAACTAAAATCGGTCAGAAAACATAGGGGGTTTTGAAAAGAAGTTTTCGCCGAAAATATGGTGGTTTTCACCAAAAACTTTGCCCTGTAGGATTGAAAATATTTTCGCAATTCCGGCAAACTTCAGAAAATCACAACTAATTTGACAAAAATCGGAACAGCCTCAAACAACTTGCGATTGAAACGATGACACACAAAGTGCACACGAAAAATAAGAAATCATGCAAACTGACACTTTTGGCTCCCCCGAACTGACTCTAAAACACTAGTTCGACACAAATTAAAACTGACTCCAACCGTGGGTTGCCTCCCACGTAGCGCTCTTGATTAACGTCCTTGTGCTGGACGATACCTGGACGGTATTATGAGACATCCCAACTCAGGATCTCCTTAACGCTAGCATCGAAGTTCAAGAAATAGAGCTTCGGGGTATCTCCGGTGAGTGTGAATTTCTTCCCGTTAGCATGTATGAGTTTAGTACGTCCATCGGGAAGATGATCAGTGATCTTGAACAGACCGAAAAGTTCTTTTGAGGGATCATCCTCTACAAGGAAGACGGTAGAGGGGATGAGAGCGGTCAGCTTTGTCTTCTCTTTGACCTCCGGCTTCATTTCACCAGGATCGGTGATCGTCGGTGTTTCCTTGGGAGATGCTTTTGGCTTCTCCTTCTTTGCTTGCTCCGGCGTCGGTAGCTTGGCAGGAATTGGTGGTGCAGCTGGCTCGGAAGAGGGTGGCGGAGCAACTGGTCTCTAGACCATTTGAGTCTTCTTTTGATTCTTCCTCCGTAGCCTGCCAGGTTCCTTGCTTGGCGGCGATTAAGAAGAAGAGGCTTTCAGTTCCTTCTTCTTTCGCGGCTTCCGTGCCGTGGCTCCGGTCTTCTATGTGATGACAAGTTTTTCAACACCTACAACAACAGTTGATCTAGGAACACTGGAAGGGACATCAGTAATGGAGTTGACCGGAGTCAACTCCACAGTTTCAACAGCTAGATAGTGAGGTTCTTCATCCCTAGGAGTATATTTCATACCATCCTTAAGGCGGAATGTTATCATTTCCTTACCAACCCTTAAGGTCAAGGAACCACTCGGAACGTTAATTTGCATTCCGGTTGTTGCCATGAAGGGTCGACCTATGAGAATAGTAGAATCCTCCTTGCTAGTATCTATAACCACAAAATCAGCTAGTAAAGTGAAATGATCACATTTAGTAACGACATCCTTAATCTCTCCTCTAGGAGTTTTCAATGATCTATCCGCAAAGACAAGTTGCATGCTAGTCGGCTCAAGTTTCATAGATTCAATTTCTCAAACAAACTCATAGGCATGACATTCACAGACGCACCTAGATCAACCAAACTACGTTCTATCTCAACATCATTAATGACCAGAGGTAGCGTGAAAGAACCAGGATCGGAACACTTAGCTGGATATGGCGAGGAAGGCTTCTTGCTACGGATGGCATGATATCCTTCTTTGTTCCCCCACATGCCAGTCTCGATCCTTTCGTTCGGCAGTAACGCCCTTGGAAAAGGAGGCTTCTCATAGTATGGAGCGAGAGGAGGGTCGTACTCCTTAGGCGCCTCTTTCTTCGGTGTCTTCTTCTCGGAACTTCAATGGTCCTGTAAAGATTAGAAGAAGAATTAGTAGGTGAGCTTGTCAGATCTTGAATAGATACCATCTTAGCTTGCTCCTTTCTTGGATTCGCCTCGGTTTGGCTGGGGAGCTTGTCGTATGGACGACCAGAGGCTAACATGCTAGAGATCTGGTTCACTGCATGCTCTATTCTTTGACCGGACGCAATCTGTTATTGGTTGAGGAGAACTTGAGCTTTGAACTGACTATCATGATCGTCAAATCTGGTGATGATCTGATTGAGCTTCTTGTCGAGTTCACTGTCCTTGTTCTCCTTCTGATGCTGCTGTCCTGTATAGGTATTGTTCAGATATTGATTCTGGCGATTGCCAGGAGCTGTTCCATAGTTACCCGAATTACGATGCGGTGGCTAGTAGATACCTCCCGTCAGATTGTTTGGTTTCTGGTCCTGAACTGAACCAGTTGGTCGATTATTC
Source organism: Linum lewisii (assembly GCA_034768395.1). Lineage (NCBI taxonomy): Eukaryota > Viridiplantae > Streptophyta > Magnoliopsida > Malpighiales > Linaceae > Linum > Linum lewisii. The sequence goes on from CM068296.1 coordinate 29,605,971, forward strand.
TGATTCTGGTTCTGGTTCTGGTTGGCACCGACATTGTAGGGAGGTCGATCTTGGAAATTTCCCTGTTGTCTGTAGTTGCGGTAGCCAACATAACCTTCTTGATTGTTACTGAAGCTTTGGGAGACTAAATTGACTTCTTCGGTAGACTAGACTTCTGTTTTGCCGAAGTTCTGACAACGGCCTCCGTTATGAGCACAAGCTCCACACCATTCGCAATCAGCAACGTAGACAGAGGCTGCTGGCGGCTTGATAGGTGTAGAAGACTTCTTCAGATGCTTCTCAACTTCTGCTTTAATGGTTGCTTCCAGATTGAGCTTGCTTCTTGATACTTCTGATTGTCGTTCCCAGTTCCTTGACTTGGAAGCACAATTTGCGAAGTGGAGAAAAGCAGCTTCAGGTCTGAGGCTAGTGCAATCCCCTTTTGCTAGGGAATTGACCCACTTAGCAGATTCTTCACGAAGACCTCGAGCAAAGATTTCAGCTAACTGTCTATGCTCGAAACCATGGTGAGGACAGTTGTAGAGAAGTTCTTGGAATTCATTCCAAGTGTCATATAAGCTTGTACCTTCCTTCTGAGAAAATCTAGCGATGCTGTCCTTGAAGGTTGTTGTTCTGGAAGGAGGGAAATACTCTTCGACGAAGTCTTGAGCAAGAGTATCCCAGTCTGTGTAGTAACCAGGTGGTTTACCAGTGAGCCACCTCTTAGCTGCAGCTTTAAGAGAGAACGGGAAAGCTCTCAAGCAAAGAGTATTCTTGTCGAGATTTCCGTTCTTGAAAGTACCACAGAGATCAATGAAATCCGCCAGATGCGTGCACAGGTTGTCTAGTGGCTTGCCTTCAAATTGTAAATCCCTAGAGATCATAGTCAAGAAAGGAATATTGATCTCATAGTCAGAATCTCCTTCGATGCTTTGGCACGACGATAGAAGATCAAACGCTAGTCGCACTCGGCTTGTTGTAGTCAGCTAGACTCTTCGGTGCAACCGGTGGTGGCGGTGGCGGCAGTCGATCGTCCATCCTAGGAGATGGAGGAGGTGAGAGTGATTCGGTGTATGAAGCGGATGAAGATGAAGATGAGGAACTCCTCATTCCTCATTAATAGGAGTGAAAGGTGGAGGTGGATTGGTTCTGCCTCTTGTCTATGCTCTTAGCCTTGTCGTTCTTGGCGGTTTGGGAGCGCGTGAGAGGGCGGTGGTGCATAAACCTGTGAATAACAAAAACAAGCACAACCAGTGTAAAATCGAAGTGGATGGAAAAATTAAAGATGGAAAGTAGAAGAATAAAATGTCATTTCTTCTTTCAAACAATTAAAAGAAGATCTCCGGCAACGGCGCCAATTTGATGAACCACGTTTTCACGTGCGTGTAGTCAAATAACTATCAAGCACAAAGTAGGACAGATCATATTCCACAGGTCTTCTAAAAATTGTCTACTCAAATATAAAGTCAGATTACTCAGGTTTAACACGTTGTGCGTGGTGTGAGTTCCACGACTTCTATTCTTGAAAAAGCAAGGAAATCAAAAACTAAACTAAAAGACAGATTGGAAAATTGGTTGACTTAAGAAAGACGACAAACAAGCTTAGACTTCGAGTCCCCCTTAGTTCACCAGAGCATTGGCAATCAACAGATCAGCGGATTTCAATTCTCGTTCAATCAATTCTAAGACACCACCATAACTCCTGACCCTTAGGTTTAGACTGGCGAACGTTCACTCTATCCGATCTAGCTACCAAGATTAATTAGCCACCCGATTTATGAGTTACTAAATGATTTATGAGTTACTCTTGCAGTGGATTAACCCTAATGGTTCCTATGAAAGGCACACTCCAATGAATAGGTTAATTGTTGATTTGGAGTTTTAAAGTAAGGCGAGCGTTCGCTTCTATCCTTAGCTTAACAAGAATCTAATCTAGGTGATCAAGCCAGACAAGAAACATAAACAACGAAGAACAAACCAAACATAAAGAGAAACTGATTGAACTTTGAATCTAATCACCGCCGATCCGTGACCGCTTTAAGCCCTGGGTCACTTAAGGTTCATCTAGTCTACGCTCTACGAGTTTAGCTACTCATGTTCATAACGACAGAATCAAAGGCAGAAACAGAGTTCATCAAGAAAAGGAAGAACAGATAGAAACTGTAAAACCTAATTAAGACGACTCTGGCAAAGCTTCGCTCTCCGGTAATCTTCAATCCTAGCTCCGAGTCTCCGAGGTGAAGGGATGGCGTCACGATCTCTTCCTTGCTCTTCGAACTCTTCAACTCTGTTCTCTCAAACTTCTTAGGTCTGGAACTCATGAAAGTTCTGAATTATATGAGTATATGAATTTTGGGCCACCAGTTAAGTATTTATACATAACCCTAAAGCTGCCGGATTTTGCCTGGACTTTTCGGCGAAAACTTCTTTGTAAAATGGCTGGTTTTTTCGGCTGCTTCTCCTGTCATTTTCGAGACCGATTACTACGGATGATGGAGATACAATCTCCCAATTTGACCGTTGTCTTTTGGAGTTTTGCCCCGTCCTTCGAAGGATTCAAACATTGTCCTCCTGTGCTCGTCGTCGACGGCACCTTCACGACGGGAAAGTACAAGCACACACTACTCATGTCTAGTTCATTCGATGGTAATAAGAACATCTTTAGCATGGCCTTCGCAGTTGTGGAAGTTGAGAGCAAGGAGATCTGGGAATGGTTATTTGAGTGCATACAATGGCTAGTCACACAAAGACCTGGAGTATGTGTCATATCTGACCGACATGCGGGGATCGTGAGTGGGATGGGAAAATCAGATTTGGATGGCAATGGCGATATGCGCCTGCCACTATGTAAGCAATTACAACAGCACTGCGAAGAACGCAAAACTCAAAGGCCGCCTTATGGCTCTAGGTAAGTATCATAGCACTCCACCATTTACTTAACAAATTCGGCATACATCATGCTAATCCATTCTCCCTTACGTGTAGTTAAACGAAGGTCGTTGAGAAAGTTCAGAAGGGGGGTAACATTATTCACAAGGGTCGACCTCGTCAATAAAGACTGGACGACTAATAATCAATTGTATTGGTCAGGAGCCGTAGACGCTCAACACGACGGGGCACGATGGAACCACTTGATATCAAACATAGGCAGAGAGTGTGAATGGGGCATTCAAGTCAATCCGGGCTCTCCCAGTTTCAGCTTTGGTTGAATCCACCTTCTATAGGATGCAAACGTATTTCGAAGATCGATGGAAGAGGATTCGAGAAGAACAGGCGACCGGTGCAATCTGGACGAAGAAGTGTCTTTCTCGCTTGCATAAAAAACTAGATAAGGCCAATTCCCACACGGTGAGGACTTTTGATTATGATTCTGGCATATACGAAATACAAATGGTGCTAAATCGAAGCAATGGGAGGGGAAACAATAGGCAAGAATTTCGCTTGTTCTAAATCGACGGGGACGATCATTGCTCGTGCGACAGGTTCCAACAGCTAAAAATGCCGTGTTCACATCGTGGCTGCATGTAACTTCGCGAATCAAGATCCCTTATACTATGCCAATGCCCAATACATGTTGAAATAGTAAGCCAGATATACGGAAGGAGTTTCCTCCCTATCGGCTCGAAAGAGGACTAGGAGCCACATGGAGGGCCGAAGGTGGTGCATGACCCTAGAAGGGTAAGGAGGATGGGGCGACCACGTCATTCTCGCATACACAACGAGATGGACTAGGGTTGAAGATATTAAGCCTCATTGCAATTACTGCCAGCAAGATGGGCACAATAGGAGGACGTGCCCACGTGCGAGGCGAAGCAGTAGAAATCCGAAACCCCGCAATGAACGGTTAATTGCACAATTATTTTATGGGTCTTTCCATTATTATCATGTACTGGTTTTTCCAATGTTTGTTTAACCTTTAGTACTTCAGTCTTTGTTCACGCGTTCGAGTTGTACCAGTCGTTTTATTCAATAGTCAATATGTATTGGTAGTCTTTGTGTGAAATGTTTGGTTGTCAATGTCATGTTTCGTTTTCAATGTAATGTTTGGTTTCTTGTTGTACTGTGAAGTTACTTTTATTATTCCATACTTCAGAATTGACCACACACTTTAGAAAGTTTGTACATTGCACCAAATCCAAAGAAGAATTGACCACACAATGAAGAAAGACTGCAATTCTGTCATAAAGACAAATGAGATTTGACAACACAATGAAGAAAAGCTGCAACTACAGACCAGTCATTTTATTAACTTCCAAGATGACAACAAAAACAACAACAACAAAAAAAAAATAACAACAACAACCACAACCACAACAAAAACAACACCAAATACAACCACACCAAGCCTAAGATGGCCGTCACGTAAAACGATGAGGTCTGGGTGGTGGAGAGGGAGGCCCATTCCTCATCACACTATTGATAACCTCATGCAAACCAAAAATCTCTTGCCTTAGATCTCGAATGATTTTGTCCTTCTCCCGAATGATGTTATCCTTCTCCCTATTCGCTCGAACAAGTTGTTTGTCCTTCGCCTGAATGATTTCATCCTTCTCCTTAATCACAACATCCACGGCCTCCCGCACTTCCAGTTTTTCAAAAAACCACACCCCTTGTCCTACAGATCATAAAACAAACTTAGAGGGTTTTGAGAACTAGGAAAATGCATGAAATAGAATTTGGGACTTGTTTTACCTCTCTCTCATGAGGGCAACCGAAATAGCGTTTCAGACCCCTCAGTCGAACGGATATGGATGCCCTTAAGTCGCACCAGCAGTTAACGACACTTGCCTCATACACGAACAAGTCCTCCTCCGGCTTCTTCAACTTGTGCATTACCCTCTCAGTATCTATCACTACACAACAACAGTAATTAGTACAAAGCATCAGCAGGTAATTAGTACAAAGCATCCGCAAGTAATTAGTACAAAGAATAAATAAGATGAGGCACCACACAAATTTCACTTACTCTTATTGCGACTGGCAGAGCCATGTGTGAAGAACGACATATTCTGAGCTTGGTAGATGACGGCTGGTTGCTTGAAATTTTAAGTTCAAGGTTTGAGAGAGGTGTGGTGAAAACTGCATCTTGGAAGGGGTATTTATACTAAAAATGAGGGGGTTAGGGTTTCTTCAGTCCCAGCCAGCGCATTGCCTTCCAGCCAGCGCATAGCTGGCTGGTGATGAACAAACCCTAACTGACCAGACTGACGGAGGAAGACGGAGAAATTTTTGACAAGCATCCAACGATGCGCTGGCTGTCTAGCGATCCGCTGGCTGGCTGGCGCATCGCTAGCTGGCTGCCCGTCAGATTGTGCTAGATATGGACATACTTAAGCATTTGGCTAACGGTACATATTTTTTAAAATTGTGCTACAAAATTTCAATTTCCCTTCGACCACCATTCTTTTTAAATTTATTTTTTGTGTTTTTCTTATTACCAAAATATAATTTCAAAATGAATGTACCTTACAATTTTTTAACTACTATTAATTGCACTATATACCTCCAAAATTTAATTGTGATAATTTTTAATATTAGATTAAATTATCCCAATAATTACCACTAAAATAGTGAAAAAAATATTGTGACACATCTAAGTTTCAGAACAGGGCCTCCAAATTTCATTGGGCGGCCCTGCCTTTCACTGATCAAACTGATGTTAAATTGACTTCAATTTTGAACAATGACGTTTAGACTGTTCCACTTAGAACCTGTAACCAACGTGTCAGAACTGATATTAAATGAGTCTAGGTTAGAACAGATCACAGAATCACTCTTGTAGTTGAAATTTGAATCAATTAAACAGTTTTGCTTGTTAATCACAAAGCTCGATAACACCGTTCTAAGATGATAAATGCTAGCTTCTCCCATGTTTTCACTCCGTATTTGTTCACCTGTGATTGTGGCTAGAGATTAGGCGGAAATTCAATTGAAATCTCGTGTAAAAAGTTATAACTAGCTAGGATCAAGTGGTTAAATCGATAAATCAAGTGTTTGAGTGGTGAAATTCGAAATGTGCAATTTAATGTAAAGTTCTTTAAAGTGCTGAAAATAAAGCTAGGCAAGCCCGACACCAAAGTGAAGTGTTCGGGTTGAGCACTAGCATAAGCACAAATACTGTGAGCTAGGCAGGTCCAACACTTAAGTGAAGTGATTGGTATCGAGCACTAGTATGCAGTAAATAAATTGAAGGAAAAAGTCGAAACTTGAAATAAATTTTTGTTTAAATTGGTCCTAGCTAGAACATGTAACGTGCAGATCTAGAAACGGATGAAGTCGAGTCAATAGCCACGTCACTTTTCCTACCTCCGCATCCACATAATGGCTAGAGCTTAAAGTCTTTTTGATTAGAATTGGTGTTATCGTAGTCGGTTAACTATGATTAATTGTTTTGCCAAGAAATGAGCTTTGTTAAAACCACTCCTTGAAGTGTGCAGAAATTAGTGAGATCGATAACTTGTTTGGTTGATGTTCTTGCATGTGTAGGTCACTTGTTCTACGTGGAACAGTCTAAACCAAATCGTTAGAATTGAATCTCAGTTTAATCTCGTGTCATTTGTGAATTTGAGTGTGTTCTAGTTTAGTTTGCTTGAGGACAAGCAAAAGCTTAAGTGTGGGGTATTGATGACACTCGATTTGACATGATTTTTATCCCCATTTAAGCGAAATTTCATGCCCCTTTGATGCCATTCTGATGAATATTTGGTGAAAATGTGTTTATTATGTAATTCTAGGCTCTTAGTGCATACATTGTCCATTCATTGGCTATTTTTATCCTTTTTTGTGAGCTTTTATGTTGAGCCTCCAGGTTACCACATTATAGAGGACTCTCTCACGAGTCTAGCGCTTCAAACGGGGACCAAATCGGAGTTCAAACGGAGCGGGAATCATCGAAACAAGTTGGAGCTGGTTTTTAACTAACATTTTCGGCGAAAATCTGGTGATGTTTTCGGCCAAAATTCCTTTGAAAATCCGGGCAGAAACCCTAATTTTCAGCCTTTTCCAACTTGTAAAGGGTTTCTGGGGTTATATATAGACTTTTTGAAGCTAGATTAGAGACACACGAATTTTGGCTGATTAGCCACGACCTTAGCGATAGATAGAGTTTAGAGAGTTCGAAGAATCGTGGAGAGATCGTGAAGCCATCCTTCCACCTCGGAGAGCTCGGAGCTTAAAGTTGAAGATCCAGGAGATCGAAGCTTCGCCGGAGTCGTCAGAATTAGGTTTTTTTAGTTCTTATCTGTTCTTCCTCTGTATGATGATTTCCTTTGTTGCCTTTGATTCTTCTGTTATCGTTATGAGTAGCTAAACTTGTAGAGCTTAGATTAGATGAACCCTAAGTGATCCAGGGCTTTAAAGCGGTCACGGATTGGCGGTAATTAGATTCGAAGTTCAATCAGTTTCTCTTTCCATGGTTGTTTTGTTCTTGATTGTTTATGTTTCTTCTCTGGTTGATCGCCTAGATTAAGTTTATGCAAGCTAGGGTTAGTCGCCAGACAGCTTCCCTGCTTTGGCGCATAAATTTGTCTTCCTTGATCGCCTAGTTTAGATTCTTGTTAAGCTGAGGATAGAAGCGAACGCTCGCCTGTCTTTAAACATCAATTCAAGCAATTAACCTTATAACTGGAGTGTGCCTTTCGAAGGAACCGGTTAGGGTTAATCCACTGCAAGAGTAACTCATAAATAGTTAGTAATTCCACCAGTTAAGTTAAGTCATTGTGAGAGGCGACCGTACCCGGGTGACTAATTAATCTTGGTAGCTAGAACGGATAGAGCGAACGTTCGCCGGTCTTAAACCTAAGGGTCAGGAGTTATGGTGGTGTATAGAAACCGATTGAATGAGAATTGAAAACCGCTGGTCTTGTGATTGTCGTTGCCTTGGTGATCTAAGGGGGATTCGAAGTCTAAGCTCGTCTATCGTCCTGTTAGTCAACCTTTTTACTTTTTCTGTCTTTTATTTTTCCTTTGTTTATTAGATTAGAGTCGTGGAACTCACACCACGCACAACTTGTTTAAATCGAGTAATTTGCCAACGTATTTGAGTAGACAAGAAAAAGAGACCTCGAGTAGAATACGATCTAGTCTACCTTGGTAGATTAGTTATTTGATACCGCTAAAACTGCAGCATCAATAATCCAGAGCGCTGAACTAGAAAAAAACATAGCCATGATACAAGGTGGATCTGGATGGACCTCTGACCAAGGAAAGGAGAGTGGCAATAACGGGCATAATATTCGGAGGGATAAACTCCCAGACGATACGCAAGACAACAACCCTCATACGGACAGGAGGAAAGAGCATAAGTACTCGCCTCTCTCTGAATCTCGGCGTAGCTCATGTACGTTGTGCAAGAAAAGCAAGGCAGCCTCCAATGGATCGCCCTGTTGCCCAAGGCAGGGGTCAAAAGGGGGAACCTAAGTGAATTATGTGAATTTCACAACCAAAGTGGGCATGACAATAAGGAATGTCAAGAGCTATGAAACGAGATTGAAAGGGCATTGAAGAATGAAGATCTCAGGGAGTACATCATTGACAATCGCCAAAGGAGAAAGAGGGAACAATCAGAGTCACCCCGAAGAAGGAAAGAAAGAAGGTCTCCCTCCAAGAAGGGGATCATCTTTGACAGTATCAGCAACAAGAAGGTTGAGGAGGCAGAAAAAGATAAAGAAGCTGAAAAGGAAGACAAAAAGGTCAGGTACAAAAAATATGTAGCATGATCTTAAGGAGAGAAGAAGATGCCCCAGAAGCAAAAAAGTCGTGGGAGAATGCTCCCTAGTCAATCACGCGCAAGGATACCCACCCATCGCCTTCACCACGACGTATCTGAATGGATGGAGCCCAAGCACGCAGGACATGGTGGTCCGGGTGATCATAGAGGATACTTTGGTTCAAAGAGTTCTAGTAGACGACGGCAGCTCAGTGGATATTCTATTGGCTGACGCCTTCAGCAAAATGGGGCTGGATCCTGCAAGACTGAAGGCGTCCAAAATCGTACTCATAGATTTTCCTGGAAACGATGTACTTGTCTTGGGAGTTCTCACACTTCCTGACACCTTAGGTGATAAAGAGCTTCAAGAAACCAAGTACGTCAAGTTCTACGTCACAAACTGCAGTACGACATACAACATGATCCTAGGGCTCCCAGGCCTGAAGTTTCCAGCAATATGAGGGATTGGGGTGGCATGGGGAGACACACCCCTGGCTAAAAAATACTACAGGGTAGCACTGAGAAAGGAAGATGCTTGTTTCTCAGTAGATACCTCGGAGGAAGTCTTTGTATGCCCTGAACTAGCGGAGGCGTACGTGGAGATTCCCTCCTTCCAAAAGATCTCGAGAAGAAAGTAAGGCTATCCGCCCACATTCCTGCAGCCGACCGAGGGCGGGTAATCTCATTCCTTAGGGAGTGCGCTGATTTGATCGCTTGGAACCCCAGGCAATGCACTCGATTTGACGTGATTATCAGCCTCATTTAAGCGACAATTCCTTGCTTGAAACACGGTTTTAGGGGTAGAATAGCGTATATTCACTCAACTGCTCTTTTTCCTACCGATTTGGTTACTTTGGCCTTTTGGGTCTATTTGATGTGTTTTCTAGTGTCTCTATGAGTTCACAGGTTTTTGTCATCAAAGACGTGGCCTCGGACATGTTCAACACCTCAAGGAGTGAACTAGAATCGAAACCAGAAGTTAAACCGAGTGAAGAACCAAGTTTCCACTACCCAGCACAATGTTTTCACCGAGAATATTACAAAGTTCTTGGCGAAAATACCTTCAGAAACCCACAGCTACTTTATACTATAGTCTTCGGCGAAAAGTTCCAAGTCTTCGCCAAAAACTTAATCCTTTTCCAAGACAGAGACGGCAACCCTGAACCCTTCCTATTTAAAGCAAGCAGAGCAGAACATTGAGGGGGAATTCATTCAAAAAAATATACGATTAGACTTTTGAGAGTTGCCACGACTCTAGGATCGATAGATAGAGTTTAGAGAGTTCGAAGAGCCGGGAAAAGATCTTGACGCCATCCTTCCATCTCGGAGAGCTCGGTGCTAGGAGTTGAAGATCCAGGAGATTGAAGCTTCACAGATTCATCAGAAATTAGGTTTTACAGTTCTTCTTTGTTCTTCCTACTTGAAGATGTATTCCTTGTTTGTTTTCGAGTCTTTTGTATTGAACATGAGTATCTAAGCTCATAGAGCTTAGATTAGATGAACCCTAAGTCACCTGGGGCTTTAAAGCGGTCACGGATCAGCGATAATTAGATTCAGATTCAGACAGTTTCTATTGCGTGGTTGTTTTGTTCTTTGTTTCCTGCGTTTATTGTCTACTTGACGCCTAGATTAGATTCGTGTTAAGATAAGGTTAGTCGCTAGAATTTAGTTGCGAGACATCTGTCTTACTTTGGAATTCAAATCAATCAATTAACCTAATAAATGGAGTGTGCCTTTCGTAGGAACCATTAAGGGTTGATCCGCTTCTAGAGTAACTCGCTGTTCTTAAATGTGCCAGTTAGTTTTCCGTTGCAGAAGTGAAAGCACGGACGGTTAATAAAACTTGGTAATTAGATCGGATAGAGCGAACGTTCGCCAGTCTTAAACCTAAGGGTAAAGAGTTATGGTGGCATGTCTGAGAACTGAATGAATCAGGATTGAAAACCGCTGGTCTTGTGATTGCCAATGCTCTGGTGAACAAAGGGGGATTCGAGTCTAGCTCGTCTATCTTCTCGTTAGTCAACCCTTTAATCTTTCTGTCGTTTATTTTCCTTTGTTTATTAGATTAGAAGTCGTGGAACTCACACCACACACAACATGTTAAACCTGAATAGATTGCCAACTTCTTTGAGTAGTCAATTGGAAGAAACATCGAGAGAGTCGATCTAGTCTACTTCTATAGATTAGTTATTTGAAGCACACGCCAAAAGTGTGTCATCACCAGGATATGCCTAGGATGGACCCAACGATCATCCAGCATCAACTGGCCATCAGGGCGGATGCGCGCCTAGTATCACAAATCACAACAGGATGAGAAAGCAGGCAGTTGATAACGGTGTAAACAGGATATCAATTACTACCTTACTAAAAGTAAGATAGATCAAATTTCTTGGGTTTCTTCAAATTGTTTACTCAAAGAAGCTGGCAAATTACTCAGATTTAAACAAGTTGTGCGTGGTGTGAGTTCCACGACTTCTAAACTATAATGCGAAGGAAATTAAAATTAAAGAAAGAAGGATTAATAAATATTGACTAACTATTTGACAGACAAAGCTTAGACTTAAATCCCCCTAAGATTACCAGAACATTGGCGATCACAAAACTGACGATTTTCGATTCTAATTCATTCAGTTCACAGACACCACCATAACTCCTTACCATTAGGTCTATGTTCGCGAACGTTCACTCTATCGAATCTAACTAGCAAGATTAATTAATCGTCCGTACGTTCACTTCTGCAACGGAAAACTAACTGGTGCAATTGATTAAGAATAGTGAGTTACTCTAGTAGCGGATCAACCCTAAATGGTTCCTATGAAAGGCACACTCCATTGAATAGGTTAATTGATTGATTTGAGGTTCTAAAATAAGGCGGACGTTCACCAACTATCCTTATTTGTACAAAAATCTAATCTAGGTGATCAACCTAGAAAATAAACATAACACGAAGAACAAATCAATTATGCAAGAGAAATTGTCTGAATTATAATCTAATTACCACCGATCCGTTACCGCTTTAAAGCCCCAGGTCACTTAGGGTTCATCTAATCTAAACTTAACAAGTTTAGCTACTCATGTTGAAATCGAAAGAATCAAATACAATAAAGGAGTTCATCTTAACAAGGGAAAATAGAGATGAAATGTAAAACCTAATTTTGATGACTCCGGCGAAGCTTCAAACTCGAAAAAATCTTCACTCCTAGCTTCGAGCACTCCGGGGTGGAAAGACGGTGTCAGGATCTCTCTGGGAACTCCGAGATACGCTCTAAACTCTCTGTATCAGCTCTCTAAGTCTGGAATTTCGTATATTGAATCCTATGTTAAGTATTTGGGGTTGCGGCAGCTTAAATAGTTGATTTTCCAATTCATAGCCGGAAAAGAGTCAAGTTCTCGGCGAGAATAGTGAAGTTCTTGCCGAGAACTTCTTTGTAAAATCATCCTGAAATGGCAACGAGGAATTTCAATCTTTTCTTCATAAGTTCTCGGCGAGAACTTTGAATCTCTCGCTGAGAACATCTTCATATTCTTCAGAACAGTTAGCGATGAGGATTTTAATTGAATTTTGAATGCATTCTCGGCGAGAATGTATAACTTCTCGCCGAGAAGACTTGTGCTGTGCAGTTTGACTTCTTTCATCGATCAGTTTGAGTTCTCCAATTAATTTCGGGTCATTCCTCGAGGCTCCATTACTTCCCGAACACGTCCGACGGCTACATACTTGATGGCAAAAACTGTGTCTCAACGAGACACTAGAAAACAGATCAAATAGACTCGAAATGGGCCAAAGTAACCAATTCGGTATGAAATAGCATTAATGAATGAAAACTCACTAAACTACCCCGGAAGTTGTGTTACAAGCAATGAATGTCACTTAAACGGGGCTAATAATCACGATAAATCTAGTGTCATCAACCTATCCCACACTTAACTATTTGCTTGTCCTCAAGAAAACTAAATCAGAACAAACTCAAGTTCACAAATGACAAGATCTATTAAATTGAGATTCAAGTCTTAACAAGTAATTTTAAACTGATACACTTAGAACAATTAACCTAAACATGCATACACATCAGCCAAACAACCCGGTTTTACTAATTCTCTGCACACAATCAAGTAGCAATCACCAATCATGCCAATGCCGACCTAACCGACCAGACTTCCTCACACAGAAAGTATTTAGTAAATGGGGAACTCTCACACTCTGTGTTTAGGGATGTGTTTATCCTCTCAATCACTTTCTCGACTGAATTATGTCAAGTTTGCATTTCGACCACAATCCTACACTACAAGGGTTTATGATGAATGGATGAAGGGATCAAGTATGATGATGATGATTTTGATGCGGTGTAGCAATCGACTAACTTCCCTCGATTCAGAAACTATGGATTCCTACCGTCTAACCAGACACGGGGTGGAATAATGTACGCTCGTCCTATGATACCCTTAAGCAACCTAGCACTTTTTATTTATTTATTTCATCTGAATTTTCTTTTCTTTCTTTCTACATTTGCTTATTGCTTTCATTCTTCCATATGTAGGGAGAAGAACGTTTTGAAACTAACTAACTTCTACTTTGACTTGCACTTTTTTCGAACTTTTTCTTTGTATTGTTCTGTTTTTCTATTTTTTTCTTTTAGTGCTAAATTTTTTTTTGTTGCTAGAGGGGTTTACACATCTGGACATACTAGCTAAGACGACCGATTTACTGGCTATAGGCAAGTCACCATAGACCGACTTCTGGCTAGCTAATCTTAAACTACTACCACATGGGATCAACAGGCTGAACAAGAACATGAGAAATGGCTGTAATGTATTATCGAAGCGAAAGAAAGGCCAAGCACAAGGGTTTACACCTAGAGGGATTAATGTCGGGATCACTTTTGATTTAAGTAGCGATTCTAGGTGCCTCTATCCTCCTAGTACTCGTGTTATCGTGTGGTCTTGAATAGGTCTCATGAATATTCTAACTCATTCAAAGTACGATAAAGCCACTCAAAAAGAATTAAAGTTTCTAGTTATGTGCAATAAATCAAAAGCTCACAATTGGCTGCTAGTCGGATTCGATCATTTTCATGCAATTCAAGGTGACACTACAAGTGTGATTCTAATTTTTGTTCCGACCAGGTTTGTTTCACATCAATGCAGGCAAGTTAGTTATAGGTTCTAAGTTAAGCAGTCTAAACATCACTGTGAAAAATTGAAGTCAACTTAACATCAAAAGTCAAGAACCGAGTAATTATATGCTAGAGGAATTGAAATGCACCACGGAATCACAGATAAGCAAACAAGATCATGCATAATTCTCTAGCATCCTACCCCATACTTAGATCGTTTTGCGTCCTCACAAGACTAAAATAGAGTAGAGATATCCGGAAAACATAGAAAGTGATGGTCGATGTCGAGGATGGAATGGAGAACTCAGAGCGGACTGAAGCAGCTACAAAATTCCTACAAAACAAAAACAACAAAAAGATCAAAAGGAAACCGGGACAAGTGTCCCGGATCCACACATAATAAAATTGGATCGAAATCCAAAAAAAAGAATTAAAAGAAAAGGGAAAGGATACGACCTGATCACTGGTCCTCAGGTGGGGGTGGTGGGGGATGTTGAGGTGAGTCCTTAGTACCTGGCGCCAAGCGAGCTCCTCGTCATGCCAAGCTCATTGCTGCTCCTGGTGGCGCTGAGTAATAACCCATCTGGCATCCTTGTTCGTTCTCCACGCGGTAAGGTCCTCTTCGTGCGCCACTCTATCCTTCTGCCACTAATGGGAGCTAGAAGAGAAGTCTGTCTGCCACTGCTACATCTGGGTGAGTATATGACTGTACTGGTCAGCATACTGTGGCGGTGCTGGTGGTGGTGGCATCTACGGCTCCTGGTAAACGAACTCGGGCAGCTGCTGGGGGTCTAGCTCCTAGTGCTCTGAATCATCAGAATCCTCTGGAGCTGCTGGTGCGTGGTCCTCGATGTACGTGGCTGGCTCGATGGTTAAGTATAAGTGGAACTCCGAGGCGAGCTCTGCACCAATGGTGGTGACCTGAATTCATGGGATCTCGGGTCCCCACATATGTGTGAGCTGGAGGCCGGCAATGAGACGTCTAATGAATGCGCCGCCAGGAAGTGTACAAGGTATCTTAGTGGACCTAGTCCTCTTGTCAAAGAACCGGGCGAGTACCAGCCAGGATGAAGGTGGTAGCCCTCAAGGACAGCCCTGAAGAGTAGTAACTCATCGGAGGCTATGTGGTGGCGCCCTCTCTCAACTGCATAACATAGGGAACGACGCCACAAATAATGGATAAAACAAAAGAAAGGGTGAGAGATCTGACCGATGTAGATCTTGTCGCTGAGCTCGGCGTCGGGTCGGCCCGTGATGTGCTGCCAGAGCTCCTCGTATGGTGGTCCTCTCACCTTGCTGTTGTTCACCCATCCAAGGAGGCCATTCGTGTAGAGGTTGGGGTGAATGCCAAAGCGATCGGCGAAGTCGTCGTAGGTCAGCTCGACAAGTTTGCCGGCAAGGCGGAACATGATGCACTTCTTGTTTCTCTTGTTGCGTCGGGAGTCGAGGTCAAAGGAACTCTAGAACTTCTGAAGAGCGCTAAACAGATAAGGGGAGTCGATTGTCATGAGGTCAAGCAACCCTGCCTTGGTGAGGGAGTGGCAGACATTATCGAACCACTCGGTGTCGAAGTCCTGAATGGACTCTACGGAGAGAGATGCAATGTCGGCTGGAGGGACATCTCTGATCCTCCAATACCGCTCAAAGTAGGCTGGAGGGAGTCTGGCGAGGAATGGGTGGAGGTCATTGATCTCCCGAGGGTTGGGAGGGGCGAGAGCGGCAATACCTCTCCGGTGTCCATGGCATCCGGGGCGGCGGATGTGGAACCTGGACTGCAGTGTCGTAGTCTCTTACATGTGTTCCCTAAAGAAATAAGACATGAAACCAAATTAGTCAAACCGACATCTTACCCCACACTTGGTCAAAAAACTCAATTTCACTGAGAAACGAGGGAAATCGAGTGGGCATAACCTAATTCAAAATGCAGCAACATTCATTCATCACATGGAACGCACAGGAATTGACCGAACAGCAATATGACGACTAGAATGCAAAGTCAACCGTTTGGTCAACTGAAGTCAACATATCTGACAAATTCAACAATTTGGCAATGCAAACGATGTTCAATCAGCACAAACTCATGGAACAGCATTCCTAACATAGTCTAGACCATCTATGTTCAATCAGTTCAGCAAAATTCACACTCAAACAACAGGCATACAAATCGAGGTAGACCAAAAACTCAACCGAAACAAAACTCATCAAACTCAGTGATCAGCATGTCAAACGATTCACAATTGAAAACCCAACAACTAACCTTGAAGATATATTGCGAGAAAATGGACAGAAGTTGACGAAATCGGCAAAAAACACGAAAAACTTGGTTCGGGTGAAACTACAGCTATAGAGTCCGATTTGGACGATCTAGGATGCGTTGGAATCGCACAGAGAGAGTAAGGTTCTACTGCCGGCGCCGGCAACTGTAGGTTGCTGGGATGGCAAAAACAGTGATGAAAAAAGGAAACAGGGTGTTGTGGATGAGTGAGAATTCGGCGAGAAGCTAAGTGAGAAGGGGTTGTACGGATGAGGATAAGGGGGGATTTTTAAAAGATTTAGCCTTAAGTTCTCAGTGAGAACTTGGAGGTTCTCGCTGAGAATCCCTTTAAAATCACTATTTGAAAAACGACGTAGAAAATTTACTCTAAAATGACAAGTTCTCGCCAAGAATTTTTAAAGTTCTCGGCGAGAAATGCTTTGAAAACATTTTGGAAAAGTTGACGCTAGATTTTCAAAAATCAAAACACCAAATTTTTACTGAGAACTATCAAGTTTTCGGCGAGAATATGAGACCTGGCCACTCAAAATTATTTTCGAAAACACGAACGAACTCAACTTAAAAAATTCAAAAAACCAACAAAAATCGAAAAAAATCTCAAATAAATTGGAACTGATCTGAAAACACACGACACACACAAGAAAAATTAAAACCACGAATTGACACTTTTGGCCCCCTGAAACCGACAAAAATGATGAAAACGAAGTCAATAAATCAAAACTAACTCCAGCCGTGGGTTGCCTCCCACGAAGCGCTCTCGTTTAAAATCCTTGAGTTGGACGATACCTGGATGACGATCAAAAGGCGTTCCAACTCAAGATTTCTTTTACACTCGCATCAGAATCCATGAAGTACAGCTTCGGTGTACCTCCGGTCAAGAGGAATTGCCTCCCATTAATGTGAGTTAATTGAGTTCGTCCACCGGGGAGGTGTCCAGTGACTTAGAATGGCCCGAATAAATCCTTCAAGTGTACGTCTTTGTCTGGTGGCTTAGCGGATGATAGCAGAGCAGTTGGCTTCCACGCCACTTTCTTCGTCGCCTTGCCCTCCTTCTTTACTTCACCAGGATCTCTAGCTCGTCGTGATTCAACGGTGGGTGCCTTCGGTGCCTCCTTTGTCTTTGGCTTCTGTGCTTGAGCCTCATTCTTCGGATGGGTAACTTTTTTAGTTCCTGTCATACACATCTTTGAATAAACACTAGAAATGTCATTGGTACTAGAGTTAACCAAGGCCAACTCCACAATACCAATTGATAAACAATGTACATCTTCCTTAGGAATGTATTTCATACCGTCCTTGAGGCGGAACGTCACACTATCCTTTCCGACCCTTAAAGTCAACGAACCATGCTAGACATCGATGGTTACGCCGTCTGTTGCCATGAACGGTCGGCCTAGGAGGAGGGTAACATCTACCTCTCGAGTATCCATAACAACGAAGTCAGCTAGAATTGTAAAAGGACAACAACGGACAACCACGTCTTCTATTATTCCCCTAGGTTCTTTAACAGATCTGTCAGCTAACACCAGATGCATACTAATCGGTTTCAATTTACCTAGATTCAATTTTTCATATAAGCATGCAGGCATGACATTGATAGAAGCACCTAGATCAACTAAGTTGTGATCAATTTTAATACCATTGATGGTGCAAGGTAAAGTAAAAGAACCAAGATCGCTACACTTAGCAGGGGGAGGTATAGATGGCATGTGGAAGAGGTTGGCAGAGCACTCCTCGTTAAGAGAGACGTAAGACGCATTTTCCTTCTTCTTGTTCTTTGTGAGATCCTTCATGACTTTCCCAACTTGTGGTATCATCTCCATGGCATCAGTGACTGGAATCTTCATCTTCGTGTTCTTCAAGACCGAATACCACCTCTTGTATTGGGTGTCAAGGGTCTTTAGCTTCACGGCCGTAGGAAACGGGATCCTAGGCTGATAAGGAGCTAATGGTGGCGCAGGAGCTGATGGTGGAGGAGGTGGGGTAGTCACTTCCTCTTCTTTGTTTTCGTCTTCCTTCGTGATATCCACAATCTCTGGCATGTCTATAGCGATATCATCGGGAACCATTACCGGATCAAGAGATGTAGGACCAGCTAGTTACTTGCCGCTTCTTGTCGAGATGGCCTTGACATGATCATTCATTGGGTTTGGCTCTGTCTAGCTCGGTAACTGACCCGTGGGGTGCCACTGTATTTCTGGAGGCTATTCTCCATTATTCGAAACCCCACTCGGCCAATGCTCATCCATGGTCCCCTAGCTTCATGGACCAAAGGGATATGTGAGTGTGGAAAACTTGAAGACGAATGACCAAGATGACCGCAGCGAAAGCAAATGGAGGAAATGCTCTCATAATGAAGCTTGACCCAAAAAGGGATGTTATCCAGACCACATGCTTGTCTTCGCCCCAAAAAGTAGGCCAACAAGTCGATCTTGAACAAACCTTTGACGAAGACAACATCTCTCCCTCTAGATCCAAAGAGGGAGATGTCATGAACTGATGAGCCACCTGTTCCCTGGACCCGACCCGAGCTGCCATTAACCCAAGCCAGACCAAGACATTCAAAGAACAGCTCAATGTGTACATGGCGGCATGGAGCAAGGACCGGCACGAGGAGGATGCCGATCAGATTGTTCGATCAGGATACACTCTTCTGACTATCGGAGAGCCAAATGGACAACCAGAACGGACACCGGCACTAAGCCGTAGCATTAATGCTCAGAGCCATACCTAGCGCCGAGCAAAGATCAGCCCCTGACCAAGGCCCCAGCACTTTCCCTCCAAGCCCTGGAGAACTAGAACCCCGCAGAGGCTGTCCTAAGAGGTTCTCCACAACAGGCCCCAAGCAGAAGTCAAAAGGCTTGACCCAAAATAAAGAAGGCTCGACGGACAGTACCCTACGGGCGCCGGCATTAGTAACGGAGGGCACCGAGCGGCGCTTAGCACCGAGCCTTCAAGGGACTCGGGCCTTTGGAGGGTTTCCTCCAGCCTTGAACTCCCTTTAGGCCTTAGAGCATCCCCCCAGCAACCGCGACCCAAGGAAATGCTGAGAAGACCGAGGAAATGAAGACTCCAGAGGATGAGAGCCGGAGGGGCCGATCGACCAAGAACCCCGGAGCCCGATCGGGGTCAGCATCAGACCCAGCAGTGCCTAGCATCCGGAGCCCCGTGAACACCCCAGCATCAGCACTCGACGCCACTGCCAAATCCAAACCAGACACAAAGGCGGCAACGACTTTCCTAATCCGAGCCCGCGTACCAAGCTTATTCGACCGGATCCGCTGAATCCGCCGGTTTTGGGTTTTTGACACGTTTTGCTGTTTTTATTCCTTTTTAGTGTTTTCCTTGGATTTCTCTTTTATTTCTCGGTTGTTTAGGAATATTTAAGTCCTTTTAGTAGTCTAAAATCTAGGTTATTGCTTTAATATTTTCTGAGTTATTTTCTAAGTAGGAAAACCGTGGGGATGTCATGGCTCCTCTCTTTGTAATCAACTTCCTTTTGAATTAAATACAAATCAGAACTTTGTTCTAAATTCCCTTCAAGTCTTTGCTCGTTGTTGCATTGCTTAAGGTTGGTATTATCGATAGAAGCATCCATCTTCTGTAGTGGAGCCAATCGACCGGACACTTCGGGTTCCTGACTATATACAACGACGGGTCCAAGTACTTCCCGCCAGGTTTCATAGATGATCACAAGAGCCGATTTCAAGACTAGCAGTGGCTAGGGTCTTGGAGCAGCCAAGCCAAGGTTCATCACCCACGGAGGTGATCGGGTCAAGGACAGCCGACTCACGAGGTTCACATCTGTTTTGGTATCAGAGCCTAGGCTCAACACTAGGACCGCCAATCTATCCCAGTCTTCAGGTTCACATCTGAATTCATATCCTTTACTTTCGTTCCTAGAAAAAATTGTGAGAAAAAACCCTAACTATCGTTACTGTGTGTTGTTAGAAAATCTGTTCAGAAAACCCATCTACTTTACTTTTTGTTCGAAGCATTGTAAGGCAAGAAAAATCGGTGGCCAACTTAAGTCATCAAGAAAAATATATACAAGGAAAAGAAGAGAAGAAAGATAAAAAACACAAAAAGAAAGGCCACCTTTGCCCTAGCTTCCTTTCATTATACGTTGAACTTAAGAAGAGGGGTAGAAGTTGAAGCTTTTGTTGCTAGGGTTTTGGTGTGAATCCAAGACCCCAAATTTTCTAAGTCATCACCCAGCTGTCCTCAGCCCGCATCCAGCCCCCGAGAAGAGAAGCCCCTGCAAACCAAGGACCCGCCCGAGAAGCCGAGTCTGTGGTGCCCTACGATTGATAAACCAATCCTAGAAGCTCTGAAGAAACTTGCAACTACTTGAGCCGAGTGTGACACGTTTTATTTTTCCCTTTGAGTGCCACTTTCAATTTATACACGAGCGGTAAAACCCGAGAGAGTGAGGTATATTAGAGAGATTTGTGAGGACTATTATCTTTGTTTTTCTGACTAACCATGACAGAGGAGGAACTCGCTTTGTTGGAGGCCACTGATGAACCGGCGTTTTCACGCGCGTGTAGTCAAATAAACTACCAAGCTAGAAGCTACGGTAGATCGTATTCCACGGGTCTTCTAATGATTGATTACTCAAATATAGAGGCAAATTACTCAGATTTAACACTTTGTGCGTGGTGTGAGTTCCACGACTTCTAATTCTAAGAAATGCACGGAAATTAAAAATTAAAACTGAAAACGGATTGAAAGATTAGTTGATTAAACAAAGATGACAGACAAGCTTAGACTTTCAATCCCCCTTCGTTAACCAGAGCATTGGCAATCAACAGATCAGCGGATTTTGATTCTCGTTCAATCAATTCTAAGACACCACCATAACTCCTTACCCTTAGGTTTAAGACTGGCGAACGTTCACTCTATCCGATCTAGCTACCAAGATTAATTAACCGCCCGGGTACGGTCGCCTCTCGCAATGACTTAACTAATTGGTGCAATTACTAACGATTTATGAGTTACTCTTGCAGTGGATTAACCCTAACTGGTTCCTACGAAAGGCACACTCCAATAATTAGGTTAATTGTTCGATTTGATGTTTTAAAGTAAGGCGAGCGTTCGCTTCTATCCTTAGCTTAACAAGAATCTAATCTAGGTGATCAATCCATACAAGAAACATGAACAAAGAAGAACAAATCAAACATGAAAGAGAAACTGATTGAACTTTGAATCTAATCACCGCCGATCCGTGACTGCTTTAAAGCCCTGGGTCACTTAGGGTTCATCTAGTCTAAGCTCTACGAGTTTAGCTACTCATGTTCATACAAAAAGAATCAAAGGAAAAGACAGAGTTCATCTTGAACAGAGGAAGAACAGAAAAGGATCTGAAAAATCTAATTAAGACGACTCCCGCAGAACTTCGATCTCCGGTAATCTGCAATCCTAGCTCCGAGTCTTCGAGATGAAAGGGATGGCGTCACGATCTCTTTCTGGCTCTTCGAACTCTAAAATCTACTCCAGAACTCTTGAGAATCCTCGAAGTATTTGGTATTAGTTGGTATTATGAGCTCTCCCTTTATTTTGGGCCCTAATACCGCCAGATTTTGCCTGGAATTTTCGCCGAAAACCTAAGGGATTTTTCATCGAAAATTCCTTTGTAAATGGATGACTGCTCGGCTGAATTCTCCTGTGATTTTCGGACCGCCGGTTTTCGCCGAAACGTTTAGTTGTTGAACTTCAGCAGATTTCTTCTTGAGTTTTCGCCGAAAACTCTAAGGGATTTCGCCGAAAACTTCTTTGTAAATGGGAGCAGGATTTGGTTCGACTTGATTGACTCCTTGGATCGATTCCGGTGCGATTCCTCGAGGTTCCAATGCCTTAGACACGTCCTTGGCTACTTTATTTGACGGCAAAAACCTGTGCTAACATGAAAACACTAGAAAACCATCAAATAGACGCGAAACGGGCCAAAGTAACACAAATGGCACGAGATAGAGTAAATGAGTGAATATTCGTTATTCTACCCTAAAAACCATGTCTTAAGCAAGGAAATGTCGCTTAAATGAGGCTGATAATCACGTCAAATCGAGTGTCATCAAAATACCCCACACTTAAGCTTTTGCTTGTCCTCATGCAAACTGAATAGAAACGCTCATGTTCACAAGTGATAAGATTTATTAAATAGGAGTTCAATCAAACACAATGAATTATTAGACAGATAATTCCTAGAACAAGAAACCTAACATGCATACTGATCAGCCAAACAACCTGGTCTCACTAAAACTGCACGCGACGAGTAATCGCAACCAATTATGCACGAATTTGACCTGACCGACCAGACTCCTCACACAGGAAATATTTAGTAACGGGGAACTCTCACTCTCTGTGTTTAAGGACGTGTTTCTGCTCTCAATCATTTTCTGCTACTGAATTCTGTCATAGGTTTGCAATTTGACCACATCTCCACCACTGTGACAACACGAGTAACTAGTCAAGAAGGACTTCCCTGCTAGGACTGTAACGAATTCTACACTACAAGGGTTTATGATGCGATGGATGATGGGAATGTATGATGATGGCTTTGGTGCGGTGTAGCTTTCGACCAACTTCCCTCGAATCTAGCCTATGGCTTCCTACCGTCTAACTACACACGGGTGGAATAGTGAACGCTCATCCTATGATACCCTCAAGCAACCAAGCAATTTATTTCTTTACACATTTTTTTCTTTTGACTTCGTTCTTCCATATGTAGGGAGAAGAACATTTATTGAACTAAGAACTTTAAAACTTTTCTCTTTTTTTCTGCTTTTTTCGAAATTTTCTTTTTTTTCTTTTTTTCTTTCTTTGTGCCAATTCTTTCTTTTAGTTGCTAGAGGGGTTTACACGTTTGGACATAATAGCTAAGACCACCTATTTAATGGCTATAGGCAGGTTACCACAAACCGACTTCCGGCAGGTCAATCTAGAACTACAACCACAGGGGATCAACGGGGAATGAAAGAATGGGAAATGGTTGTAATGTATTATCAAACCGAAAGAACAGGCCAAGCTCAAGGGTTTAAACCTAATGGATTTATCGTTAGGTAGGCTATCTGGCTTAGTAGCTGAATCTAGGTGCCCCTATCATTCTAGAACTCGTGTCATCGTGTGGTTTCGAGTAGGTCTCATGCAAATTCTAACTCATTCAAGCACACAGAAAATCACTCAAAAAGAATTGAAATTGCAAGTTACGTGCAATGGATCAAAAGCTCACAGTTGGTTTGCTAGTCGGATTCGGTCATTTTCATGCAATCAAGGCTACAAACTACAAGTGTGATTTTAAAAATCTGTTCTGACTAGGCAATTTAGCATCAAAGTAAACACGTTGGTTCTCAAGTTCTAGGTTAAGCAGTCAAAGCATCATTATGAAAGATTGAACAGCAACTTAACATCAAAAATCAAGAACTGAGCCATTCTAATGCTAGAGAGACTGGACAGGAATCACGAGGCACACAAAAACACAATCAAGGGCAATCAAGTTCATGCAAGGTTCTCTAGCATCCTACCCCACACTTAAATCGTACTGTGTCCTCACAGAACTAAAACTAGAGTTCTGAGTGAAGTAGAAGAACCTGGACCGAGATGGTTGGTGTAGGGGATGAACTTGGATCCTCGGAGCAGAGGGAATCTACCAAAGCGAAGCAAAGGGAATCCACCGATTGCCTGCAAAACAAAAACAAATGAAAGATAAAAAGGAAACCGGGACAAGTGTCCCGGATCCTCACAGAAAAAAGTTGGATCGAAATCCGAAAAGAAGAAATAAAAATAAAGGACCAGAAAAGGAATACAACCCGATCACTGCTGGTCAGGCGCATCGGGAGGGGGAATCTGGAGGGTGTCGCCTATCTGTCGCTGCCATGCCAGCTGTGCCTCATACCTCTCGTCATTACGGCGCATGTGCTGCTGCATAATAGTCCATCTGCGTCCTAAGCGGCGTTGTCAGTGATGCGCCACTCCTGGAGTCCTCGTACAGCTCTCTGACATCAGCTGGATGCGGTCGGTGCTGAGGATGAGGTGCCTGGTATGGATCTGGAATGGGCACTGGGGCTGGTATGCATACCCTGCCTGATGGTGTGGCGAGGGTGTATAATCATCAAACTCCGGCCCCGGCTGAGGCTGTGGCTCCCCAGAATCATCTTCTTCCTCCGATTCTTCCTCGTGCTGGAGGGGAGGATCTGTCGCTACCTGGGGGCTAAGGTCCAACTCGAGGGCGTACTCGATCGCCAAATCACCCCCGACAGTGTATACTCTGCGGCGTGGGACGTCCGGGCCATATTCATGGCTGAGACCGAGGGAGATGATTAGTCTGTCGACAAAGTTGCCTCCCAGGAGTGAGCGAGGTGGCTTCGTCTTTTGGGTCTTCTGGCGGAATAAGCGTGCAAGCACCCATCCAGGATGAAGAAGATAACTCTCCCAGATGGCGCGAATAAGAATGAGCTCCTCTCTGCTGATATGGTGGCGGTCCTTCTCTGGAGCAAACAGTAGTGATCTACGCCAAACCATATGAATGAATCGATAGAGAGGGTGGGAGAGGGACTTAACTGAGTTGTGCTTTGTGGTCCGAGCATCAGGCACTCCAGTCATGTCGCTCCAGAACGCGTCATACTCGTCTCCGCTGCCGGAGTTGTTCTCCCAGCCGAGGTGATGTCCCTCGTAGTGCTCGCGGGGGATCCCGAGATGAGCTGCAAACTCATCGTAGGTGAACGACTTGTACACCCCGCCAAGATAGAAAGAGACGACCTTCTTGCGCTGCCTCTTCTTGTGCTCGTCCAGATCGAATGTCGCCCAAAACTCTTGGAGAGCGACGTCTGAGAAGTCAGCGGCTAGCGTGGTCAGCTCCAGCAGTCCTGCAGGTATCAATGCGTCGAGCACATTCCGGTGCCAGTCCTCATCGTGCTCGAAGAGTGACTCCATAGATAATGGGCGAACATCAGTTCCAGAACATGATCGAGCCGCTGGTAGCGCTCGAAGTAGTACACCGGTAGGCGGGCGACAGTAGGGTGGTACCCGACACGGCCAAAAAATGCTGGTGGAGGGTCGCGGGCAGCCGGTGTGATGGGAGCTGGAGCTCGGGAGCTGGAGGCGGTGTCAAGTCGTGCCTTAGTCCTGCGCTCATGAGTAACATTCCTAAAACCAGAAACGAAACCAGATTAAGTAACTAATATCCCACCCCCACACTTAGTAGAAAAACTCAATTTCACAAAGAAATGAGGAAAACCAAGTGCGGGTAAGCAAAGTAAGTAACCGGTAATCACAATAAATCACAAATCATGCATATGTCTAGCCGGAATGTTCATAACATAATTAGGGATCAGAAGTCAAACTGACATTCGAGAAGTTACATCATAGTACATTGAACTTTAATCATGGCAATTACTAGCTCAAAGCGGGAAATGACGGCATAACTATAAACTCAGATGGCAAGCACAG
The DNA here is from genome assembly GCA_034768395.1 of Linum lewisii. NCBI lineage: Eukaryota > Viridiplantae > Streptophyta > Magnoliopsida > Malpighiales > Linaceae > Linum > Linum lewisii. The sequence goes on from CM068296.1 coordinate 29,631,493, forward strand.
TAATATGAACGTGAATGAACACACATCGCAGCCAAACAAGCATAGACAATTCATGGTCAAACCGACATTTCGTAAAAGTCAACACCGCATAGAATCAATCCTTCAGCACATCAACACACGATCAAATGGTATTATAATTCAGCACAATCCTCCCTAAGCATGCTATATCAGTCCAAAGCATTCGTCTAACCTAGTTCACTCAAAATCAGTCGGTACGCAAGTCGAGGTAAACTGAAAGTCAACCCCAACGAAATTCAGCATTCAACATGTCAAAAGATTCAGAATGAAAAGTTCTACAACTTACCTTGAAGCCATGAGTGCTGAAAATGAACGGAGAAAGAGAAATCGGTGAAAAATCGAGAAAATTAGGGTTTGGCTGAACGGAAGCTCTAGAGCTCCAATTCGACTGATCTACGGCTCAAAATGATCGAAAAAGGGAGGGGAGAGGTGCGGCAGCGGCGGCGGTCGGCGACGGTGGCGGTGGCTGGAAATGGATGGCGACAGCGAAAGTATGGCGGCGGCGGCTGGGTTTTAAAACAGGGGAGATTTTGGTTTGTTTCGAAAATGAAGAAGTGAGGGGGAGAGAGAGAAGAGACCGGGAAATAGGGGGAAAATTGTTTGATTTTGTCTCAAGTTTTCGGTGAAAATGTGTGCAAGTTTTTGCCAAAAAATGGGTCAGTTTTCGCCGAAAAGTTTGACCTGTATGATTGATAATATTTTCGCAATCCCAGCAAACTTCAGAAAATCACAATTAAATACAAAAAATCGGAACAACCTCAAACAACTTGCGATTGAAACGATGACACACAGACTACACAAAAAAAATAAGAAATCATGTAAACTAACACTTTTGGCTCCCCCGAACCGACTCTAAAACACTAAGTTTGACACAAATGAAAAACTGACTCCAGCCGTGGGTTGCCTCCCACGAAGCGCTCTTTTATTAACGTCCTTGAGCTGGACGATACCTGGGTGGTATTAGGAGACATCCCAACTCAGGATCTCCTTAACGCTAGCATCAGAGTTCATGAAGTAGAGCTTCGGGGCATCTCCGTCAAGCATAAATTTCTTCCCATTAGCATGTATGAGCTGGTACGTCCATCAGGAAGGTGATCAGTGATCTTGAACGACCAAAAAGTTCTTTCGAGGGATCATCCTCTACAAGGAAGATGGTGGAAGGGATGAGAACGATCGACTTCGTCTTCTCTTTAACCTCCGGCTTTGTATCACCAGGATCGGTGATCGTCGGTATTTCCTTAGGAGATGCTTTTGACTTCTCCTTCAATACTTGCTCCGGCGACCCGGTAGTTTGGAACGAATTGGTGGTGCAGCCGGCTCGGTAGAAGGTGGCGGAACAACTGGTCTCCAGACCATTTGAGTCTTTGTCTTTTTCTGATTTCTTCTCAGCGACCTGCCAGGTTCCTTGCTCGGCGGTGAATAAGAGGCTTTCAGTTCCTTCTTCTTTGGCGGCTTCTGAGCAGCAGATTTGGGTTTCTGCCTGGTAATCTGTTCAACACCTGCAACAACAATTGATCTAGGAACACTAGAAGAGATGTCAGTAACGGAGTTGACCGGAGTCAACTCCACGGTTTCAACAGCTAGGCAATGAGATTCTTCATTAAAAAGAGTATATTTAATTCCGTCTTTAAGGCGGAACGTTATTGTGTCCTTGCCAACCCTCAAAGTTAAGGAACGAATTGGAACGTTAATTTGCATTCCAGTTGTAGCCATGAGGGGTCGTCCTATGAGAATGGTAGAATCATCCTTACTAGTATCTATGATCACATAGTCAGCTAAGAACGTGAAAGGACCACATTTAGTAACAACGTCTTTTATTCTCCTCTCGGAGTTTTCAGTGATCTATCAGCAAAGACAAGTTGTATGCTAGTTGGTTCAAGTTCTCCTAGGTTCAATTTTTCAAATAAACTCATAGTCATAACATTGACAGACGCGCCTAGGTAAACCAAACTACGTTCTATCTCAACATCATTAATAACTAGAGGAAGCGTGAAAGAACCAGGATCAGAACACTTAGCTGGATATGGCGATGAAGGCTTCTTGCTAAGAGGGCAGGATATCCTTCTTTACCTCCCCACATGCCAATCTCGATCCTCGCGTTCGGTAGCAATGCTCTTGGAAAGGGAGGCTTCACGTAGTACGGAGCAAGAGGAGGATCATACTCCTTAGGCACCTCTTTCGGTGCTTCCTTCTTCTCTGGAGCTTCATTGGTCTTGCATAAAATAGAAGAAGCATTAGTAGATGAGTTTGTCGGTTCTTGAACGGATACCATCTTAGCTTGCTCCTTTCTTGGATTTGGCTCGGTTTGACTCGGAAGTTGGCCAAATGGTCGACCAGATGCTAGCATGCTAGAAATCTGGTTCACAACCTGCTCAATTCTTTGACCGGATGCGATCTGTTCTTGGTTTAGAAGAGTTTGGGCCTTGAACTGACTGTCGTGATCGTCGAGTCTGGTGATGATCTGACTGAGCTTCTTGTCCAGTTCACTGACATTGTTTTCCCTCTGATGTTGCTGCCCTGTATAAGTATTGTTCAGGTATTGATTCTGGCGATTGCCGAGGAGCAGTTCCATAGTTACCCGGATTGCGGTGCGGTGGCTGGTAGACACCTGCCGGTGGATGGTTCGGCTTCTGATCCTGAGCTGGACCAGTTGGTCGGCTGTTCTAGTTCTGGTTGTGGTTCTGGTTGGCACCGGCATTGTAGGGAGGTCTGTCTTGATAATTCCCTTGTTGCCTGAAATTGCGGTAGCCAACATAACCGTTCTGATTGTTGCTGAAGCCCTGTTGAACGAAATTGACTTCTTCGGCAGACCAAACTTCTGTTTTACAAAAATTCTGGCATCGGCCTCCATTATGCGCAGAAGCTCCACACACTCGCAATCGGCAACGTAGACAGCGGTTGTCGGTGGCTTAATGGGTGTAGTAGACTTCTTCAGATGCTTCTCTACTTCTGCCTTGATAGTTGCTTCGAGATCGAGCTTGCTTCTAGATCCTTCAGATTGTCATTCCTAGTTCCTCGACTTGGAAACACAGTTCACGAAATGAAGAAGAGCAGCTTCAGGTGTAAGTGTAGTGCAATCCCCTTCAACTAGGGAATTGACCCATTTGGCAGATTCTTCTCGAAGACCTCGAGCAAAGATTTCAGCTAACTTCCTCTGCTCGAATCCGTGGTGAGGACAGTTGTAGAGAAGTTCTTGGAATTCATTCCAAGTATCATATAAGCTCGCTCCTTCCTTCTGAGAGAATCGGGAGATGCTGTCCTTGAAGGCAGTGGTCTTGGAAGGAGGGAAGTACTCTTCGACGAAGTCCTGAGCAAGAGTCTCCCAGTTGGTGTAGTAGCCAGATGGTTTGCCAGCCAGTAAGCCACCTCTTAGCAGTGCCCTTCAGAGAGAACGGGAAAGCTCTCAAGCACAGAGTGTTCTTATCGAGATTCCCAATCTTGAAAGTGTTGCAGAGATCAAGGAAATCTGCCAGATGCGTGCACGGATTGTCTAGTGGCCTGCCTTCAAAATGTAGATCCTAGAGATCATAGTCAAGAATGGAATCTTGATCTCATAGTCAGGATCTCCTTCAATGTGTGGCACGGTGATAGAAGATCGAACGCTAGTCGCGCTCGGCTTGTTGTAGTCAGCTAGACTCTTCGGTGCAACTGGTGGTGGTGGTGGTGGTTGATGACCGCCTGGTGGTGGTAACTGATCAGTCATCCTGGGAGATGGAGGAGGTGAATGTGACTCGGTGTATGAAGCGGATGAAGATGACGGTGAAGATAGAGATAAGGAACTCTCCTTCAGTTCCTCGATCTTGATCGGAGTGACGGATGGAGGTGGATTGGTTCTGCCTCTCTTCGGAATCTGTGATTGTCTTGGTGGAGCAGAACTGCCTGGTCTCTCTACACTCTTAGCCTTGTCGTCCTTTGCAGTTTGAGAGCGCGTGAGCGGGCGGCGGTGCATACACCTGTGAACAACCTACAAATAACAAAAACAAACACAACCAGTGTAAAATGAAGTGGATGGAAAGGTGAAAGATGGAAAGTAGAAGAGTAAGATGCAATTCTTCTTTCGAACAATCAAAAGAAGTCCCAGCAACGGCGCCAATTTGATGAACCCGCGTTTTCACGCGCGTGTGGTCAAATAAACTACCAAGCTGGAAGCTAGGGTAGATCGCATTCCACGGGTCTTCTAATGATTGATTACTCAAATATAAGGCAAATTACGCAGATTTAACACTTTGTGCGGTGTGAGTTCCACGACTTCTAATTCTAAGAAATGCACGGAAATTAAAAATTAAAACTGAAAACAGATTGAAAGATTGGTTGATTAAACAAAGATGACAGACAAGCTTAGACTTTGAATCCCCCTTCGTTCACCAGAGCATTGGCAATCAACAAATCAACGGATTTCGATTCTCGTTCAATCAATTCTAAGACACCACCATAACTCCTTACCCTTAGGTTTAAGACTGGCGAACGTTCGCTCTATCCGATCTAGCTACCAAGATTAATTAGCCGCCCGGGTACGGTCGCCTCTCGCAACGACTTAACTAACTGGTTCAATTACTAACGATTTATGAGTTACTCTTGCAGTGGATTAACCCTAACTGGTTCCTACGAAAGGCACACTCCAATGATTAGGTTAATTATTCGATTTGATGTTTTAAAGTAAGGCGAGCGTTCGCTTCTATCCTTAGCTTAACAATAATCTAATCTAGGTGATCAATCTAGACAAGAAACATGAACAAAGAAGAACAAATCAAACATGAAAGAGAAACTGATTGAACTTTGAATCTAATCACCGCCGATCTGTGACCGCTTTAAAGCCCTGGGTCACTTAGGGTTCATCTAGTCTAAGCTCTACGAGTTTAGCAACTCACGTTCATACAAAAAGAATCAAAGGCAAAGACAGAGTTCATCTTGAACAGAGGAAGAACAGAAAAGGATCTGAAAAACCTAATTAAGATAACTCCGGCAGAACTTTGATCTTCGGTAATCTGCAATCCTAGCTCCGAGTCTTCGAGATGAAAGGGATGGCGTCACGATCTCTTTCTGGCTCTTCAAATTATAAACTCTACTCCAGAACTCTTGTGAATCCTCGAAGTATTTGGTATTAGTTGGTATTATGAGCTCTCCCTTTATTTTGGGCCGCCGGTTAAGTATTTATACTTAACCCTAATACCGCCGGATTTTGCCTGGAATTTTTGCCGAAAACCTAAAGGATTTTTCGCCGAAAATTCCTTTGTAAATGGGATGACTGCTCGGCTGAATTCTCCTGTGATTTTCGGACCGCCTGTTCTCGGCGAAAACTTGGAGTTTTCGCTGAAAAGTTTAGTTGTTGAACTTCAGCCGATTTCTTCTTGAGTTTTCGCCGAAAACTCCAAGGGATTTTGCCGAAAACTTCTTTGTAAATGGGAGCAGGATTTGGTTCAACTTGATTGACTCCTTGGATCAATTTTGGTGCGATTTCTCGAGGTTTTAATGCCTTAGACACGTCCTTGGCTACTTTATTTGACGGCAAAAACCTGTGCTAACATGAAAACACTAGAAAACCATCAAATAGACCCGAAACGGGCCAAAGTAACACAAATGGCACGAGATAGAGTAGATGAGTGAATATTCGTTATTCTACCCTAAAAAACATGTCTTAAGCAAGGAAATGTCGCTTAAATGAGGCTAATAATCACGTCAAATCGAGTGTCATCAGCCACCCTACCCGCTATTGCCCAAATCTAGCCCGGATGATGGCTTCCATAGAGAGACTCGAAAGAAAGGAGGATAGAAACCCAGCCGGCCCCGCATCAGGTCTACACCGAAGACGCCCGCGCTAGCCGCAGCGCCACCCCGGAGTTTCCCCGGTCCCGCCTCGGCCCAGCATCAAGGCCTCCCCCGACCACCACCCGATGAGCACCAGGTCCACCCCGGGTCACTCTCGGGCCACCAACAAGCCAGCCCCAAGGACTCCGTCGGGATGGTACCCGATCAGCATCCGAGCGACCCCGGCTCCAGTGGTGGATCGACACCCGGACCTTCCCCCAGCCAAGCCACGACGCGAATCACCACTTGGGCCATGGCCCGGGCCTTAGCCCAGGCCGCCGCCCAAGACGCCCTACGGACCCCGACCCCGGGACACGCGACCACTCGTCCCCGACGCCTTGTCCAGGCCCGGCGCCCTAGCCATCCCCGGCGCACCACATGACGCCGCCGCCAGTACCTTCTCCATTTGTAACCAGGGCACCCAACCAAAGGATGTCCAGAGGTACTCCGCCGTTTCTAGAAGGCTCCTGAGCGCCCAAGTAATTGAAGAAGGATGGGAGCAACGGGACAACCTGTTCCATACCCGGTGTGTCATTCAAAATAAAGTATGTAGTATGGTCATTGATGGCGGCAACTGCACTAATGCTGTCAGTCAAGATTTAGTGAAAGGCCTCAACCTTCAAACTCAAAAGCATCCCAAACCCTATAAACTACATTGGCTCAGCAATTGTGGAGAGCTAAGAGTCACCAGCCAGGCTCATGTGCCCTTCAGCATCGGAAGGTACGCCGACATGATCCTATGTGATGTAGTACCCATGGAAGCTGCTCATGTACTACTAGGCAGGCCATGGCAGTTTGACAGGTTCTCCAAACACGATGGGAGGACAAATAGCTATAGCCTGATCCATGGAGACACCAAATAGATAGAAAGGTTAGTCGAGAGAAAAAAGAGAGGGAGCTCAAGAATAGAGAGAAGAGAGAACAAGAGAGTGAACCCCTGAATGCAAAAATAGAAAAACAAAACCCCAAGGGGTCTAGAGCTCAAAAAAGTGAGAGTGAGAAGAGAGAGCATCCTCTAGCCACTCCCGGTGAGATCAAACAAGTCCTAGTGGCTAGGAAACCTATGGTGGTCATCCACTACAAGGAATGCCTTAATGCTAACCATAACTCTTCGCTACCTAGTATTGTTGTGTCCCTCTTACAGGAATTCAAAGATTTATTCCCCGAGGAAGTACCAAGTGGCCTGCCTCCACTCCAAGGAATTGAGCATCAGATTGAGCTAGTGTCGGGAGCAGCCTTGCCCAAAAAAGTAGCCTATAGAACCAACCCTGGGGAAACCAAGGAGATCCAATCACAAATAGAGTACTTAATGGACAAAGGATACGTGAGGGAAAGAATGAGTCCATGTGTTGTTCCCGTCATCCTAGTTCCAAAGAAGGAAGGAACCTGAAGGATGTGTGTCGACTGCCGAGCCATGAACAATATATCAGTTAAGTATCGACATCCCATTCCTAGACTAGATGATATGCTTGATGAGTTACATGGATCTACAATCTTCTCCAAAATAGATCTTAGGTTATCATCAAATTAGAATGAAAGAGGGTGACGAATGGAAGACTACCTTTAAAACCAAGTTGGGCCTGTATTAATGGATGGTCTTGCCCTTTGGATTAACTAATGCACCTAGCACCTTCATGAGATTAATGAATCAAGTCCTCCAGTCTTACATTGGTAAATTTGTGGTAGTTTACTTCGATGATATTCTAGTCTACTCCAAAACCCTAGAAGACCACCTAGGGCACTTAAAATTCGTCTTAGAAACCCTAAGGAAGGAGCAACTATATTCTAAAATGGCCAAGTGCACTTTTTTCACAAATCAACTTGTTTTTCTTGGTTTTGTTATCAGCTCTACAGGGATTAGGGTTGATGAAGATAAAGTCGAAGCCATAAAGTCTTGGCCAACCCCACAAAGTATCACGGATGTCAGGAGTTTCCATGGGTTGGCTAGCTTCTATCGAAGGTTTGTGAGAAACTTCAGCACCATTGCTACCCCTCTCACGGCCGTCATCAAGAAGGACTTGCCTTTCCACTGGGGCCCCTCCCAACAAGAAGCCTTTGATACCCTAAAAAAGAAGTTGATCGAAGCACCACTCCTCATGCTACCTGACTTCAATAAGCCATTTGAAATCGAGTGTGATGCTTCTGGAGTAGGAACTGGTGCTGTTCTTATGCAAGAAAGGAGACCAATTGCTTACTTTAGTGAAAAATTAAGTGGAGCCCCCGCTCAACTACCCTACTTACGACAAAGAGCTCTATGCCCTACTAAGAGCTTTAAAAACTTGGAAACATTACTTATGGCCCAAGGAATTCATCATCCACACCGATCATGAATCCCTCAAATACCTTAAGGCCCAACATAAGCTCAACAAACGACACGCTCGGTGGGTAGAGTTCATCAAATCTTTTCCCTACACCATCAAATTTAAACAAGGTAAGGAAAATGTGGTAGCCGACGCCCTCTCTCAAAGGTACACTCTAATCTCTGTCCTTGCTACTAAATTTATTGGGTTTGAGCATATCAAGGAGCTTTATGCCACTGACAATGACTTTAAGGAAGTTTTTGAAGCATGTGAACAAGGAGGATTTGGCAAATACTACTAGCAGGATGGGTATTTGTTCAAAGAAAACAAGCTCTGCCTACCTAACCATTCTTGTAGGACTGTTCTAGCCCTAGAAGCTCATGGAGGAGGACTAATGGGACATTTTGGGGTAGCCAAAACCCTGGCCACCCTCAGAGAGTACTTTTACTAGCGCAAGATGCGCCATGATGTAGAGAAACTGCTGTCTCAATGCTCAAAGTGCCAACGGGCTAAATCACACCTTCAACCCTATGGATTGTACACCCCCTTACCTACTCCCGAACATCCCTGGATAGATTTATCTATGGACTTCATCTTAGGGCTGCCTAAAAGCCGAAAGGGAAAGGATTCCATCTTTGTAGTGGTGGACAGGTTCTCCAAGATGGTTCCCTTTATTGCCTGTTGGTGAACGCCCCCCGGTCGTTGTTCGGACGTTCAGCCAAATAACTACTAATGCTAAGAAAAAGCGTATAGCAGATCGTATTCAACTCGAGGTTTCTTCTAATCGACTACTTTGAAGAAGCTGGCAATTTATTCAGGTTTAAACACGTTGTGCGTGGTGTGAGTTCCACGACTTCTAATCTAATAAGCAAAGGAAAGTAAAAGACTGAAAAGTAAAAGGTTGACTAACGAGAAGATAGACGAACTTAGATTTCGAATCCCCCTTAGATCACCAGAGCAACGGACATCACAAGATTAGCGGTTTTCAATTCTAATTCAATCGGTTTCTATACACCACCATAACTCCTTACCCTTAGGTTTAAGACCGGCGAACGTTCGCTCTATCCGTTCTAACTACCAAGATTAACTAGCCGCCCGGGTACGGTCGCCTCTCGCAACGACTTAATTAACTGGTGTAATTACTAATGATTTATGAGTTACTCTTGTAGTGGATTAACCCTAACCAGTTCCTACGAAAGGCACGCTCCAATTATAAGGTTAATTGTTCAATTCGATGTTCTAAAGTAAGGCGAGCGTTCGCTTCTATCCTTAGCTTAACAAGAATCTAATCTAGGGGATCAATCCAGACAAGAAACATGAACAATGAAGAACGAATCAAACATGAAAAAGAACTGATTGAATTTCGAATCTAATCACCGCCGATCCGTGACCGCTTTAAAGCCCTGGGTCACTTAGGGTTCATCTAATCTAAGCTCTACAAGTTCAGTTACTCATATCATAAATAAGAGAATCAAAGGCAACAATGAAGATCATCATACAGAGGAAGAACAGATAAAAACTGAAAAACCTAATTCTAACGACTCCCGCGAAGCTTCAATCTCCTGGATCTTCAACTTTAAGCTCCGAGTTCTCCGAGGTGGAAGGATGGCGTCACGATCTCTCCACGGATCTTCGAACTCTCTAAACTCTATCTATCGACCCTAGAGTCGGCTGACTCTCAAAAGTCTGATTTGTGAAAATATGAATAATGAATCGTTCTTTTATGTCTCCCTTTGGCTGCCGGCTGCTTCTTTAAATAGGTACGTTTTAGGGTTTCCAATACAGCGCCGGATTAGCCTAATATTTTTGCCGAAAATATAGGGATATTTTCGGCGAAAATCCTTGTGTGAATGGACGTCCGCCGACTGATCCTTCTGTTCATTCTTTTCGGTCCGAAAACTCAAAGTTTTCGGCGAAAACTTTCTTCACTTGACATCAGCCGGTTTGCACTAATGTTTTCGCTGAAAACATATACTTACTTTCGGCGAAATCTCCTTTGTCTTGGCACCAGTCTGAATGCACTAATATTTTCACCGAAATCCATAGGACATTTTCGGCGAAAGTGTCTTTGTAATCGGGCAGGATTTTGGTTGGACTTTTGATTGGTTCCTTTGATCGATTCCGGTTTAGTTCCTCGATGTTCTAATGCCTTAGACACGTCCTTGGCTACTTTATTTGACGGCAAAAACCTGTGCTAACATAAAAACACTAGAAAACCATCAAATAGACCCGAAACGGGCCAAGGTAACACAAATGGCACGAGATAGGGCAATTGATTGAATATTCGTTATTATACCCTAAAAACCATGTCTTAAGCAAAGAAATGTCGCTTAAATGAGGCTGATAATCACGTCAAATCGAGTGTCATCAACTGCCACAAGGCAGATGATGCTTCCCACATCGCCAACCTTTTCTTCCAAGAGGTAGTCCGACTACATGGGATTCCAAAGACCATCATGTCGGATAGGGACTCTAAGTTCTTAAGTTATTTCTGGAAAACCCTATGGGCCAAGATAGGCACCAAGCTTATGTTTTCCACCACCTGCCACCCTCAAACCGACGGCCAAACTGAAGTGGTAAACAGATCCATCTCTCAGATGCTCCGGCCATCATTAAGTCCAACATCCGGACCTGGGAGGACTGCCTCCCCCATGTTGAGTTCTCCTACAACCGGGTTGTCCACTCATCCACCCAATACTCACCTTTTGAACATATTTATGGATTTAATCCCTTAACCCCGTTGGACCTATCACCTTTACGTTTACATGAATTCTTAGATGCAGGTGGCCAAGAAAAGGCCGAGTATGTTCGGAGGTTCCACGAGAAGGCCAAGGCCAACATAGAAAGAAGAACTGCTCAGTATATAAGAAATGCCAACAAAGGAAGGAAAGAGAAGATCTTTGAAGGCGATGACCAAATGTGGATTCGCTTCAGGAAGGACAGGTTTCCGGAACAAAGAAAGTCCAAGTTACTCCCTAGGGGAGATGGACCCTATATCGTGCTTCAGAGGATCAACAAAAATGCCTATGTCCTAGATCTACCAAACTCCTACGGGGTAAGTGCTACCTTCAATGTTGCTGACCTAACACCCTATTATGATGAGGTTTATGTAGAACCAGATTCGAGGCCGAATCCTTCTCAAGAAGAGGGAATGATGAGCGACCTGTTCCCTGGACCCGACCCGAGCTGCCCTTAACTCAGAGCAGACTAAGACATTCAAAGAACGGCTCAATGTGTACATGGCGGCATGGAGCAAGGACCGACACGAGGAGGATGCCGATCAGATTGTTCGATCAGGATACACTCTCCTGATTACCGGAGAGCCAAACGGACACCGGCACTAAGCCGAGCATTAATGCTCAGAGCCACACCCGACACCGAGCAAAGATCAGCCCCTGACCAAGGCCCAATGACTTTCCCTCCAAGCCCTGGAGAACTAGAACCCCGCAGAGGCTGTCCTAAGAGGTTCTCCACAACAGGCCCCAAGCAGAAGTCAAAAGGCCTGACCCAAAATAAAAAAGGCCCGACGAACAGTCCCCTACGGGCGCCGGCATCATACCGGAGGGCACCGAGCGGCGCTTAGCATCGAGCCTTCAAGGACTCGGGCCTTTGGAGGGTTTCATCCAGCATTGAACTCCCTTTGGACCTTAGAGCAGCCCCCAGCAACCGCCACCCAAGGAAATGCTGAGAAGACCGAGGAAATGAAGACTCCAGAGGATGAGAGCCGGAGGGGGCGATCGACCAAGAACCCCGGAGCCCGATCGGGGTCAGCATCATACCCAGCAGTGCCCAACATCCGGAGCCCCGTGAACACCCCAGCATCAGCACTCGACACTATGCCAAATCCAAACCCGACACAAAGGCGGTGCAGACTTTCCTAATCAGAGTCGCGTGTACCAAGCTTATCCGACCGGGTCCGCCGAATCTGCCGGTTTAGGGTTTTTGACACGTATTGCTATTTTTATTCCTTTTTAGTGTTTTACTCGGATTTCTCTTTTAGTTCTCGGTTGTTTAGGAATATTTAATTCCTTTTAGTAGTCTAAATAGGACTCTAGGTTATTTCCTTAATATTTCCGAGTTATTTTCTAAGTAGGAAAACTATGGGCATGTCACGGCTCCTCTAGTATAAATAAGAGGCTTCGTCCTCTCTTTGTAATCAACTTCCTTTTGAATTAAATAGAAATCAGAACTTTGTTCTAAATTCCCTTCAAGTCTTTGCTCGTTGTTGCATTGCTTAAGGTTGGTATTATCGACAGAAGCATCCATCTTCTATAGTGGAGCCACTCGACCGGACACTTCGGGTTCCCGGCTATATACAACCGACGGGTCCAAGTACTTCCCGCCAGGTTCATAGGTGATCACTAGAGCCGACTGCAAGACTAGCGGTGGCTAGGGTCTCGGAGTAGCCAAGCGAAGGTTCATCACCAACGGAGGTGATCGGGTCAAGGACAGCCGACTCACGAGGTTCACATCATGAACCTCGCCAAAAAAGGAAGAAACTCTCTCTTGAAACGTGTTGAGATACAATGAGAAGGAATCCGAGAGAGCTTAATTCACACCGCCATGAACTGTAACTCATTAAATATTTCAAATGAAGGAGGGGAAAAGGGTACCACATTCATAACACTCATGTTTATACACCAAGGCCTCCTGTCTAGCACCCAATTTGCCGCATCCACAGAAGGGAAAACCACTTGAAGTAAGCCAAACCACACTTCCAGCACCTGGATAGAGACGTCGTAGTGTCATAGCTGATTCAGTGAGTTCTGAACGAATATTTGACTTCTTGGTTGATCCCAAAAAATTTGAATCAACACACTCCTATCAGCTCGTTCAAGGCCATCTTGAATCACATCGCTGCCGAACCTAAAAATTTCTTCTTGCCCATTATTATTTGAGTTGTTTTTGAAACCATGATTGAGCAAAAGAAAGAAAAAAACAGAAGAAGGAGAATTGAGAGAGTTGATAGTGTACTGGTCGGATAGAAAAATTTGCATAAAAAGGGAGTCATCATGTCTGCAACTTACCCTAATTATCTGATTGTTTTTTTCAGGACATCTCCAAACGAGATATCATAGACCATGAACCATCCTAGGAGCTAAAGAAGGGGGAAGAGGAGAGGAGAGGAAAGGAAAGGAAAAAATGGGAAAGGGGGAAAAGGGGGGAGGGGGTGGAGATTTATCCACCAACTAAATTAATGCCGAAATGTTCTTAAATTGATTAGGCAAAGGAGTTCGGAAGAAAAGTCAATGGCTCTTTGGCCAGATTGTGTGCCAAGGTATTCTGAGTTCTCGCAATAGTTTTGTATTCCACAAAATCTAAATCATTAATCAATTGTCTAACCTCATTAACAATTGCTCCTGCAGATGAGTGTAGGCCTTTCCCCCGAGCTATTTTAATTTTAACCTATTGTGCATCCCCCTCAATCACAATGCTTTTAAAATTTGACTCCAAACACCAGTGCAAGGCTTCTCTAATCGCTAGACATTCAATGGTAAAGGGGTATGTGATTCCAACGAAATAACGCCCCCCTCCCCTGCAAAAATGTGTATCCCATTAAGATTTCTAATAATGAAACCAATTGCCCCTCCTATATTTTTAGCAGTACCTCCATCCAGTTGAACCCAGATAGCATTATCAATCATCATGCCCTTGCTTAGAGGTCTATTTATATGTTCTATGTTTGAAGTTTGTGGTACCTGAGGATTATCTGATTGTTAATTACTGTTAATTTCTGTTGATTGTTTGCTTTTATTTTTACAATCAAATGATACTAATTTCCCACAAATTATGTCTTCTTACCAAATTTACAAATCCAAAGATCCATCTAGAAGCAATACTTAAATGAGGAATATAAGTAATTGGAAATGATAGTGTTCCGAAATAAATAAAGATAAATAGGAAAAGCTAATTATCGGGTCAATCACAGCCCCAAATACCGCCTTTACAAAAGGACAGTTGTCAAAGGCTGGCAGGACGAGAAATCGTGAAATGAACGGATAGGAATTTAATTTTAACAGCTCATCCAAAGGCAAAGGATATAATGGAATCTTAGAAAATATAAAATTACGCGACTAGTACACCCTTATTAATTGTAGCCGCAAATTCGGAACTGAGTTAATGATGGTTTCGCTGGAGAATCGAAGACGCCGTCGATGAGGTTGCGGCTTGGGTGGTTTTATCGGAGAAGATGATCAGACTGGTATAATTCTACAAAATTTCACCCTTCATAGACCAAGACAATCCACCGTCGATAAGAAGATCAGATTCGAAGAATTTAAAAACAATATCCGGTCTTAAGAAATTTGATCTTACAGCAGAAGTAGTCAAATGAAGAGACATCAATCAAGAAAGTAATGCAAAAAGCAATTTGGTGGTAAATCTTCAATACAATTTTGTCTACACAATTGTCAAACTCCAATCCTTCAAATATCCAGCAAAGACCCAGGAAAGACTTCCTCTATGACGAAACAAGGAATAAATCCTTAAATTCGCAACATCTATAGCAACCTTAGCTTTCACGGATACAAGATCCACAATTACTAGGATATTCCTCAGGAAGAAGCTTCCTCTATTTTTAACCTGGGATTAAGATCCCTTGCAAGCTCCGTCAAAATGACGGGTCTGAAAACTCAGATTGGGATAAGTCCCAATCTCTAGAAAAAGGGCCAAAAAGGACCAGATTGAACGAGGAAAACAAGTCCCAATCTCTAGTATTTGGGTTGTACTTGTTATTACGACTCTGTAAGTTTGATTTTTGTATGTTGGACATTGTATTTGGCATTTCAGTTTTACGTGTTTATGATGTGTTCTTGTTTGTACTTTACTTACTTAATAGGGTATGTGATTGTTGTGGTGGTTAACTATTTGAACATGGATTTAACTATTGCCAACATCAAAATAACCTTAACTTGCAACAACATAAGCAACCTAGGCTATCTTAGTCATCAAATTTGTGTACTTCACCTGAGAGTTTCAATCACTTTTTGAAGCTATCATGTCAATAGTCCAATCGGATATTTGCATTTCTCAGCTCCATCTTCAACATGTTTATCTCATTCTGCTTGGCAACTATGATTTAGTCCTTCTCTCGTATGATCTGATTGTTCTCCCACTTGACCGCCTTAATCACAAACACGTCATCCATTTTCTCCCAAAAACCATGATCCTCTTTGCAAGGGGATAATAATAATTACTAGTTCATGTCTCCTACTATATATCCACCTACAACCGCCCTCAACCCACTTCACACTACTGGTCCACTTGGGTGAACTTATCCGCTTTTATGGCCCGACGCATCATCCACATGATCTTGCTCACATCTACAAATGAAAGTTACGAACAAAACAACATTTCTTACATCATAAATAGACTAATGAGGACAAACATTACCACGATTGCTCCCCCATTTTTATAAAAATGATATCCGACGAAGGAGAAATAAGAATGAAAAAGGAAGAAGAAAGAAGGGTGAAAGGTGTTAGGGGTTCTGCATCCATCTTATGCGGGTTTATATAAGTGAGATTGGGGTCGTTTCTAGACTTTCCTGGAATTTATTCACGGGTCTAGCCAGTCAAGAATCATTGACTGGGCAAAATTCTGCTCTTTCACCTCATTGTCAAGTAAGCATGTCCCAAACATGAACAATTTATGATAGGAGTCCGGCTAGCCATCAAAGGTTTTTTCCCTCCTTGATGGTGTCAAGGAGACATCCTGGCCATTGATTTTTTTCCAGATCCAACGCTTAGAGTGATTTCATTAAAGCTAGGGCTGTTTTTGTCTTTTCCTTGGGATTTGATTTCTCCCATTTCTGCGTTCATTAATGATTATATACTTAGAAGTGTTCTTACTCTCAATTGATTCATGTCCCAGTAGCTGCAAATGGTCTCAGTTTCCAGACTTTCCAACCTTTTCAAACTACCACACTTATAAGTTCTTGTTGAGGCTGAGGGTTTACGACATTGTTTTGAGATCTATAGATTTCATTCTCCAATTTATTAATCAATCTTCTACAAACGCAACGCAACTAAACAGCCGCCTCCGGCTCCAAAATATCACAATCTACCGATGCATCTTCCCTAGAGATTCGAAATGCTTCAATTTCGAGAAATCTCCGACCGACAAGTGCCGCCGATGATGGTCATAGCCCTGAAATCGTTCGGCAACTAGGACATAGTCGGTGCTGATGTGGAAATTCGGGAGTTGTAATAGGAGGCGCCGGAGGAAAGACACTCGTAATGGAAGCGAGTTTTGGTCTTCTTCAACGCCGTGCACATCAACAGAACCAGTCCACCCGTTTTCGCTGGCGACGATCAAAAGAAGAGGATGGAATTGGTGGGGGTTTTTCATGTTTTGCTCTTCTGTGGATCTCTTGTCTTCTCAGCAAAGAAAGATTGTTGTTGGCATCGACATTGAAGGAAATTGTGTCCTTTAATTCGTTTGAAATATTTTTGTACGAAGTAATTTATTTTGAATAGTTCAGTGAGTTTTTTAATATGACAAATGGGGTGCTTAATTATTATTTCGAGTTGTCAACTTGGATGTGCGATTGAGATTAAAAAAGTCCGATGAACACAGTCAACGATTGCCAACCAGCTAACATAATAGTTATGTGCGTGTTTGTGTACACAATTAGTTATGTGTACCCAATTAATTATGTGTACAAGGTACACATATTTTTGCGTGTACAATAAATTATGTGCACATATAATTATGTGTACAAAGCGTGTGTACACTAGTATGTGTACATAAATTTTAACGTGTACATATTTTCTTATGTTTACACGTATTCTTTTAATGTGTACACTAATATGCGTACAAATAATTATGTGTAAAACGTGTGTTTAGATAGTTATGTGTACACAGTGGTTGATGTGCACACATAAAATATGTGTACAAGGTGTGTACGTGTACACATAATTAATGGGTACAAGACGTGTGTATATTAAAAAGTGTACACATTTAAAAAATTAGTATGTGCACACATTAAACGTGTGTACAAGGTCTGTACATATAATTAATTGGTACACACATGACATGTTTGCATGCATAAGCAATCATATGTGAGTACATAAGTAATGGGTACAAGATGTGTGTACACATTAAAAATGTAATATGTGAACACATGTTACACTAGTATGTGTACACATTTTTAAAATTCATATGTGTACACAGTTCACATAAAACGTATGTACACATTAATGACGTGTACATTTAGGGGTGTGTACACATAATTTTCATGTGTACAAACCTTGTTCACATGTATGATATGCGGACAAGTAAAAACTGAGTACATGCTCTGTGTACACAGAATACTAATCTTACTAATCACATTAGACATTTTAATACCAATGATTGAAGATGTAATACGTATATTTATATTTTGTGTAGAAGAAGATCCAGAATTGGTACTCTGTACAGAAGTTGACTCATAGTTGTTTTCGCTATTGTTCCTACATTGTCCTTCTACTAATCCTTGAGGTCCGAAGAGTTGTTCTACTGATTCTTGATGACTAGAGTTTGAATCTACATTCTTTTTAAGAATAATCTACTGTAAAGTTGAGTACAAAGGAAAAAAAAATAGAGGATTAATAAAAAAAAACAGAGTGAAGAGGTTTGTTCCATCGGAATCAACCGAAATCGTTATTTTCCAACTAGTTTGAGATGATTTTCATGCTTTGTTCCATCAGAATTAACCGAAATCGTGTTTGCGGCAGCGGAGATCACCGAAGAGCAAAGGTGCAGCAGCTGGGATTTATTTGTGAAATGTCATTTTTGCCCCCATGTTATTTCTGCTCCATTGGATCTATTGGACGGCTGAGATTTATTTGATGGCATCAAGGAATCATTTTCCTTGATGTGAAGTCGGACTCTTTATGATAGTTTGGTAAAGTTGTTTGAAAACAATGTAAAAAAAATAAATTAATATTAGTAGAGTGAAATGATCCTTATTTCATCATGAACCGTACTCAAAATATACATTGATATCTATATCACCCAATATCAAGATATTCGAAATATCACCGTTTTTTAGTTACTCGAATAGCATGATATTGGGTGATATTTTAAGTCCCAATATCACCCTTTGAATATTCACCTACATAGCTGAATTTCTGAAGTCCTCCTGAATATCATTTTGTTGGACAGTTTTGCCCATGGTTAATCTGAATAATTACATCCCTTGGGCCCACAACCCATTAACTCCACATATGCCTGCATATTCTCTCTCCTGGTACTCTGTCTGTCTTCGACTCTTCCCTGTTGCTCTTATTTTACGACTCGCCGTTAATCTCAGTATCACCCTACTGTCTTCCTTCACTCAATCTCCACCAACTCGCTGGTCGAATTGTAATCATCTACCAAATTGGAATCATCATCGGCCAATTCACCCTCTGCCATCTCTGCCTCCAGATCAACAACCCTCTCGAAATCAATGGCTCCAAGATCCCTACTTTCGATTCCACGGTTCCGTCGATACTGTCTCGCCGGCTCCCAACTCTACTCTTGGTCTCAACCTTGCTTTCGACTAAACAATAAGTTGGAGTTGGTGACTGGTTCAGTTAATTCAGTGTTTGGATGGTCAAATTTTGAATACTCTGTTGAGCATGCCAACTGTTCGATTAAAGTCCTGAATGAACGTGTGAATTGAGGAAAACTGAATTGAGTTTGTGATTGATTGGAGGGTAGTGAGTTCGTTTATAGAGAGTAAAATTCCGCAAGGTCGAATTTTTTGTTTCCTTCAATGTTCATCTGTTGGGTGGGATCATCTCTATTTCTCCTCTTAACTCCTATACTCCTGCGATTTGGAAGTCACAACTGCTAGGTTGAAGAAGTTGTTGTCGTGCAGTTTGTGAAGAAGTTAGTTTCCTTATGTTGCTGATTGTTTGCTTCATGATGTTGCTGATTGTTTGCTTCATGCTGCTGCTGCTGATTGTATCTAGCAGTAGTTGGTGTTTACTGATTTCGTATTTTTTATGGAATAAACGAGATTTGTAATCTTTGTTGAACTGGCTCCTCTGACATTTTTAATTTTGTACAGCACTGCTATGGACATATGGTCCTCATATAAATGGTATTTGCATATATTCCTCATCAATGATACAATTTTCAATTTAATGGTCACCATATGCTTCTTAGTTACTTAAATTCAATCTACAAGCCCTTGTACTTTCAATTCAATCTACATCAGGAACCTAAGGGAATAACAGAGTTGTGGTCTTTAACAGATACATGGAATCTGGGTGATAAACCCTTAAACCTAAGGAGAAAGTGTCAACATTGGCTGAGTTTAATGGGTATTAACACCTAGCTAGCTTTATAACATTATTATTTCCAATTTAAATAATAATGAGGGCAATGATGTAATTGCACTTATTACTCCATCTCTTACTCAATATCACTCACCAAACAAAAATATTTATTTCAATCCACCCAATATCAATAACATCTAATATCACAATATCTCGAATATTATGATATTCAAGATATCACATACCAAACGATCCCATATGAACTTTAGGTAGCAACATGCCAACATATACTATACGAAGAAAAAGGAAAAAATAAAATATAATGGAATACGAAGCAAGATGGATGCGAAGACAATCCTTTTCCGTCACGCTAAACCACTAGTGAGTGAGTGATTGGGGTCAAAATATAATAATAAATATTAGTTATCATGGAAGGAAAAGTAACTATCACCACAATACCAAACCAAAATGGTAGATGACCTTTTCCTTTGTCTCCTTTCACGTATATTTCTGTTGCTTGTCAAACTACGAATGGAACAAATTGATAGCCGACCATGACCACCCAGCATGAGCAAATTATGATGGATTCTTCTATTTTAAGAAATTTGTCAATTTCTTCGTGGATGGAATTTGTTATGCTTACGGGTCGGCATTTCTTTAAGGATAAATATTAGATAAGAAGAATGCATCGTTCTTTGTTTAAGGAAATGACAGATAAGGAATTTGGCCGTCTCCAATTGACAGGAACTTATGGAAAGAAGTTTGGAATCTTGAGATTCAACCAAAACTTAAAGTTTTCCTCTGGAAGATTTTCCTTCATATCCTACCCACTAGGACGATCCTAAATGAAAAAATAGAAAACATTCCAGATCTATGTCCAGTTTGTTGGGACCATGAAGAGTCAATTGAGCATTTGTTAATGTACTGTATCCTGGCTACAAAATTGGCAGATCTAACTAGAATCCCGCTTTTTTTCTTTCCGGGGCCCAAATATTATTATTACATGGCGAGAAATATTGCGGAAAAAAATAGTTTCCCCACAAAAGGTGCTGATCTTTTGGTGGCGTATATGGAAGTTAAGGAATGAGGTTGTTTTCAACTTTAAACAAATACATCCAAGGATTCTAAAGGAATGCTTTGAAGCTCACTTAAACGAACAATTTTTGACCAATAATCTGGCAAAATCACAACATTCACGTCAGCCTCCTATACCTAACAATAATTTTGGATTATTACCAGCCCCGAATTGGTTCAGAGTTAATGTAGATGGGGCAATCCGAAGTAACCAAGGTGGTGCTATAGGAATGGTGATAAGGGATTTCCACGAGAACATTCTTTTCGCAGGTGGCCAGTGCTTTCCCTTTATTTGTGACCCCTTCACAATTGAGGCCTTGGCAGTTAGAACGGCTCTCCTATGGATAAGAAACTCGACCTTACAGAATTTAATAATAGAAGGTGATGCTGAACAGGTTCATGGACGAGTCTTTGATCCAAACAAATCTCATCCACTAGCAGGGATTGTTATCCAGATCGAACCCTTCTCAAAAGAATGCCTGGGGTGATTTATAAAACCATTAAAAGAACAAGAAACTCATCTGCACATGACGTAGCCAAATTTGCGCTTAACTTTATGCAGCATGGTTTCTGTATGCATAATCTTACTTTGTTTGCAGTCCAAAATCAGAATTAAGGGTTAGCCTTAGGTTTAGGTTTGTCCTTTAATTTAATCCCCCACCCCCACCCCACCCACCCCCACCCCTTCCCTTTTCTTTTTTTCTTTTCTTTTCTTTCTTTTAGTTAGGATGGTGCACGATCTATACTCATCCGTAACTGGAGTTGCCACGACAAAAAAAGTTAATAAAAAAAAATGACAGCAGGCAGGCTAATCAAACTGAATGTACGTTTCATGTCTATATTATAATTACAAAGTTTATTAACAACTTTAATTGGTCGTTTCTGATAAGTGTTCAAAAATATTTTTTTTTGTGACTGATTGAATGTTTTATTATTTTGATCAAATTAATGTCACCTTCGGATTTTTTAATTAATTACCAAAATTTATTATAGTTTTTTTTTTACGCAGATAGTATTATAGTTATATTAGTTAGCAAAGATTCATTATTTTACCATAACTGTTTCTATTTCGGCTGAGGATTCAGCTCCAACCCTTTCCAAGGGTTGGAAGTGTTCTAACCTTTTCTCAACCATTAGATTACTTTTGACTCTTTGACCAATCTAATGGTCCAGTTTTGTTAGAGGTATTTAGGACTTTACACTTGATTTAATTATTATATTTAATTTAAATATTTTATTTAAATATATTATGTTTAATATTTAAATATTTGGATCGTCATTCTCAACCACGGTTGCTGGCCAACATCTCCGGCGACTTTTCCGGCGAGACTTTTTTTTTTGCTTAAAATTTTTTTTCCCTTAAAAAAACTAGTCAACACCACATTTTTCTGTTAACTAGTTAACAGTGTTTTTTTAACTGATAACTAGTTAATCGTTTTTTTGTTTGATAACTTGTTAACTCATTTTAACCTGATAACTAGTTAACGAATAATCATATAATCAAAATTTTAACGTGATTTTTTGTTAACAAGTTATCTAACTAGTTATGTTATTGTTAACTAGTTAACAATTTTAGGCGATAACTTGTTATCAACGTTAGTTAACTAGTTATCAAAATTAGTTAACAGGTTATTCCGATGTTAACTAGTTAACGAATTACCATAATTAGTTAACTAGATAACATATCGAGTTAACTAGTTAACATCATGACTAAGATAACTAGTTAACATTTTTAAATATATAACTAGTTAACATCATGACTAAGATAACTAGTTAACATTTGTTTAAAGATGATAACTAATTAATCAATCGAGTTAACTAGTAATCCAATCATGTTAATTAATTATCAAGTTGTTAACTAGTTATCTAATCAAGTTAACTAGTTAACATCATGATCAGATAACTAGTTATCAAAATGCTTAACTAGTTAACTATCAAGTTAATTGGTTCTTATTTTTTAATTGATCTCTAATACATAAGAAGCTTATGAGTTTTGTTATGGTAGACTATTATTTTTTATGAATGATGTAACTTCCATTAAAAACAAAACAATCCAACTTTACAAAGGAAAAAAATCAATTTTGTTTTCCAAACTAATAACTCCCATTTGGCCACAACCCTTAAGGATAATTTCCCAAATGAACCACATATTTACTAAAATGACAGTTTAGTCACTTAACTTCCTGAAATGACTGAAGGGACAATGAACTTCCTAAGATCCTACATTTCACTCCCCTTTCTTCTCCTTCGGGTCTGCCATTGCCGGCGAGCCACCCCGCGCACCGCCGCGTGGATCTATACTCAACCGATTCCATTCCTTCTTAATGTTTAATAAAATATTAATCTCTAATGAATTCTAGTTAACCATTCAACCTCGAACGAAATCCTACTCGGCCAACCTCAAAACAGAGCTCCGCCTTGACCGCTACAGATTGGGCTTGGGAAATCACTCCCTATCGACTCGGATCTACCTAAATCTAGCGCTGTCACCGCTGTTGATCTCGATTTCCTCATCGTCATCGTCCGCCGCCGCTCTACCTCGTCACCATCGCTTAGTGAAATGGAATACAAAGAGGTAGTTTAGTGGTAGATGGATGAGGACTGAAGCTGCAGAGCAAGCTGCTAGTGGGAAGGTGATCCCCTGGGTTCGGAGATAGATTCAGATAGGGTGTAGCAAGGATAGGAGAAAGATGTATGGTATGGAAAAAAAGGGTGAAGTTACTGCTGCGGTGAAGTTATGTTTGCAAAGCTGATGGACGGCGGCGGCGGATGAGAGAAGGAGGTGAATTTTTAGGGTTAGGTTTATGTTTTTTGAAAAAGACGAAAATGTCCTTCGGTGGGTTGGGGTTGGATCGGCCCAACCTTTAAAGGTTGGGTCCGGATCTTGTGCCCTAGTTTTCACTAATTTACATTTAATATTGATTATATTAAAAGTATAATAAAATTCATGTTCATACTGAAGCGCGTTGCGCCGTCTTTTCACAAAAAAAAAAAAAAGATTGTCGCTATCATGTTGTTGTTGCACCGGACAATCATTATTGTCGACAAGCCACCACCAACTCAACTACAACCAAATCCACTTTGTCTCTATCAACTGGCAGTATTGGTGCAAGTGATCTAGCTTCACATATGCATTTTTTGGTTGTACTAGTACGGATCTAGAAGCCTTAGTGCAAGTTCAGACGTAACACTATTTCAAGTTTCATCACAGTAGTACCACTTAAAATCTACATTAGTGCAACCAAATCATGTATAAAATCTCAATTTTTATTGTACTTGTACGATGAAGACAATATTCATCGGCAGTACTAGTACTAGCGCAAGCTCAAACTTCAGAGACAGTCTTCACAACTAGTTCATACATGTACTACACAAGTACACTCAGAAGTAAGGGAGAAGTATTTGAAGGATTTGTGTCTGTCGGTCCTAGTCTGTATAATAACTAGTTAAGTGTTGGACTTGATTAAAGAAAATTAATTCGGGCCGATTATGAACATGTCTTATTAGAGACCAACGTAAATTATCAGACCAGGTCCTACAAGGTCACACACATATAGTATGGACTAGATCAACTAATAGACTTGATCCATGATGGATTCGGGCTAGTGGCCCATTATTGTTAGGAAGGGATTAATAAAATTGTTAGGGTAACAATTACTCCAAAGCCACCAGACTTTCTTACGGAGAAAACCCTAGCCAGCATAACCCTAAAAGCCTCCATTCTTCGATCAAGAATTATAGCAAACTTTGACGAGGAAGATATGAATCTCAACTAGTGTGGACTAAGTAGAGGAGATACACTTGGCGCTCTCAGTATCAATCTAGTGGCCTAAACAAGTACTAGTCGATGAACTAGTAATCACGCACCAAGAGGTAAATCGCGATAACCCTTTGTTATTGATTTATATACAATCGCGTGATTCTGGGATGTTAGGTGTTGCTTCGTATTTCCACTTCGTTTCTGGTTTTGCATCTAACGATTTCCTACAGTGGTATCAGTCTATCAGAGCCCCTCCTTATCAGAGCCCTTCGTTTTGCATATTTTCATAACAAAACTAATTGCGTTCTTCATAAAATTATTCAATTAAAGGAGAGGAATATGTCGTGTTAATATTTTCATTGAAAATCGTGTTTTTAAAGTATTCATGGATTATTAGTGGGGTTTGCGTAACTCAAAACGTTTGATGGGATGAGGTAAATGATAAGTCCTGGATTCTTAGTGGGGTTAGCTGTAAGGGGAAAACTCTATTTGGAATCTCTCTATGGTCTTTATGGAAGAGTCGTAATGAGCTCGTTTTCACTGGGAATTCAACGAATCCTACAAACCTTGCCTTCCGTATTAATAGAGCTTGGGGAGATATGGTTCAGCGGGCTTGTGATAGGGACGTGATATGGGTCTCGATAGGGGTGAAAGAGATACCTCGGAGATTCTTATTGGGGTTAGTAGCAAGGAGTAAACTCTATTTGGAATTTCTCTCTAGTCTTTATGGAAGAGCGGTAATGAGCTCGTTTTCACTACAATTTGACAAATCCCACAATTCCTGCCTTCTGTATTAGAACTTGGGTAGATATGGTTCAACGAGCTTGTGATAGGGACCGTGATATTGGTCTTGATAGGGGTGAAAGAATTACCGCAGAGATCTGCTAGAAGCCGACACCAGACGGATGGACTACGGTTAACACCGACGACCCTATCCTTCGTAGATTCGGGGCAAGAAGCAGGTGGAAGTCTAGATGACCAAAATACTAATATATACCAGAATATAGATTAGTATTCAACCTTTTCTTGTGAATTCTTCTATTCGAAAATCATCTTTTATAGTGATAATAGTTAAGGGATATACCCTGAACATAATATATAAGAAAATTTTAGGTTGTATTTTATTTTGAGTGATTTCAATTACATTACAGAATGTTGTGGGGAACTAAAATAATATTTTCTCCGAATTAATATGTTATTATCAATAATTTAAATTATTAATTCTTGGCGGTCCCGACGATATACTCCTGGCTTCACCACTGATCACAGTCTTGATTATTATTTGATGTACGATTGTTCACGCATATTTTAATTTTATTTGTTTAAAATGATTTGGAAATTTTTATTTTATTTTTTCTATGTTGTCGTCGACCGATGGGGCATCAACCGAGAACAACAGATGCAATAGAAGTTTGGTTTGTGAATGAGAGCATCTACGGTTGGGTAGTTAGGGTTTGAAACCCAATGCTCAACCCAACCCACTTCCAAAGCCTAGTGAGGCCCAACCTTTTCCCTTGGTCGACCCGTTTGGTTAGGCCCAAAATAGGTTGAATATTTTGGTTCAACTAGTTCGGCCGAATTAGTTTGGTGTGACCAGTTTTGATTCGAAATTTAATAAAATAAACATTTTCTCTATTTTTCTGGTTTGACCTGGTTTGACTTGTGTTGATCAGAATTTATTTCAGATCAATTTAAGGGCAGTTTTTCAGTTTTGAACTCTCGACAAAGAGGGACTACTGAGAACTCTTTATTGGGAGGAATCAAAGCCGACCTCCTCTTCTTCGTAAGAATATCCTTCAAAATTTTGGCATATGTAGTTATATTTGTGATTGCTTCGAAGACTGAAATGTGGATCTTGTGGTCCTTAAAAAACCCGATGAGCCTCTTAATCTGCTCATCTATCACCTCATTTTGGAGTCTTGATGGGAAGGGAAGGCTTGTAGGTAGGCAACACCACAGGAGAGGAAAGGGGGTGGGGGGGAGGGGGGAGTTCCAACCTTATCAAGGCATATCAATCACAACTGCGTCAGGTTGCCTGAAATATCATATCATTGGACGAGCCACAAACAGAGTGATCTTCCTATTCCTAGATAATAGCATTTAGCTCATCATTTCAAAGATTTAGTTCCGTGTTACTAGGTATTAAAGTGGCCAATGATCATTTCATTAATTACCGAAATAATCTTAATACTTGTTTACTAAGTTACATACCACATGTGAGTTAACATTAAATTAATAAAATTCCTACACAGTCAAGATGGGCAAGCCCTTGCGAGGAGGAAAGCGTCGGCGTTTTCAGCTGTCTTCATTTCGACGCCGGTGAGAAGGCAAAAAAGCTCATCCTATGATTTTCTAATGTCAAGGTAGTGTTTTATTAAATCGGAAAAAGTGTTCCCAGCTTGCTCTGACGATTGAAGAGAGCCCCTTAATGTCAAGCCTTGGGTAGAAAATAATTGATTTTTTTATTAATATATCTTTTGTCAAATAATGGGTAGTGTTAGGTAGGGGTGGCAAACGGGTGGGTGGGGAACGAGTTTGGCATATCCGATGCCCGCCCGTTTGCTTGGCGGGTTTTACCCGTACCCACCCGGCCAAGCCAAATGGGTACAATTTCGAAACCATCCCCACCCACTCACGGGTGGACGGGTTTGGTGGGTAATTTCCGATCAGTAAATAACAAATGAAATCAGATTCGAACTGAAGCAAACAAATCTGCAAATATCAATCAGTGCTAATGTCATATTTGCAGATAACACAAAATCACAAATGAAGCTTTTCAAAGCTACATAGAACATCAAAACCATCAACCAATTATTCTGCAGAGTTGTAATGGAGAGCATCAACCTAGATAGCTAATAATCAAAGTCTTAAACCACTAGAAAGAAAACATTGGAAACAAAATTAATGTCTGAAAACCACTGGAAAAAATTAAAACTAATGCAGATTGTGATAGAAGCTCCAGCAGCAGCAGCTCTAGTAGCTCTCCAGCAGCAGCTCAAATAGCTCTCCAGCAGTAGCTCCATTAGCTCCAACAGCAGCTCTCCAGCAGCTCCAGCAGAAGCTCTCCAACAGCAACAAAAGCAACAGCAGCTCTCCAACAGCTTCAGCAGCAACAACAGCAACTCCAACAGCTCCAGCAGCAGCTCTCCAACAGCTTCAGCAACAGCAAACACAGCAGCTCTCCAACAGCATCAAACAAAAACTACCAGCCTACCAGCACCGCTCAAGGACTCCAGCAAGCAACATAACTGACCAACATAAAATGTACAACAAAGCAGCCCAACATTAATTCAAATTTCAGAGCAGCTAAACTCAGATTCGAAGATACAAATAATTACCTAATCAAAGTACAACTGGAATCCGTAGCAAAGCAAGAAGATCACAGGGGGGTTGTCCCAGCTGGCCAAATAACTGATAAGTGATAAGAAGATAGTTCAGTCACTAAACCAATAACACGACAATTAGTTAAAAAATTAGAAACAAGTCCCAGAAACATAAGCTTTACCATCTTCATCTGCTCCAGCTTCATCTTTCACAGCCAATGCCGAGAAAACACTCTCTAAATCGGCAACTTTCGTGTCAGCTTCTACGGAAAAACAGAAAACACAGATCATTAGTTAAACCATTAAAAAACATCATGAATTATAGTAAATAAGTAATGTTCCAAATTAAACATAACAATACATTTACTAATTTCGTCTTTTACCCAGCTTCTAGCACACATCATCGATTCAACAGTTGAATGATGTAGTTTGCACCTGTGGGGATCTAATAGCCTCCCACAAGTGCTGAAAGCAGATTCAGATGCGACGGAGGTTATTGGAATGGCTAAAAAATCCTTTGCAATTTGTTGCAAAGTGGGATATTTGGCACCATTGAGTTTCCACCACAAAAGTAAATCAAAATCAGGTGTTCTAGGAATGATTTGCTCGGCCAAGTAATGGTCAAGTTCAGTAGTTACTAATGTGGTCCTCGACCTTTTCCTTTGGCTCATAAATAACTCGAAGTCCAAATCCGTAGCAGAAGCAGTTGCAATAGAAGAAGAACTAGAACCAGAACCAGCTTGAGTACTAGATTTTGATTGATAAGCCAAAACCAAATCACAAACTATCTTCTTCACAGACTCACCAACCAAATCGCTATTAGTAATGCAAAGTTTTGTAGCATAATACTCAATGAGGTGAAGCTTGTACCTCGGATCCAACACAACAGCTACAGCAAGTACTAAATGGATGTCATCCCAATATTTTGTAAACTTAAGCCACATTTTTTCAGCCATTGCACTAATGATAGGATTGGAATCAACACGCCAATTCATTAATTCCAGCCTAAGATCACAAACTTTAGAGAAAAATAGATTAGCTGTTGGTAGTTGCTACCGGAAAACAACTCAGTGGTTTCAGCAAATATTTTCAGTTTCTCTACAATAGCAGTAGCAAATTCCCATTGATCATTACTAGGGACCGAGTCATATTGATCGTCCCTTATCATCAAACGGTAGAACACATCCTTGTACGGAATAGCAACATCAAGCATTTCGTACGTGGAGTTCCACCGTGTTGGACAGTCTAAAACCAGCTTTCTATTCACATTAACTTCAACATGCCTAGCAGATTCAATGAATAACTCGACTCTCTTCGGTGTGGCAATCCAATAAGCAACTGACTCTCTAATTTTATCAATACCATCCTTAATCACATCCAAACCATCCTTAACAATTAAATTAAGAATGTGAGCAGAGCACCTCATGTGTAGAAGAGAACCATTCATTAGGAGATTAGATGGCACGAGCTTTTTTCGAAGTAGTGAGACCATGGAGTCATTGGTAGTACAGTTGTCAAGCGTAATAGCCGACAACTTGCTATCAATGTTCCACTCCAGCAAGCTAGTAGAAAGGCGGTTAGCCAACCGCGCACTTGTGTGAGGAGCTGGAACGTAAAGAAACCTACAAAAAATTATGAATGTCGTTCACTTCTACATGAATTGAGTAAACGAAATGAAAAAGTAATCAAATTTTATATTTCTTGAGGATTACCTAACCAAAATGCTTCGAAGATTCCATGAATTGTCGATATAGTGGGCAGTTATAGCCATATAACCTCTTTTCTGATTAGTGGCTGTCCACATATCAGTAGTCACAGCTACTCTTCCCCGATTCTCATGTATTTCCCTTTTAATTTTGATCTTGGTCAATTCATAAAGAGTCAAAATTTCTTTCTTAATGGTGTTGCGGCATGGCAGTTTAAACAATGGCTGAAGGGCACAACAAAACCTCTTGAATCCTAAGTGGCCAACGATACTAAGAGGGTATTCATGGATTAGGATCATTGAGCACAACATTTTCTTGGCGACCTCGTAGTTATATTCTGTGGCTACTAGTTGTGCTTTACCCTTAGTGATAAAGTTTGGACCAAGGACTTTTTGTTGACCATCATGTATTTTCTTATGAATACAAGTTCGGATATGGTTTCGAATGTGAGAAGTGCCACTATTGGATTCACCACTAAGTAACTTACGACAATATTTGCACCTAGCCTTCAACACCCCATTCACCTTCACTCTATTACAATGGGCCCAAACATCAGAGGTTAATCTGCTGTGATCAACAGATTCGTCCCCTACAACAGCAGCAGGTTGAGGTTGATTTTCAGGATTGGCAGGTTCAGGTTGGATTGGATTAGGGTGTGGAGGTTGGTTATGAGCAGAGGGGGTTGGGGATGGTTGTGCGGAACATTATTAGGAGGCATTGCTTCAATTTGAATAGTAGGATCATTATTAACTCCTTCCATCTGTTTAAGAATGATAAAAAGAAATAATGAATCGAATCGAAATGAATGACTAAAGAAGGTTTTAACATTGAACTGAGTAGAAATTGCTTTGAGAGGAGTTGTTTTTCAGAAGTGTAGGTTAATTGCAGAGTGCACAAGAGAACTGATTAGGTTGAACTTAGTTACTTTGAGAAGTACAGGTTAGTTTCAAAACTGATTAGGTTGAACTTCAGAAGTGTATTTTAGAACTGATTAGGTTGAACTTAGTTACTTTGAGAAGTATAAGTTAGTTTCAAAACTGATTAGGTTGAACTTCAGAAGTGTATTTCAGAACTGATTAGGTTGAACTTAGTTACTTTGAGGAGTATAGGTTAGTTTCAAAACTTATTAACATACAATAACATATAAACATGGCAGCAGAATAACTTAGAAATAAACATGGCAGTAGAATAACATATCAGACGTAGAACAGAGTCCACTCGATACTCGACTGCTATGGAAACAAGTAAGAAATCAACACATTAAGTTAGTAAGAAAGAAACCAACAAATTAGAAGCTTAGGGCGTACTAAACAAAGAAAATAGAGATAAGCATCCTATACCTTTAAAGCTTTTGAGTGCAGAACTCCAGACTCCAGCAGCTAAGCTGAGAAATCGAATAACAGAGCAGTGATCGAAGTTAGAATAATCAAACTGCTGAGAGCGAACAAGCCATTATAGGGTTGGGACCAAGTACGAACACCGACTCTAAGAGGAGTCTTAGTATCTTAGACTTTGATTATGAAAACGAAAACAGAAAGAAAAATAAGTAGGATGCTTATCTGGACTCGGAGAATCCGTGCTTGATTCTCTGTATCGAGCTCTCCTTATCGTCAGTTTCCCTATTTCCACACATAAATCAACAACGATTGGAAGATTCGTTGCCGATGATCTCTGCATCACGACTCTACTGAGAGGATTTGGATGAGAAAACTACGGGATGCCTAATTTGGGGAAAATTTGTGCCGAGAGAATCGCGGCGGTGGCTGGCTGTGAATCGTGTGCTTAGCAAAGGTCTGAGAGGAGATAGGGTTTTGTTTGCTGCTGAGAGTTGGATTTGGGTATTTTGCAAATCAATTATGTACCAACGGGTGGGTACGGGCACGGGTTGCCCCAATCCAATACCCGTCCGCAACCCGCACTTAACGGGTACCGGGTTCGCCCGGACCCAGAAAATACCCAAGCCGGTCGGGTTAAATAGGCCCAATCCGGGTGGGCTCTGGGCGGGTACCCTTATTCATGGGTCCGAATGCCACCCCTAGTGTTAGGCAAAGGATCTGCGTCCAGGAATTGGAGTTTGGACTGTTCCAAATCCAAAACACGGAGGGGCATTTCCGTCTTTTTCAAAATATATATAAGCTAACCCTAAAACCCTAAATCAGCCGCAGCCGCTTCTCTGTTCTTTTTTCTTCTAGCTTCTCCTCTTCTCAACTTTCTCTTCTCCTGAAGCAGTTCAGCCTCTTCTCTAAATCGCTCCGCCACGATCTCACCGCCCTTCTCCGCAGCCTGGTCGAGCATCTCGTGGTTGAGGATCTCCAGCTTCTCCAGCAATTTCATCATCGTGTAACCTAGGGGGGTCTCGACTCCCTTGATTGACTTCGTTCGATCTTCCACCCGATTTCATAGTTCGGCGACGGGGTGGAGGAGCTCTCTTTGGGCAGCGGCGGATCTCGGATGACGGCAGCGGATCTCGGATTGGCGGCGGCGGATCTCGGATTGGCGGCGCTTTTCGATTGGTGGAGAATAGGAGGGGTTCTTCTTCTTCCGGTGGAGAATGGGAGCTAGAGGTGCTTCTTCTTCCGGTGGTCTGTGAAGGGAAGGGGGAAAGGGATTTGTGCCGATGACGGTAGTTAAGGTGTGTAGTAAAGAATGTAAGGGGAAGAATCTAGTGTAGCTGCAAAAAGGTGGGACTGGATTTGCTGGGCATGATGATAATCAGTGGCTACTGATTTTAAGCATTTGGGGAGATCATTATTATAAACACCTAGTTCAATTTTGATGATGATGATGTAATTGTAAGCATAAGGTGGCATTTGATGATGATTATCATCTCTTAATAAATCTGTTGCTGTGATGATAATGATGATGATGCATGATGATGACTGTTGAATAGTGATATGAATTTTGCAAAGATTTGTTAAAACTCGATTGGTTAACTAGTTAACTCGATTGATTAACTGTTAACTCGATTGGTTAACTAGTTAACTCGATAAGTTAATTAGTTAACTCGAGTAGATAACTAGTTAACTCGATAAGATCACTAATTAATTTGATCGGTTAACTAGTTAACTTGATAAATCATGATGTTAAACAAGTTAACTAGTTAAACTAGTTAACAACTTGGTAACTAGTTAACTCGATTGGATAACATGTTAAAATTCAGGTTAACTAGTTAACAACTTGGTAACTAGTTAACTCGATTTGATAACTAGTTAACTCGATTAGTTATCTAAATCATAATGTTAACTAGTTAACTAATTACAAACAACAATTGATTAATTTTGATAACTAGTTAACTTATCAACAAAAAATCATGCTAACAAGTTATTAGTAAAAATCAGGTTAACTACAAGTTATCTAGTTAACTCGACAAGTTAATTAGTTAACTTGCCCTCGCTGGAAAAGTTGTCGGAAAACATGTTAACTAACTAGTTAACTGTAAAAACCCAAGTTTACTAGTAAACTAGTTATCAATAAAAAAAACATGCTAACAAGTTAATAATGAAAATCAGGTTAACTAGTTAACTTGTCCTCACCGGAAAAGTCGCAAAAAAAGTCGTAAAAAAAGTCGCCGGAAGGTCACCGGAAAAGTCGCCGGAAGGTCACCGGAAAAGTCGCCGGAAGGTCACCGAAAAAGTCGCCGACAGCCGGCGACGATGGCCGACGAAGTCGCCAACATAAAACAGTAAACATATATAAAAATTTAAAAATCAAAGTAATAATTAAATATAATAATTAAATGATTTGTGTAAAGTCCTAAATACCCCTAACAAATTTTTGGTCAAAGGGTCAAACTAGATCTAATTGTTGAGAATGAGTTTAAAACTTTCCAAACCACAATTCTCTTGGATGCTGATATGATCCCGGTAGTGTTATATTATGTATTCTACGAAAAAGAAACCAATATAATATACTACAACTCCTTAACAGCTGTATGATCGGGATTGCGTTTTTATTAAGGAAGCTTCATATAATTGGAAAGGATATGGCCAGCTACGCTTCATATTCCAATCCCACCACATAATAATTCTTAATTACTTTACCGTCTGTAGATACAGTTTCTTAGTAATCAAGGCGATGTATGAATTGAATACTCTGGTCATGAATCCGTATTCTAGTATACCTAATTTATTACATGTAGTAGTAGAGTAACTAAGGAGGCAGGGGAGAGAGAACAACAAAGGCAGAGGCAGAGAGCCAGATTGGTATTTCTTCTTATGCATATATGAATCAGAATTACAAAACAGATACAAGTATTTAAGGATTGAAACCACCAACAGTGTTAAAAGAAGAAGAAGAAGAAGATTTATTGCTATCAATATTCAATGGAATACAAGCTGAAAAAGGAAGAAATTTGTTACGCTGTCTGTGTATCATGTGGGAGTGGTGGTGGTGTTTAGTTACTGCGTTGAAAACTGAAAAGAGTCGATCCTAATATACTATTACTCTCCAATTGGGGAGAAGAGAATTATTATTTTTTCTCTTCAAACCATCAGATTCCAAGTGGTATAATCGCCCCAAGAATTCCGCAACCAATCAGCACCACCGTCTGGACGGAAGACCGGAGGGATCTGCTTATATTATCGTCGACAGGGTACAAGTTTCCAGGAGGACCGGTTATATATATGATGGAGGAGGAAGATGGAGGAGAAGGGGGTGGTGGACAGTTTGTAGAAGGCGGCTTCTTAGGTGAAGGCGGAGACGGAGGAGGCAGAGATGGAGGAGGCGGTGGTGGAGATGCCGGCGGAGGAGGCGGAGGAGGGGTGGGGTTACAGGGAATACACTTCTCGGAGCCGGGGATGTCGTCCAGCTTCCTTGAATGGGCGGCGTCGTCGGAGTGGATTGGTGTGATGAGAAGAGAAGCAGTAGATAGGAGTAGGAGTAGGAAAGTAAGAGTTACTGGAAGAGCCATCTGTATTCTGTAATGGTAATTGGCCGGTGGGAGGGAGTAAGGGAATTGATTAAGTAATTGGGGGACTGATTACTCAATGGTGAGGAGGAAGAAGAAAGAAGAAAGAAGAGGGAAGAAGAAGGGAAAGGAAGGACTAATGGATGGAATATTGGGCAGTTGTGATGTTAACGTCAGAATAAGAAGAGAAGGAAGGGGTGGGGTGGTGTGGGGTGCGGCATTAGGAAGGTGTGGAGGGTGTGGACTTAAATTCTGCTGCAACTCTACTCCTGAATCATAACATTTCTTAATTTTAATTTCTTATTAAGCTGTAGAATATACATCAAAATCTCACCTATTATTAAGCTAATAAATAAATATATTAAATTTCTATGACTATGTAGTAGGATAACACTTGTCTTCTCATCTGTATTTTTTCTTCTTAACTTGTTCACTAATGTTCACACGGTCCGGTAAGACTTTTTTATTATGATTAATTTATACATGGCTTTTTGAATATATATATATATTTGACATGCTAATTATTATTTTAAATGTTAATGAATCAACATTAGTTAATAGAAAGAAGAAGGCCCGGGGGGAATTAAAATGTAGAGTGTAAGTAGAAATTTTAGGTTTGATATTACTTGATACAAAAGATAATTAATGTATTCATTGACATGGAAGTTTTAACAATAAAATTTTGAGCGACAATAGAAACTAACTTTTGTCCCCACACTAGCTAGCTATCAGAATTGGGGCATAACTAACTTCTCTTTTTATTATTTCTTCTTAAAGTTATCATCCTTTCCATTCATCTCATATTTACTAGGGGTGGGAAGCCCGGCCCGATTAACCGGTGATGGGCCCGGTCCGCCAGCGTCCTGAAGGCCCAAGCAGCGGCCCATACACGGTGATCGACGCTGATGAGTTGGGCCTAGCCGACAGTCTGGACAGGTCAGACAAACAAGCCCAAGGAGTAAAAGAAGGCCCAAAGCAGCGGCCCAACAGGGCGGCTCTTAGGGTTCCAAGATGAAGCGGACACGTGTCGACATCCTATGGAGGCTACAAACGAGTGGTCAGGATTCAACCTTGACGACCAAGACAGGGGTACTATAAATACCCCGTACACTCCGCAAAACCGAAGGACAACACTTTTACCCAGCGGACAAACGCTCTGCGGTACGTCACTCGCTCTCCCTTCCCATTCCTTCCCTAAGTCAATTGTCTTACTCCCCTCTTTAGAACTAACTACCCCCCATTGCTACTTACGAGGTACATCACCCCTTGAAGACCAACGAACTTGGCCTTCCACTATTGGGCCAGGCGACGAGGCTGGAACAATTGGCGCGACAGATAGGGGAAGATCAGGCGACTTTTCATACAGACTCAAGGCGGATGGCTTCATCAGCGGTTCCCGCTTTAGCCGGCGAAGGTGGCTGATGCTCGTTGTAATGCGTGCAATCAAATAACTAATCTACCAAGGTAGACTAGATCGTATTCTACTCGAGGTCTCTTCTTCTTGTCTACTCAAATATGTTGGCAAATTTCTCAGGTTTAAACAAGTTGTGCGTGGTGTGAGTTTCACGACTTCTAATCTAATAAACAAAGGAAAAATAAAAGACAAAAAAAGTAAAAAGGTTGACTAACAGGACGATAGACGAGCTTAGACTTCGACCCCCCTTAGATCACCAAGGCAACGACAATCACAAGACCAGCGGTTTTCAATTCTCATTCAATCGGTTTCTATACACCACCATAACTCCTGACCCTTAGGTTTAAGACCGGCGAACGTTCGCTCTATCCGTTCTAGCTACCAAGATTAACTAGCCGCCCGGGTACGGTCGCCTCTCGCAACGACTTAATTAACCGGTGCAATTACTAATGATTTATGAGTTACTCTTGCAGTGGATTAACCCTAATCGGTTCCTACGAAATGCACACTCCAATTATAAGGTTAATTGGTTGATTTGGTGTTTTAAAGAGAGGCGAGCATTCGCTTCTATCCTTAGCTTAACAAGAATTTAAACTAGGTGATCAAGGAAGACAAGTTTATGCGCCAAAGCAGGGAAGCTGTCTGGCGACTAACCCTAGCTTGCATAAACCTAATCTAGGCGACCAACCAGAAGAGAAACATAAACAATGACGAACAAAACAACCATGCAAAGAGAAACAAATTGAACTTCGAATCTAATTACCGCCAATCCGTGACCGCTTTAAAGCCCTGGGTCACTTAGGGTTCATCTAATCTAAGCTCTACAAGTTTAGCTACTCATAACGATAACAGAAGAATCAAAGGCAACAAAGGAAATCATCATACAGAGGAAGAACAGATAAGAACTGAAAAACCTAATTCTGACGACTCCGGCGAAGCTTCGATCTCCTAGATCTTCAACTTTAAGCTCCGAGCTCTTCGAGGAGGAAGGATGGCGTCACGATCTCTCCGCGATTCTTCAAACTCTCTAAACTCTATCTATCGACCCTAGGGTCGTGGCTAATCAGCCAAAATTCGTGTGTATCCAATCTGGCTTCGAAAAGTCTATATATAACCCTAGAAACCCTTTACAAGTTGGAAAAGGCTGGATTTTCCCGTCTGGGGAGCTTACACGGCGTGTAAGCTCACAGTGTATTTAGCTTACACGGCATGTAAGCTCCAAAACGCAGCGTTTTGAGCTGGGCAGCACTCCAACTTGTTTCAATCATTCCCGCTCCGTTTGAACTCCGATTTGGTCTCCGTTTGAAGCGCTGGACTCGTGAGAGAGTCCTCTTTAATGTGGTAACCTGGGGGCTCACCATAAAAGCTCACAAAAGGGTAAAAATAGCCAAGAAATAGACAATGTATGCACTAGGAGCCGATAATCACAAAGTTACGACAAATGCACCAAATACTCATCAAAATGGCATCAAAGGGTATGAAATGTTGCTTAAATGGGACTGAAAATCACGTCAAATCGAGTGTCATCAATACCCCACACTTAGGCTTTTGCTTGTCCTCAAGCAAACTGAAGTAGAACACACTCAAATTCACAAATGACACGAGATTAAACTGAGATTCAATTCTAACGATTTGGTTTAGACTGTTCCACGTAGAAAAAGTGACCTACACATGCAAGAACATCAACCAAACAAATTTTTGATCTCACTACTTTCTGCACACTTCAAGTAGTAGTTTAAACAAAGCTTGTTTCTTGGCAAAACAATTAATTATAATTAACCGACTACGATAACACCAATTCTAATCAAAAAGACTTTTAAGCTCTAGCCATGATGTGGATGCGGAGGTAGGAAAAGTGACGCGGCTATCAACTCGACTTCATCCATTTCTAGATCTGTACGTTACATGTTCTAGCTAGGACCGATTTAAACAAGAATTTATTTCAAGTTTCAACTTCTTCCTTCAATTTATTTACTGCATACTAGTGCTCGATACCAAACACTTCACTTAGGTGTTGGACCTGCCTAGCTCACAGTATTTGTGCTTATGCTAGTGCTCAACCTGAACACTTCACTTAGGTGTCGGGCTTGCCTAGCTTTATTTTCAGCACTTTAAAGAACTTAACATTAATTTGCACAACTTTATTACTTGATTTAACAGTTTAGTCACTTAATCCTAGCTAGTTATAACTTTATACATAAGATTTTGAATTGGATTTCCGTATAATCTCTAGCCACAATCACAGGTGAACAAACATGGAGTGAAAACATGGGAGAAGCTAGCATTTATCATCTTAGAATGGTGTTATCGAGCTTTGTTATTAACAAACCAATTAATTCAATTAATTCAAGTTCAACTACAAGAGTGATTTATGATCTGTTCTGACCTAGACTCATTTAATATCAGTGGCGACACGTTGGTTACAGGTTCTAAGTGGAACAGTCTAGACGTCATTGTTCAAAATTGAAGTCAATTTAACATCAAAAGTCAAGAATTGAGCAATTCTATGCTAGAGAAATTCAAAATTGAACCACGAAATCACAGAAAATCAAGCAAGATCATGCGTAATCCTAGCATCCTATACCCCACACTTAAACGGTTCTGTGTCTCACAAGACTAAACTAGAGTAGAGAGATACGAAGAACCTGGAAGGTGATGGTCGGTGTAGTGGATGAGCACGGAGAGTCCGGAGTGGAGCGGAGTAGCTACTCAAGATCCTACAAAACAAAAACAACAAAACGATCAAAAGGATACCGGGACAAGTGTCCCGGATCCACACAGAATAAAAGTCAAAATGAAGAAGGTTTAGGGGAATTTTTGAAATATTTTGACTCTTTTTTTTTTTGAAAAGTTTTCGAAAATTTTTGTGACGCAACTAAAGTTTTCGCCGAAAAATCTGAGGAGTTTTCGGCGAAAATTTGACCTGACACAGAAAATTAAAACAGACGAAAATAAAAGAAAACTGGCATTTTGGCTCCCCGAAACCGACTCGAACGACGAAAAAGACTGACTCAATAATTCAAAAATGGACTCCAGCCGTGGGTCGCCTCCCACGAAGCGCTCTCTTTTAACGTCCTTGAGCCGGACGGTACCTGTTAGGGACCCCAACTTAGGAGTTCCTTGAAGTCAATCGTCTTCTTCAATAATAGCGGTTGAGTGCCATGTAGCACTCTAGAAGGGTGATGTAGTCGGTAGTGCTCCAGTAGATCGCGGTTCTGTTTGGATGACCAGTTCTTCTCGACTTCTCCTACTGGAGGAGGAAAGAGGTAGTACGGGGTAGCATGATCAATGAGCTCCATCTTCTCTACCGGGTGATCATCCAGAGGTCTTTCGGGATCGAGTATGTAAACTTCTAAATCCATGACCTTGTTGCTTTCCATGTGCTCGTCTCTGGCTTGATCTACAAGTTGACTCGGCGGAAGTGTGGGTGAGGGTATCTCCTCAATCTCTATGTGCTCCTCTTCGGCTTCAACTTCAGGATGGATTGGCTCTATGTCTTCATCAACCACCACCACCAAGGATTCTTCATCAGATGCTTCTAGCTCGCAATAGTCATGGGTGAGATTGTCATGTTCATCTTCGTACGGCTCTTGAGCATCTTCTTCCATTAGTGGATTTGGTTGCTCGAGCTCGACATCCACCATGTTACGAGCTTGTAGCTTCGAAATGAGATCATCCAAGGCGGATTCTACTCTTGCCGTCTGTTGTCGATGCTGATGAACCGGTATATACACCTCTTGGTGATTTTGTTGGTGGTGTATAGCTTCTGGCTCTTCTTCGAAATGCTCTTGAGCATCTTCTCCCATTAATTGCACTAGTCGCTTGAGCGCGGCGTTCAATGCATCAACAGCATCGTCCATTTACTGGAGGTTGTCGATCGCGGCTTGGGTGCTTGCCATCCATTGTTGATGCTCATAAGTGTGTAAATCCATCTCTTGGGAGTCTTCGAGATATGGTGCTTCATTGATGTACCACTCTCGGTATCGGTCATCCCACCTGTAATCCTGCATAATCAAAACTAAGAAGCACTACCCAGGTAAATCATGGAAATATGGAGGAAAATTAAATGGTAAGGCGGAAAGGTAGAAGAATAATTTGCCAACTCTCCTTTCAAACAATTAGAAGAGTCCCCGGCAACGGCGCCAATTTGATGCTCGTTGTAATGCGTGCAATCAAATAACTAATCTACCAAGGTAGACTAGATCGTATTCTACTCGAGGTCTCTTCTTCTTGTCTACTCAAATATGTTGGCAAATTACTCAGGTTTAAACAAGTTGTGCGTGGTGTGAGTTCCACGACTTCTAATCTAATAAACAAAGGAAAAGTAAAAGACAGAAAAAAGTAAAAAGGTTGACTAACAGGACGATAGACGAGCTTAGACTTCGAATCCCCCTTAGATCACCAAGGCAACGGCAATCACAAGACCAGCGGTTTTCAATTCTCATTCAATCGGTTTCTATACACCACCATAACTCCTGACCCTTAGGTTTAAGACCGGCGAACGTTCGCTCTATCCGTTCTAGCTACCAAGATTAACTAGCCACCCGGGTACGGTTACCTCTCTAGCAACGACTTAATTAACTGATGCAATTACTAATGATTTATGAGTTACTCTTGCAGTGGATTAACCCTAATCGGTTCCTACGAAAGGCACACTCCAATTATAAGGTTAATTGGTTGATTTGGTGTTTTAAAGAGAGGCGAGCGTTCGCTTCTATCCTCAGCTTAACAAGAATTTAAACTAGGTGATCAAGGAAGACAAGTTTATGCGCCAAAGCAGGGAAGCTGTCTAGCGACTAACCCTAGCTTGCATAAACCTAATCTAGGCGACCAACCATAAGAGAAACATAAACAATGACGAACAAAACAACCATGCAAATAGAAACAGATTGAACTTCGAATCTAATTACCGCCAATCCGTGACCGCTTTAAAGCCCTAGGTCACTTAGGGTTCATCTAATCTAAGCTCTACAAGTTTAGCTATTCATAACGATAACAGAAGAATCAAAGGCAACAAAGGAAATCATCATACAGAGGAAGAACAGATAAGAACTGAAAAACCTAATTCTGACGACTCCGGCGAAGCTTCGATCTCCTGGATCTTCAACTTTAAGCTCCGAGCTCTTCGAGGTGGAAGGATGGCATCACGATCTCTCCGCGATTCTTCGAACTCTCTAAACTCTATCTATCGACCCTAGGGTCGTGGCTAATCAGCCAAAATTCGTGTGTATCCAATCTGGCTTCGAAAAGTCTATATATAACCCTAGAAACCCTTTACAAGTTGGAAAAGGCTGGATTTTCCCGTCTGGGGAGCTTACACGGCGTGTAAGGTCACAATGTATTTAGCTTACACGGCATGTAAGCTCCAAAACGCAGCGTTTTGAGCTGGGCAGCACTCCAACTTGTTTCGATCATTCCCGCTCCGTTTGAACTCCGATTTGGTCTCCGTTTGAAGCGCTGGACTCGTGAGAGAGTCCTCTATAATGTGGTAACCTGGGGGCTCAACATAAAAGCTCAAAAAAGGGTAAAAATAGCCAAGAAATAGACAATGTACGCACTAGGAGCCGATAATCACAAAGTTATGACAAATGCACCAAATACTCATCAAAATGACATCAAAGGGTATGAAATGTTGCTTAAATGGGGCTGAAAATCACGTCAAATCGAGTGTCATCAGTGGCGAAGGAGGCCATGGGATAACACCCGTCAAGCACATCAATCCAGGTTCCTGGGCGAATCCGGATCTCACCAGAAACATGGAACGCGAATTCGAGGACGATTTCGAGTCTCATAGTACAATTCCTGCCGGGGACGCCTACAAGCTACTTGAGCATCGATTTCGGTCCCTCGAGCAACAAAATGCCGAGCTCACCCAAATGCTGAAAACGGTGATCGCTCAACAAGCTCAGGTTCTTGGGGCTAACACTTAGGTCAGGTCGTCGCCGCAGGACTCTCATCACAAGGTGTTACAACAGTTCCTTCCTGGTACTCAAATCTCCCCCGCATAGTTAGCAGTGCGCCAGCCCCTATCTAGGGCGATACTCGCCGAGCCGCTACCCAAAGGGTTAGTTCCGCCTAACCTAGACAGGTATGTGGGGACAGGCGACCCATACGAGCACCTGCAGGCTTTTCAGATCGTCATGCAAATGCAGCAAGCAGGCGATGCCGCATACTGCAGGGCTTTCCCGGCGACACTTGGGGACGAGCCAGGGAGTGGTACATGAATCTGCCAGAAGGCGCTATAACCTCGTGGGAGGGTTTCGCCATGATCTTCTCACAGAAGTATGAGTGCAAGAAAACAAGGACGGTCCCGCTACAGGCGCTGGTGAACTTAAGGCAAAAGCTGAGCCAATCACTGAAAGATTTCTTCGACGAGTGGACCGGGGTCGTCCAATCTATCCGGAGGGTACATGAGATCGCTGCAGCAAGTTTATTCCAGTCGGTCCACAATGACAAGTTGCGAGAGTCGCTACTGCAGGTGGCCCCAAAATTGCTGTCCGACTTGGAAACCAGGGTGCAAAAAATTATTTTAATTGAGGAGCAGTTAGCAGAACCTTTACCTGGAGCGGCGAAGAGGGAAGAAAAGCCCGTTGCAGGGAACAAGCAGGCCAGATGGCAGCCCTCCAAGAGACCGCCATGCAGGAGAACCCGCCCTGAAGAACAAAGGGGATATCAAGAAGAAAGAACAGACTACATGCCTCTCTCAGAGTCGCGAAGGAAGATCCTGCTGTATATGCAGCTCAAGGGACATACCATCAGCTGGCCTGGACAGATGTACACTCCGGCGGACTAGCGAAGTCGCCAGAAGTTCTGCGACTTCCACGATTCTCATGGACATACCACTGAAGACTGCAGGGAGCTAAGGAATGAAGTTGAAAGATGGATAAACGAAGGAAGACTAAGAGATTTCATCGTGAACACTAAGCGTAAGAACAAGTCGCAGGAGGGAGATCGCCGGGACAAATGAGAATCACAAGACAAGAAGGGCGACGTTTTTGCCCAGCTGAAAGAGCCACAGAACGGCGAAGACAGCAAGAAGAAGTCGCGGCCTGAGGTGAATCATGTCTATCAAACTATCTTTGGAGGAGAAAGTTGCCCAACAAAGAAAGTCAAGAAGGAAGAAGTACAAGAACTAATGATGATAGAGTGAGTCAGCCGCCCAGTTCTGGGCTTCTCATAGGAAGATATGGCCCGTGTAGGGGGTCCGAGCTTAGAAGCGATGGTAATCCAGGTGATAACACACAATAGCCGAGTGGAGCGAGTGATGGTCGACGAAGGGAGCTCTGTGGATATCATTTTTTGGGAGCTATACAAAAAGATGAACCTGTCCGCCAGCTTACTCAGGCAGACGAAGACAACCATTTTGGGGTTTTCAGGGCACACGGTCCCCATCAAGGGAATCGCTGTAATGAAGGCAATTATCGGAGACGGCGACTTGCAGGTGACGCGATCCATTGACTTCCATTTATGGATTGCCAGTCTACGTACAATATGATCCTAGGGTGACCGGCGCTCGCCGCTTTCCAAGCAATTTCATCTCTAGTGCAACAAGTGCTAAAGTTTACCACCGAAGAGGGAATTGGTTTCGCTTGGGGACATCCAGACGTCGCTAGAAGATGCTACAGAGTGGTGACTAAAAGTACCTGCCTCACCATAATCTTGGAGGCAGAGAATGAGGGAGAAAGAGTAGTGCCAACAGAGTCAGACGTCCCAATACCGCTCTTCAAGGAAGATGAAAACAAGACAGTCCGAGTGTCCTCCTACCTAGGCGGAAAGGAGAAACAAGAATTGGTTCAGTTGCTCCGAGAATTTTCACACCTGTTCGCATGGTCGCCTAGTGACATGCCGGGAATCGCTCCAGACATCATCAAGCACTCTCTGGCGATTGAACCCGGAAGTCGCCCGGTGCAGCAAAAAAGACAAACATTTGCAGAGAAAGTCAGCAGGCTGTGGCGATAGAAGTGGAAAAACTTTTAAAAGCAGGGTTTATCAAGGAGGTGCAATACCCTGACTGGTTGGCCAACGTTGTGCTTGTGAAGAAGTCGTCAGGAGCGTGGCGAATGTGCATCGATTTCACCAGCCTGAATGATGCCTGCCCAAAGGACCCATACCTCTGGCCAATATAGAGCTGCAGGTAGACGGACAGCGAACAACGAGATGTTATCTTTTTTAGATATGTTCTCAGGCTATCATCAGATACCCTTGAATGAGCAAGATCAAGAGAAAACATCCTTCATGACGCCAATAGCGAACTACTGCTATCGAGTAATGCCATTTGGACTCAAGAATGCTGGAGTGACCTACCAGAGAATGATTGACACGATTTTTGCTAAGCAAATCGGGCGAACTTGGAAGCATATGTGGATGATCTCTTAGTCAAAAGCAAGAAGACCAGCGATCATCTAGGCGACTTACGAGAGACTTTCAACACATTACAAGAGTACTCGCTCAGGCTAAATCCTTTGAAGTGTGTGTTCGGGGCAACATCAGGAAAGTTTCTTGGGTATCTTATAACCAGGCGAGGAATAGAGGCCAATCCCGCACAAATCGCGGCGATCACAGCCATGACACCTCCAAAGACCGTAAAGGAAGTACAAGTTTTGTCTGGAAGATTAACGGCGATCAACCGATTCATCCCCAGGATCGCCGATCGCTGCACCCCATTTTTTGCAACTTAAAGAACGCATCGAAGTTTGCGTGGAATGACAAATGTAACAAGGCTTTTGAAGAGCTGAAGCAATTTTTAATTACTCCTCCTGTACTTGCATCTCCAAAGTTAAATGAAGGTCTATTTCTCTATATCGCAATCTCTCCAAAAGCAGTTAGCGCGGTCTTGGTTCGAAGAGAGGACAAAGCCGAGCACCCTATATTTTACACAAGTAAAACTTTAATCGACGCCGAAACAAGATATCCGGCGATAGAAAAAATGGCGTATGCTGTGGTTTGCCCGGCAGGAAGTTGCAACCATATTTTC
This sequence comes from Linum lewisii, assembly GCA_034768395.1. Classification (NCBI taxonomy): domain Eukaryota; kingdom Viridiplantae; phylum Streptophyta; class Magnoliopsida; order Malpighiales; family Linaceae; genus Linum; species Linum lewisii. The sequence continues at coordinate 29,676,022 of CM068296.1, forward strand.
ATGCACATACAATACATGTGCTCACCAACCTCCCAATTAAAAACGCGTTGAGATCTATGAGCGTAGCAGGGCGATTGCCTAAATGGGCAATCGAGTTAAGCGAATACGACATACGATACTAGCCAAGAACAGCGATCAAAGCCCAGGTCCTAGCAGACTTTGTTGTGGAAGGTGCGGTACAAGAGGATGTGGAGGAAAGCGATGAGTGGACATTATTTACGGATGGCCCTCGAGTAAAGGAGGATCTGGCACTGGGATTGTTCTCAAGTCGCCCGGGGGGATCCTCCATGAGGTAGCACTGCGATTTGCAACTAATAGGACCAACAACGCAGCGGAATATGGGGCATTAGAAGCAGGTTTACGAATCGCCAAAAGTATGGGAGTTACCAACATCAAAGTTTTCTCGGATTCGACAATAATGGTCAACCAAGTTAACGGAAGTTTTGAGGTAAAGGAAGAGTCGCTTCTTCCTTATTTTGATGAAGTGAAGCTACTCATATCCGAATTTAAGAAAGTCGTCATATCACAAATCGCTAGAGAGGAAAACTGCCATGCAGATGCACTCTCGAAATTGGCAACAGCGACAGACTTTGAGGAAGGGCGAATGGTCACGGTGGAAAAAGAAACAAAAATGAAGCAGTGCTTCCATTATCAATGGGGTTGAGAAAAACGACTGGCGAACACCCATTATCCAGTACTTGGATAATGACGCGGTACCAAGCGATCCGTCAGAGGCGACTAAACTTCGGCGAAAAGCAGAAGATGCACCATAATAGGAGGCGAATTATACCGAAAATCAGCCATGGGCCTGTACCTACGGTACTTGGGAGAAGAGGATGCAGCTTGGGCTCTGGATGAGGTACATTCAGTGGCACTCACTTGGGGACAAGAAGTCTAGAAAGGAACTTAATATACCAAGGCTTCTATTGGCCCACGATGAGAAAGGAAGCGGGCGACTTGGTGAAAAAGTGTCACAAGTGCCAAGAATTTGCAAACTACTTCAGGCTGCCAGCAACCGCGCTTCAAGCAAACATCAGCCCATAGCCATTCGCAAGATGGGGAATGGACATCCTAGGTCCATTTCCAGAAGCCTCAGGAAAGAGGAAGTTCCTCATCGTGGCGATAGACTACTTTACCAAATGGGTTGAGGAAGAGGCGGTTGTAAGCATTACCGCTAAGCAGATCCAGAAATTCGCGTTCAAAAATATCGTCACTAGATTCGGAATACCGAAAGTATCATCTGCGACCATGGTACTCAGTTGGACTCACAAGTCTTCAAGGAATTCTGTGACGACCTAAATATCAATTTAAGATTCGCCTCGGTTGCTTATCCACAAGCTAATGGACAGGCGGAAGCGGCTAACAAACTTATCTTGCAGGGGTTAAAGAAAAGAGTAGACGGATGTAAAGGTGTGTGGGTCGAAGAGCTTGACCACGTGCTATGGGCTCATCGAACTGCATACAAAATAGCGACAGGCTAGACACCTTATACGTTGATGTATGGAACCGAAGCGGTTCTCCTGGTAGAAATCTCAATCCCATCCATGCGAATCCGGGAATATAGGGACGAGGTAAATGAACAAGAGTTAATGCTCAATGTGGACATGATTGAGGAAAGAAGAGAAAAGGCACATATGCGACTGATCGCGGAAAAAGAGCAGCTTGCTAGGCGATACAATCTGAAGCTCCGACCGCATCACATCACGCTCAATGATTTGGTGCTGCGAATAATTTTCAGACCAGTGATAGGGGCAGCTAAGCTTAACCCCGGCTGGGAAGGACCGTATAGAGTGCGGCGAGTAGTAGGTGCTAATACCTTCAAGCTGGCAGAGTTCGATGGAGCGAAGATCCCCAAAACATGGAACTCCATGCATCTTAGGCGGTATTACGATTAAAAAGACCTTGTAAGCAATGCTAATCCTAATGAAATGACCGAGTGTCAAAAATATTTCGTCTCAGAAGCACTTCGCCCATTTAAAAATCATCATATAAGACCTAAGGGCATTGAAATCATCATGTAAGACCTACGGGCATTAAAATCATCATATAAGACCTAAGGGCATTGAATTCGCTATGTAAGACCTACGGGCATTAAAAATCGTTATGTAGGACCTAAGGGTATTAAAAATTGCTATGTACGACCTACGGGCATTAAAAGTCACCATGTAAGACCTAAGGGCATCCAAATCATTATGTAAGACCTAAGGGCATTAAAAATTGCTATGTAAGACCTACGGGCATTAAAAGTCGCTGTGTAAGACCTAAGGGCATCCAAATCATTATGTAAGACCTAAGGGCATTAAAAATTGCTATGTAAGACCTACGTGTATTAAAAGTCGCTGTGTAAGACCTAAGGGCATCCAAATTACTATGTAAGACCTAAGGGCATTAAAAATCGCTATGTAAGACCTGCGGGCATTAAAAGTCGTCGTGTAAGACCTAAGGGCATCCAAATGACTATGTAAGACCTAAGGGCATTAAAAATCGCCAAAAGCCGTAGCCTTAACCATGAATGATAGATCTTCTGAGAAGGTGAAAAAAGGAGAGAAAGAAAAAGAGAAGTGCACGTGAAAACAATCGCTACAGATAGCAGGAAGTAGGGAAGCGGTAAAATATTCAGGGTAGCGACGGAAATACAGTGTTTCAGCATAATAATAAAAAAAAGAGAAAATGACAGACAACAGCAGCAACTCCAGTGGATAACATTCTTAAGGGGCAACCCCTTTCCCCTTATTCGCAGATCTGGCAAGCTGAGAGCTAGAGCCTGGTTCGCCGGAGGGTGGTGTCGGCTCAGAGGGCTATGGCTGAACTTCTGAACCGTCAGGGTTCAAAGGAGGAAGGCCACACTTTCGACGTTCAGTCGCTACAAACTCTGCGTCCTCAGCAGACACCTCCCGCTCCAAGTGACCCGCGTCCTGGAAAGCAATCTCCTCGTCATTATCAACAGGGTCGGGCACTCTAGCGTTGTAGCGATTAAGACCCTTCAGCACAGCGTGAACCATCTTGCGGAGGCTTCCAAGCTTTCCCTCAGGCGATCAGATTCCTCCTGCAGGCCCCTTTGGTGAGCTTCCAGGCGGGCAACTTGGGCGATCCGGTCATCCAGATTCCCTTTCTGGTTGCAGAGAGCGATACTCGCCACATTGGCACGGCGCTACAAAAATATGTGTACAAAACGTTGATAAGACAAAAGAAACGAAGGTGGGTCAGCGATGAGTCATCACAGTAAATATCACAGGGAGGCAAAGATTAAGGACCAATACCGTCTCCTTGTTGTGAAGACGAGTAAGGCTCATACGAAGCGAGCGAAGATTGTCTACATCTTCTTTCAGCTTCGAATTCTCCTCCTGGAGATTCTTGCAGGCGAAAGATAAATCGCCCAGCTCGGCAAAAGCCTAGCAACAAGGTTTATGCATTCCCCGGTTAGGCAACACTGCGATGTTATGATTACTAAATATCAGGGGTAGTTGTGAATTTACTCACCTGCAACATTCGGATCGATGCCGCCCCATGGAGATCTGTCACCTCCGAGCTCACCCCAGGGTCGGTCACACCCTGATAGACTCCGCGAGAAAACTCCTCCGCTATGTCACTCGCCATCCTGGGCGATATATGGGAAGTCATCGGGTGGACAATAGCGAAGTGCGGCAGACGGAAAGGTCCCTCGTCCTCCCGTCGCCCTAGAGGGGTGGGCCGGTCAAAGATAGTATTCGCCCGCTCAGACCACGAAGCACGGCGGGGGCGATCGGTAGCAATGGAGGGTGGTCGAGATTGATCTCGTGGCTGCTCTCTGGGGTGAGGGTCATGGTCAGGCGACGACTATGACTCTTCAACAGCAAGGTCGAAGGCGTGCGGCGAAGAAACCGGCGCAACGATAGGACTATCAACGAGACCAGCAGTGGGGTCCTGGTCGCCCTCGGTTGTTGGTTGAACGAGCTCTTGGGTAGATGGATGATCCTCAGCTTAAGGGGAAGCACGACGGGAACGGCGAACCAAAGGCTCTTCTTCTTCTTCTTCATCAAGGTCGACAGGGGACTGCCGAGCCTGAGGCTGGTGACTTGATGATTCCCCAACCTTTTTCTTGGGTTTGGAGGCCCCAAGCTTCTTTTTCTTTAAAGGAGCGGAGTCCTCATCACCCTCGGTCGCCTTCCTCTTCCCCTTACCTTTCCCAGCCGAGCGAGGAGGCGCAGAAGGTGAAGCAACATGGGGAGGGGGGACATGAGGATTGGCATGAGAAGCTTCGGGCGAGTCTCACCCACAGGTCCGCGAGTAGCGGTGCGAAGGAGGCACCCGGCAAGGTTGGTGAAACCTACAAAGAAAGAGAGAAACATGACAGCGACGATCGTGAGTTAGGGCGGCAACAAGTCTTAGAGATCGAGGCATTCTTAAAAAAAAAAGAAGTATACATATATATATATATATGTGTGTCAGGCAACAGGGCAAGGCCTGGTGTAACACCCGTCCCGAATCAACCCGGTTTACCCGAGATTGACTCGAGATAGAATGCTACGCAAGCACAGGTTTAACCAAAAGCGCGAAAATAATAAAGGAAGAAAGAAATTCTCATTAAAATCCACAATCCAACGGAGGCCTCCAAAATAAAATCCAACATAAAACCGAAACTCAAACCAATCCAACCTCAAAGGTTTACAAAAGTCCCCAATCCAAATATCCTGGTCAACTGAAATATAATAAATACAGGCAAGGTCAACTTCAAGCAAGTCACCGATCTTCACCTCATGGCTCCAAACGACAACCTTCTCGAACTCAACTCTCAACTGCAACTCCAACCTAGCACTAGCCACGAGCACCTGAAAGAGAAACTGGGGGGGATCAGCTTCCTAATGAAACTGAGTGAACCCACTGGGTCTACCTATGCGCCGAACCTAGCCTAGGAGTGATCCCAACTCCGCACACAAACAACACAACGAAATCTGACACAGCCATTATCATTTTAATCCTAGCATGCTACTAGGTGATCACACAAGAACTTACCTCCACCAGTACACACAATTAAAAAGATTCAGCAATGTACACCAGTCATCAATCCTCACTACAACATCACTATCAGGGTTAGAACATGCACACCGGTCAATCTCATACCGCAATATAATAGCATCAACGAAATCATCATACACACGATACAACACATAATTACAATACATCTTCCAACACGAATAGCACCCACTTTCATACTTCAACCACACAACTCGCAATCCACAGTTTCACAGTTACTAACATCAACCAAGCACAACACTACCAACCCCTGTCCCACAGACTCCACACATCATACTGTCACAACACGACTCGACTCATTAAATTCTAGGTGAGTTATTAGGCGCCTAGGAGTTGCTCCACACCACCACTGCCGGCCAACAATCCCTGGTAATACAACCCAGGGTGATCTACTCAACGTAGACCGATACCACAACCATAATCCCAGGTACTTGACCCGGGTGATCCACTCGACGTAGACCGACTCAACATAAATCCCTGGTAGCTAACCAGAGTGATTCACTCAACGTGAACCGGACACAACTCATCACATCTCAAGGTGGGCAGTGTGGACTCCTACCGGTTCTATCATTTAATCAACACAACCACTTACTCAACACTTATAACCAACCATCATACTCATCACACAGCTCATTCGCATCATTCAATCCAACCATCGAGTTGCACATCAATTCCCACCACCAATATCAACATCAATCGCATACTCAACCATATCCCAAACTACACCACTTGCACTCATTCACACACCTCGACAACCACACACACACACACACACATAGCATCATCACAATTCCACATCACACATAACCACACATCACAAGTCATTCAACGCCTCCCACGGCACAAACAGTTTAAGGGTAAACGGCTAGCTCACCGGCCACCCCCACCTGCAAGTACAGGGGAAGCCATGTCATGAGTCGTAGGGTTACCCTCCTGTACATCCTTCATTGAACGACCCCACATTGGTGGGACCATCCACCTGTTCGTCAATTAAGGGCGACCCCACATTGGTAGGACCACCCTCCTGCAACCACAGATTAACAATTCCAGGCAGAAATACACTTACAACATCATACCCCTGCCCTCCTACACTCGTTACTACATCCAATCCATTAAGCATCAAGGTTAATCTTTCCCCCATTCATCGCACATAACAAACAGCCCGCTATCATCATGCAATTCATCATATCAACAAGCATACAACAACCAACAACAATCGCAAATACTCACAAACAATCACATAACGAAATTCCCTTTTACTCTCTTTCAATTTCATGCAACGCCCTACATTCTCTAAGTCAAGTTTCAACTCCTCACGTCGACCAATTCTACCTATCGTACGCTAGACCCTCACCTGACAAGAAGACGAGGCTCTAAAACAACTCCCGGAACCCGAACGACCAAGCTCTACCACTCCAAAGTCGTAGCTCTTCTCCTCCTCACCGACAGCAGCCTACTCCGAACCACCCAGAACCACGATGTGCGATCTCTTCCTCTCGTTGCCACGAACCCGTAGCAACAAACGGATCACAAATCGGAGCTCTACAACTCCCGGAATCGAGGTTTGAAGATAAGGGGTTTTTGGTTCGTCAAAAACGAATTTGGGGGAAAGAGAAAGAAGGGGGGGAAGTTCTGGATTTCCGTGCAAATTCGTCCTTTTATGCACGAAATGTGCGCCTGGCATGTCAAAATGTGCGCCGGCGCACATTTACCCCCAAAAGGAGCACATTTTGAATATTCAGCCGAAAGTTTGCTGAATTAATTGAAAAGTGCGCCTGGCACTTCCAAATGTGCGCCTGCGCACTTTAGGGCCCAAAATCAGCACTTTTGGTACTGTTCTATGTTCCCCTCTTTTGCAACTTCAACCCGGCACATACCCAAACGTCCCAGACCTCAAGAGACCCTCTTAAGTACCGTTTCCGGCACTCTAGTCACCCAGACTTGAGTTCTAACCCGTTCGGTTGGGCGGGGATGTTACAAGTCTCCCCAACTTTAAGAGATTTCGTCCCCGAAATCACAACCCGACTTGCTCTAGCAATGCAACCATACATCACAGCAACAAATGCAGCAATTCAAGATCACATTACCTCCCAAATTTTCCCCTAACGGCTCTAGCAACACACACCTTCTAAGGGCACTACTCCCACACTACTCTGAACTTCCTTCTAACAAACACGCACAACCGAACCACGAAAGCACCACAAGAGCACAACAACACCACAACACAAGCAACCAAGGGAACAACACTACACTAACAACCGCCACCACACTAAGGCTCTACACACTTCAACCACTCTATCTAGCTTCACCAAAGACTACTAAGATCTACTCCACAAGCCAACTCCTCCTAGTCTACCAACCACTACCACTCTCCCACGGCTTGGCTCGATTCACTACAGGAGGACATTTAGAACATTTCAGTTGACCATTGAAGAAAAACTCACAACCAACTTCAAAACACTTTCACTTTAAAACTCCCACCCATTTCAAAACAGTTTAAAGATCCCTGAAAGGCCAGTACTGCATCGACGTTCCGTCCTTTCCATTAAGAGGGTAGCAAATCCCCTAGAAGAAAGGACAACTCACCTATACAGCAGAGGCTAACCAGGCTCTGATACCATTTGTAACACCCGTCCCGAATCAACCCGGTTTACCCGAGATTGACTCGAGATAGAATGCTACGCAAGCACAGGTTTAACCAAAAGCGCGAAAATAATAAAGGAAGAAAGAAATTCTCATTAAAATCCACAATCCAACGGAGGCCTCCAAAATAAAATCCAACATAAAACCGAAACTCAAACCAATCCAACCTCAAAGGTTTACAAAAGTCCCCAATCCAAATATCCTGGTCAACTGAAATATAATAAATACAGGCAAGGTCAACTTCAAGCAAGTCACCGATCTTCACCTCATGGCTCCAAACGACAACCTTCTCGAACTCAACTCTCAACTGCAACTCCAACCTAGCACTAGCCACGAGCACCTGAAAGAGAAACTGGGGGGGGATCAGCTTCCTAATGAAACTGAGTGAACCCACTGGGTCTACCTATGCGCCGAACCTAGCCTAGGAGTGATCCCAACTCCGCACACAAACAACACAACGAAATCTGACACAGCCATTATCATTTTAATCCTAGCATGCTACTAGGTGATCACACAAGAACTTACCTCCACCAGTACACACAATTAAAAAGATTCAGCAATGTACACCAGTCATCAATCCTCACTACAACATCACTATCAGGGTTAGAACATGCACACCGGTCAATCTCATACCGCAATATAATAGCATCAACGAAATCATCATACACACGATACAACACATAATTACAATACATCTTCCAACACGAATAGCACCCACTTTCATACTTCAACCACACAACTCGCAATCCACAGTTTCACAGTTACTAACATCAACCAAGCACAACACTACCAACCCCTGTCCCACAGACTCCACACATCATACTGTCACAACACGACTCGACTCATTAAATTCTAGGTGAGTTATTAGGCGCCTAGGAGTTGCTCCACACCACCACTGCCGGCCAACAATCCCTGGTAATACAACCCAGGGTGATCTACTCAACGTAGACCGATACCACAACCATAATCCCAGGTACTTGACCCGGGTGATCCACTCGACGTAGACCGACTCAACATAAATCCCTGGTAGCTAACCAGAGTGATTCACTCAACGTGAACCGGACACAACTCATCACATCTCAAGGTGGGCAGTGTGGACTCCTACCGGTTCTATCATTTAATCAACACAACCACTTACTCAACACTTATAACCAACCATCATACTCATCACACAGCTCATTCGCATCATTCAATCCAACCATCGAGTTGCACATCAATTCCCACCACCAATATCAACATCAATCGCATACTCAACCATATCCCAAACTACACCACTTGCACTCATTCACACACCTCGACAACCACACACACACACACACACATAGCATCATCACAATTCCACATCACACATAACCACACATCACAAGTCATTCAACGCCTCCCACGGCACAAACAGTTTAAGGGTAAACGGCTAGCTCACCGGCCACCCCCACCTGCAAGTACAGGGGAAGCCATGTCATGAGTCGTAGGGTTACCCTCCTGTACATCCTTCATTGAACGACCCCACATTGGTGGGACCATCCACCTGTTCGTCAATTAAGGGCGACCCCACATTGGTAGGACCACCCTCCTGCAACCACAGATTAACAATTCCAGGCAGAAATACACTTACAACATCATACCCCTGCCCTCCTACACTCGTTACTACATCCAATCCATTAAGCATCAAGGTTAATCTTTCCCCCATTCATCGCACATAACAAACAGCCCGCTATCATCATGCAATTCATCATATCAACAAGCATACAACAACCAACAACAATCGCAAATACTCACAAACAATCACATAACGAAATTCCCTTTTACTCTCTTTCAATTTCATGCAACGCCCTACATTCTCTAAGTCAAGTTTCAACTCCTCACGTCGACCAATTCTACCTATCGTACGCTAGACCCTCACCTGACAAGAAGACGAGGCTCTAAAACAACTCCCGGAACCCGAACGACCAAGCTCTACCACTCCAAAGTCGTAGCTCTTCTCCTCCTCACCGACAGCAGCCTACTCCGAACCACCCAGAACCACGATGTTCGATCTCTTCCTCTCGTTGCCACGAACCCGTAGCAACAAACGGATCACAAATCGGAGCTCTACAACTCCCGGAATCGAGGTTTGAAGATAAGGGGTTTTTGGTTCGTCAAAAACGAATTTGGGGGAAAGAGAAAGAAGGGGGGGGGGAAGTTCTGGATTTCCGTGCAAATTCGTCCTTTTATGCACGAAATGTGCGCCTGGCATGTCAAAATGTGCGGCGGCGCACATTTACCCCCAAAAGGAGCACATTTTGAATATTCAGCCGAAAGTTTGCTGAATTAATTGAAAAGTGCGCCTGGCACTTCCAAATGTGCGCCTGCGCACTTTAGGGCCCAAAATCAGCACTTTTGGTACTGTTCTATGTTCCCCTCTTTTGCAACTTCAACCCGGCACATACCCAAACGTCCCAGACCTCAAGAGACCCTCTTAAGTACCGTTTCCGGCACTCTAGTCACCCAGACTTGAGTTCTAACCCGTTCGGTTGGGCGGGGATGTTACACCTGGCACGGAAGAATGAAAGTCCTTAGCATATTATATTTATACCTCCTCGAATTCCCCCCTGAGAGGCCTGTAGCCCCGCTTGGGTGGACAAATGATGGCAGTCACAAAGAATATGACTCCGGGCAAGGACCTCCGCAGGAGTAGGATCAAGATCGACATTAAAGCGACTTAAATTGCCAGTAGACCATGAGGAGGGAAGGAAGACGGTGCAGTGGCGATCTGAGTCGCTGGCTTGGAAGTAAAAGAAGGAGTGGTACCAGGTGGGGCGAGGTTTAGGAGAGGAGTAGGTTCCCTTCTCAAAAAACTTGGAGCGGCGACAAAAGCTTATGCCATTCACTACAAAAAAACGCTAATTAGCGTCGGTTGAAACGTAGCAATTTAGCGTCGGTCGGTCATTAACCGACGCTAAGTGGTTGACCTCGCATTTTAGCGTCGGTTGATAGGCGACCGACGCTAAAATGGCCTAAGAACTGATGCTATTATCCGGTTTTGGTTCGATTTTTGGTTGACCAGATTGGTAAATTGGCGTCGGTCAGCAGAAAGAGAATAGCGTCGGTCTTAGCGTCGGTTGACACGCGTTTTAGCGTCGGTCATCGACCGACGCTAAAACGCGTAAGTATTTAAACCCTCATCCTAACCCTAATCTCAAATTCTCACCTCTCCCAATCCTCTCCTCTCTCTCCTAAAACTCCTCCTTCTCCTCCAGCCACCAGCCTCCTCCTCCTCCTCCTCCTCCTCCTCCAAACTCTCCTCCTCCTCCTCCAGCCACCAGCCTCCTCCTCCAAACTCTCCACCTCCTCCAGCCACCAGCCTCCTCCTCCTCTCTCCAAACCCACCAACCTCCTCCTCCTCCTCCTCCAAACTCTCCTCCTGCTTCAAACTCTCTAAACTCTCCTCCTCCTTCAACAAACTCTCCTTCTCCTCCTCTTCAAACTCTCTTCCCCCCCTCTCAGCCGCTACCGTCAACTCTCATCCCACACCCCCGACCACCAGCCACATCCCAACCGCCGTCCGCCTCTCACATCCGCCGTCCGCCGTCCATCGGCCACATCCACCGTCCGCCGTCCATCGGCCACATCCGCCGTGCACCAGACGACGCAGCCATGAAACGAGATATGGGAAAAAACCTAGATCTGGAAAAAACCCAGATTAGAAAAAAAATAAAAATAAAAACGAAAAAATTAAAATGAAAACAAAAAATGAAAAAATTGGATTGGTCAGCCACCCACTCGGTCAAACCATATTTTAGCGTCGGTCGTGTTTTATTTTAGCGTCGGTTGACCAAACGACCGACGCTAAATTATAGCTTCACCGTATCTGGCGTCGGTCTTGCCGACCGACGCTATTTATTTTGGCGTCGGTCATGACCGACGCTAAAGCGCGTGTATGACCGATGCCAAATAGCGTTTTTTTTGTAGTGATTCATGGTCATCTTGGCATAATGGATAAGCTAGAAAAGGCGAAGGGTCGGGGCGATAGCTTTGGCCGTGCAGGTACACTCGAAAGCCGACGCGTTAGCCCAGCATCCTACATTGAAAGCTCCAAGCGACGCGCCAAAGCACTCGAGAAGCGACGCTACAAATGGAGATGGTGAAAGGCGAAGACCGTTGGTGAAGGCCTCGGTCCATATGCCATGCCATCTGGGGGGACAGTTGCCGATGGTGGAAAGCCGGGATGCCACGGCGAACTTCCAAGATGAGGGAAGCATAGACAAAGGCAGAACTCAGGCGATTTCTGAGCGGTGCCCGAAGGAAAATACCCAGGACCAACGAATTTTCGTTCGTCACAAGGGGATCCTTGCCACATGGATCGCCAATTGCCTATAATATAAGGGCCTTCATCAATGGTTTCCTCGGGATCGATCTCAAAATGGTTGAGGGGCACTTGGAAGCCGACTTGATGAGAACCCCAGAAAAGAAGAGCGCGGGCGTCGTCAGTGCACTCCTTCACATCAGCTAAGGAAGAAAGTAAGAGTTTTCAGTAGAAGATTGAGGGTTGGAAGGAGCAGGGGAATCATTGGAAAGAGCAGGTCTGCGGGAAGAACCACTTGTAGAAGTAGAGGAGTCGGTACCCAGAGAATAAGAGTAACTCTGGTTCTGACTATCGTCGGAGGAGCTCATATTGACAGAAAGAGGAGGCCACAACAAAAAGAAAGGCACTTATAAAACAGAGAGTAGAAGGTTACGTACCGGGAGGTCAACGGGGAGCTCCGGACATCCTAGGAATTGAAAACGGGAAATAGGTTGGTTTTCCGGTCAGGAAGGAGTCGAGGCAGGGAGCAGAGGGCACCATAAGGTTAGAAGGAGAAGAGAGCGGGAGGAGGCGTGAAAAGTGGAAGAAGATGGAGAAGTGAGGGTTTATAAAGGTGGAGGTTCGAGAGGAAAGAGAATCGTCGCGACAGCCGATTGAGCACACGCTCGGCTGAGGAGACGTAACGGCAGGCGTGGGAGAATGAATCGTCGCGACGGCTGATTGGAGGCACGCGCGGCTGAAGAGACATTTGGTAGACTAGGGTAATAATGACTTCCCAGCAATTACCAAAATACCCTGATTTCCCCAGCTTCCCCAGCAAGTTAGAGAGTAAAAGACCGCGATACCCTGTAAGATAAAGGGGCGCACGTGCAAAAGAAAATAGACACGGGCAGCAGCGGTGATAAAGGTTCGAGGCGACACAAATCGCGTAAGCAAAGGCAGCGTAATTCACAGTTTGGACTAAAGAAGGGAAGCATGAAAGGGCAGGAAAAGACCAAGAAGTCAAGACGATGAAAAAGAATAGAAGCGGGAAAGCGATACGACACAGGTGATCAGAAGCCCTCACCCAAGCGAAGCTTGGGTAAGGGCTTGGGGGCAATTGATGGGCCCTCTTACGGCGATCACAGGACAAGCGATCCGGATCGTGATTTAGTCCTCACCCAAGCAAAGCTCGGCTAAGGGCTTGGGGGCATTTGATGGGCCCGGCCCGCCAGCGTCTTGAAGGCCCAAGCAGCAGTCCATACGCGGCGATCGCCGTTGATGAGTTTGGCCTAGGCGACAGTCTGGACGGTCAGGCAAACAAGCCCAAGGAGTAAAAGAAGGCCCAAAGCAGCGGCCCAACAAGGCGACTCTTAGGGTTCCAAGATGAAGCTGACACGTGTCAACATCCTATGGAGGCTACAAACGAGTGGCCAGGATTCAACCTTGGCGACCAAGACAGAGGTACTATAAATACCCCGTACACTCCGCAAAACCGGAGGACAACACTTTTACCCAGCGAACAAACGCTCCGCGGTACGTCACTCGCTCTCCCTTCCCATTTCTTCCCTAAGTTAATCGCCTTACTTCCCTCTTTAGAACTAACTACCCCCCATTGCTACTTACGAGGTACATCACCCCTTGGAGACCAACGAACTTGGGCTTCCACTATTAGGCCAGGCGACGAGGCTGGAACAACCGGGTTTTACCCGACCCGGCCCGAAAACCCGGTCAAAAGTCAAAAGGGCCGAGCCCGGGTAGGATAAATATAGAGTTTCGGGCTTTCCATGTTAAGCCCGAAAATAGCCCGACCCGACCACTAGCCCGGCAACCACAAAAACCCTACCCTTGCTACCCATTCTCACATCACATTGTTGCCTTCCTTCCTTTCTTATCCTATTGATTTCTAGAAAAATACAGAGACTGAGAGGTCGTTTTCCTGCTTAATAGCCAAATTCCGCCGCAATTATGCAAATTCGGAGGAATTGGAATCCACACAAATCCATATCTAAATTCCTTGTTTTCCTGCAAAATTGGTACATTGAAATTGAAATTTAAGCCCATTTAAATTAGTAAAATATCCCTACCCTTATGAAAAAAATAATCCTAACCCTAATCCCTAATCTGCGCCACCAACTCCACATCTCCGCTGCCAACTCCGGCCGGCAAGCTCGCACCGACCTTCCCCTCCCGTCTGACGACCCCTTTCCTCCCCGACCTGCTGTTCGACCGATCCCCTACGGTACCCCAACACCACCCAGCAAACTACCATTTTCGATGAACCACAACCGCACAAATCTTGACGTCGTCGGCCACCACAAACCCCCCGACACCTCCGCTGTTAGCCACCCTATCAAGACGCTAGCGAGCGCCGTCAGCTACTCCGCCGCGACCAAATTGAACCAAACAGCAACCAACGACCTGCGATTCGAGTTTCAGCCTCTCTTCTCTAGATTTCGAATTTGTAAATCGTTGAAATGCAGGAAGAAGGGATGGCGATGCTGTCGTCGAGCCGGTCACCATCGGTGAATGAGGGATGGCGCCGCTGCCGTCTCACCGATCGTTGTCGCTGCCGTCTCGCCGATCGTTGCTATTTTTGGTTCGAACAGAGAGAGAAGAGAGGTGGGCAGATTGGGGAAAAAATTAATTCCTACGGAATCGTCAGATTCCTTTGCTTTTTGGTCGGAATTATGAGCCGTAATTGAGCTCTTAAATCCGTCAGAATTGAGATGCTATAATATGCGAGGAAAACAAGGAATCAGGAGTTTCCGCCGTAATTGGCCGAATTCCACTGCGAATTCCTTGCAGGAAAACGTTGCCTGATATAAGAAAATACAAATCCCTCCTCCATACCATCCTCACATCCTCTAAGTCTTGATTTACTTCACCAAAACTCAAACTTTTGTTTCTTTGCATTTTATATCTACAATGCCTTTTCTTTCAATTGTTCTTTCTCAGAAGCATAATCATGCTTTTGGATCTGAATTCCCAACCATAAGAATGGAGTAGAAGTAAAAGAGAAGCTTCGGCCTGCTATGATGCTTCAGCGGCTCCAATGGTGTGACTGACCTGGCGGGTTCGGCGGCTCTGGCGAACATAGAAGCTCTATTTTTTGGATTTTCACAATCTAACTACCACCTCTATTTTTTCATGATTAGATCTACAATCCCATTCCTCTGTTTCATAATCTACAATCCCGCCTCTATTTCTTTTTCTATTTCATTATCTACAAAGTAATCAAGAAGAATAAGTAGAAGAAGAGAAAGAAAAAGAAGCAGAAGAAGAAGGAAGAAGACGTAGAAGAAGAAGAAGGAAAGTAGAAATAGACGTAGAAGAGACTCTCTCTGTTTAGTTTTACACGGACAAGAATTATCTTCAGTTTTTTTTAATCATGGGCTGAATATTTTGGTAGTCAACCGGGTACCCGAGCCCGGCCCGAACCCGTGTTGACCGGGCTCCGGGCTACCCGGTCACTACCCTCGGGCCGGGCCCGGGTTGATTATATTACATTTGGGTGGCTCGGAAGCCCGGTTGACCGGTCCGGGCTTAGCCCGGCCCGCCTGATTCCCACCCCTAATATTTACCCTTTTTCTTTTACATTCCCAAGCTCTACCTTGCACAACATCTAACTGAAAGGTCTATGTGTCTGTAACAACTAATAACTATTCTTTTCTTAAAAATCTTAGCTTTAATAGTTTATCATGTTCAAATATTTTTTCATGCAACAAAATTTAAAGATAATTTAAATTATTAAATCTAGATTTGACCCTTTGACTAATTCAGTGGTATATTTTTAATAGGTAATTAGATTGCACTATTGATCCTCTCATATGAAATTGGGGATAAATAAAAATTCAATTGGAGGGTTGAAGGGAGTGTGTGAGTTAGCTCCTTGTACACCTTGAAGTCCTTGAAATCGGTTCCTTGCAAGATCGGCATAGGAGAGTAATCAAGAAGATGATATGAGTGTGTTTAGGGATCAAGGTGCGTATGAGCGGATAACAGAGAAATATCGGGGTGTGCACGAAGAGCGGATGACCAAGCATTTAACATACAACATGTGCACATGTAGGATGAGGGAGGATGGTTTCAGTTTTTGTACGTGCCTAATGTTGAGTGGTCAACTTTATATTTATAGAACCGTAGTGGCATCGACCAAAATTTCATGTGTCGACCATTGAGTGGTGCCTTCTTCTGGTGCATCTAGATCATTGGTGAGGACCGTCAGATGGAGTCCTAGCCATAGGTGAGCTACTAGTGTCAGGGGAATGTTGAGGAGAGTGTCCCTAACATGAAGTGACTAGTCTGCAGGTCAAACTAATGTGATAGGTGACAAGGTGTCTGCTCATCCCCTAAGATGACCCGAGGTGAGAGATCAAATTGATCCGCCCAAGTGGCGATGAGGGAGGACGAGAGGTACCACGTGGATAAGAGGTGCCGAGAGGATGGGTTGTCTGCTTTATGGCCCTAGGGCCTAAGTCCCATCAATTGATAGGGTGGGCGAGTGATGTCAGAGGTTGGGCTTCCTACTTTGGGTGCTTAGGGCTTAGGGCCCATTGATGTGATCTAGACCACCAGCCGCGGTGAAAATACTTATTCTTACACCCCACCAGGGTCACCGACTAGGGGCAGAAGCCTAGGGCCTTACAAGAAGCTTTAGGAACCCAGATGTGCTCACAATCGGGCCTTACAAAGAATCCTCAAGCCCAGGTATGTGACTCAATTCAAATATAAGCCTTCCCTAGTAGCTAAACAAGCTAGGATGAGCGTCAGGCCACGATAGACACTGATGCTAGCCAAGGCCCCTGGCCGAGCCTACGGCCGGGTCTAAGGGTAAGACTAGGCCTTCGATCAATTCCCACGATCCCTGAAGACAAGGACCAGTCAAAGGATCCCCTTGAAGTCTTTCTAGAGGAGCGCAGGAGGAAGAGAGCTGAAGGCTTGGTCAAAGAAGTCAGAAGCCCTGAGCCAAGCCCCACCATGAGCCCCACACTAGGCCTAGTACCCAGACTAAGCCCCAAGTCAGCTCCCATGAGTCCTAGGACTCAACCAGCACTTGAAGATCCCCTGGAAGCATTCCTGAAGACCTGGCCAAGACAGAAGTCCAATGGCCTGGCCAGATTTGAAGAGGGCCCAGAGCTGAGCTTGCCACAGGCTCCATACCAGAATCCGGGCGCTACGCCGAATCGATCTGGGCCGAGCCAACAAATGGCCCGGGCCTTTTCGAATTTTCCAAAGGTCATGGATACCTTATGGCCTCAGGATCAACCTCTAATAAACCATGTTGGATTCGGAGAAGTATTGAAGGAGGAGCCACGTGATACAATACTCACACACGATCCAGGCCCGATCGAATAATCCGATCGTGATCAGGATTCCTCTCCGGACAAGGAAACCCTGATGCCACGGATTGAAGACCATGTTTCCAAGTCCTACTAGGACTGGGACACGCGGAGGAGCATAATCCGAGTCAGAATCCGGCCATACACACAACCAAGCCTTATCCGAGCCAGATACGGATTCCTGCCCGGATTAGGGTTTTTTCTCTGGTTTTTGCGTGGCTGGATTAGGAGTTTTCTTGCATTCTAAGACTATTTAAGTGTTTGTTTTGTTATTCCTTTTCTAGTGTCGATTGTTTAAGAATATTTTATCCTTTTTAGTATCCTAGTTAGGACTCGTAATTAGTTCTTTAATCATTTAGGAAGTAGTATTAAAGAAGGAATAAGAGAGCTTGTTCCCTACTCCTCCCCATTAATTAAGGCCACCAGCTTCTCTTGTAAACACAACCTTTGATTAATTATAAACCCTTTCAGAACTTTGTTCTTTTTTCCTTCAAGATTTTGCTCTTTGTTGCATTGCTTAAGGTTGGCTTATCATCTAGGGTACTCACCCCTTAAAGTGGCACCTTCGACTAGACACTTATGGTTCCTAGACTTCGTGTCCTAGTGGGTCCAAGTACTCTCCATCCCGGTTCCATAGATTCAACTCATTGCCTTGAAGATCAGCTTGTGGTGGTTAGGGTCACGGAGCATGGCCGACCGTGGTTCACATCAGTTGGTATCAGAGCTTTGATTCAACACTAGGACAAGAATATATCCCAGTCTCCAGGTTTATTCTTGGATTCATATCCTTTACTTTCTGTTCTTAGAAAATTGTTTCGAAAATCTTCATCTATTTCTTTATTTCTTGTATTGAGTATTCATGTAAGGCAGAAAAAATCTAGGTGGCCATCAAAATCGATCAAGAAAATATCAAACACTATAAGAAAAAGGAACTCTAACAGCGGATTGGCCGCTGTTACTTAGAGTTAACGGCGGACGCGTGTCCGCTGTTAGGTTGACTAACGTAAGCCTATCTAACAGCGGATAAGCGTCCGCCGTTAATCCTAACAGCGGATATCTCTATATCCGTTGTTAAATGTAACAGCGGATCAAAATTATAACAGTGGATGTTATCCGCTGTTAGAGTTTCGATCAGAATAAAAAAAAATTTGCAGAAACCTGCTCGCCGGAGCAGGTTTCTGCTAGTCTTCCTCTTCTTCTTCTTCTTCTTTCTGCTTCCTTCTTCTTTCTTCTCTTCCCTTCTTCTTCTTCCTCCTCCTTCTTCTTCTCCTTCTACTTCTTCTTCTTCTTCTTTCTTCTTTTTCTTCTTCTCTTCTTTGTTCATCTTCTTCTGCTTATTCTTCTACTTTCTTCTCTTCTTTCTTCTTCTTCTTCTTCTTCCTTCAATCAAACAATCAATCAACACACAAAATTAAATCTCATATTAAAACCCTAGTTCATCAACAAGTAAAGAAGAATCAACCAAACCTGAAATTAAATGGAGTCGGAGTGTTCGGCCACGTGTTCGTCTTCCGCAACCGCTGCTGGCCGGAGTTGGATTTCATCAGAGGAGGAGGAGGGAGGTAAATAATTTTTGGGGAAGAAGGTAAATCATAAATGGAGAGAGGGATTTTTTTGGATCTGTAAAAGAAGAAAAGCAAGGAAACAAATCATTGGTTGGGGATGGGCACACGGATCGCCACATCAGCAAAAACCTAACAGCGGATCACGTAACAGCGGTCAAATCCAATGCTAGGTTTCCCCCCAAAAATTTTGATTTCCCGCTAAGGCGGGATATTTTGGCGCCCCGAGAATTAAATGGATAACAGCGGATATTTAACAGCGGATGGTTGTTCGCTGTTAGCTAACAGCAGATATTTAAAAATCTGTTGTTAGAGTTTTATTCTAACAGCGGATTTATGTCCGCCGTTAGGATGTCGATGTTAAAATGCCATTTTCTTGTAGTGAAAGAAGCTAAGAAACAGAAAATCACTCAAAAAACAAAGCAAGACTACCCTTGCCAAGTTCTTTCTCGTTGTAAGTTTTGGAACCAAAAAATCAATGTATGTTATGCTCGTCGAAATGTATTACAAGTTGCTCATCGCATTTTTGATCAGGCACATGATGAACTTTTGTCGAGAGTCTACTTTCTTGATTGTAATTATATTTTCTCTTCGTCTTTTGTAATAGGTTGCTCTATAAGTTCTAACAGTCTTGCTGATGTTTTAATCAATAATATGATTAGTCTTCATAAAAAAGATAATATAAATGGGGTAGAATGTTATTCATAAGGGACGTGCGTCCTCCCTAGACTGTGTCATAGCGTCATGTTCCTAAAGTTAGCTGATGCTAAGAAATTAAACAAAGAATTGCTCATAACTACGAACTAGACTAACCGCCCCTCTCATGAGTGTCACCGAAAATCGTAGCATGCAAGTTTCAACATTCTAAGGGGAGACAACTTATTGGTCAAGTCAATCTCGCTTAAGCAAACTCATATTCTAGGTAACTAATCATGAACAAGAAGCATAAAGAATGAAACTGCAACTATGACATAAATTCGAACTACAATAACAAAACAAATATAAAATCATCATTCAAATACCCTAGAACACCAAGGGTTCATCTCATCTAAGCCGAAAGAGTTTAGCTACTGATATCTAAAATAGAAGAATCAAAATGTAATACATGAATCAATGGAATTAGAGTTTCTAATAAGGATATAAAAAACCTAATGTTCCCGACTCTGTGCAACTTCCATCTTCAATCATCGATCCAATCTTTCATGAGTGGCAGGGCATTTTTCCTTCACTTTGGAGCTCTGAAATCCCCCTAACACCGTCCGTTCTCTTCCCTCTCTTCTTTGGTTCACCTATGAACAAGAAGCATAAAGAATGAAACTGCAACTATGACATAAATTTGAACTACAATAACAAAACAAATATAAAATCATCATTCAAATACCGTAGAACACCAAGGGTTCATCTCATCTAAGCCGAAAGAGTTTAGCTACTGATATCTAAAATAGAAGAATCAAAATGTAATACATGAATCAATGGAATAAGAGTTTCTAATAAGGATATAAAAAACCTAATGTTCCCGACTCTGTGCAACTTCCATCTTCAATCATCGATCCAATCTTTCCTGAGTGGCAGGGCATTTTTCCTTCACTTTGGAGCTCTGAAATCTCCCCCTAACACCGTTCGTTCTCTTCCCTCTTATAATAGTGTCTGTTCCCATTGCAATTGAAGTAGATGAGCGGGTGAGGAGGCTGATTCGACTGCTGGTTTGATCTTCGAAGCGGGTAGTGCTGTTGTTGCTGGTACAACCGGTGGGGCTGATAGGTCTGGGTGGCTGGATATCCACTACGACTGGCGATAGTGTGGGAAGGCATCCGGTTAGTTTGCCTGTTGTAAGAGAGAGGAGGTGGCATCCTCCATTTCTAGATCAAGCTCCTCAGATAAGAGTAAGCCATGGAGTTCGAGGAAGGTCACTTCGACCCTGCAGTTGTGGAGAGATCGGATTAGAGGGCGGTAAGGCGCCGACAGTCCACGAGTGACTGATGACACTCAATTTGACGTGATTATCAGCCTCATTTAAGCGACATTTCCCTACTTGAGACACGATTTTTAGGGTAGTTTAGGGTGTTTACACTCGATTGCTCTATTTCTTACCGTTTTGGTTACTTTGGCCCGTTATGGGTCGGTTTGATGTGTTTTCTAGTGTGTTTATGAATACACAGGTTTTTTCCATCAATAATGTAGCCACGGACGTGCTCAGGAAGCGAAGGAACTTCAAAGAATCACCCGGAATTGATCCAGAAATCACACAAGTCAGAAACCAAATCCTCACTTGCCACAACTGAAGTATTCGGCGAGAACTCTCAAAGTTCTCACCGAGAAGTTTTGCACACAGGAACACAGGAGGCATCACCAAATAAGTTCTCACCGAAGAGTTTGTACACAGGAGATCCAGGAGACGTTCAAAAGAAGTACTTGCCGAGAAGTATTGAAGACACATAGTTACAGGAAAGCCTTTGAACTAAAGTTCTCGGCGAGAACTTTCAAGGTTCTGGTGAGAAATTTCAAGGTTCTCGCCGAGAAGTCTCTCCTTTTCCGGTTGGGCTTTGGTAAACCCTATATAAGCAGCCGGCAGACATCATTCAAAGAGAATCTCTTTTACAACAATTCACGATGCCAGTCGAGAAATTATTCCCGGATTAATTTCCATACATAAGAGAAAGTAGATAGAGTTAGAGTTTCCTGGAGAGATCGTGACGCCATCTTCCCCCTCGGAGTGCTCAGAGCTAGGAGTTGAAGATTCAAGAGACTGAAGCTTCTCGAATTCATCAAATTAGGTTTTACAGTACTTCTCTGTTCTTCTTGCTTGAGATGTATTCCTTGATTGTTTTCGTTTCCCTTGTTTCAAATATGAGTAGATAAACTCGTAGAGCTTAGATTAGATGAACCCTAAGTGACTCAGGGCTTTAAAGCGGTCACGGATTGGCGGTAATTAAATTCAGATTCAGATACTTTCTCTTGCATGTTTGGTTTGTTCTTCGTTGTCTGTGTTTCTTTTCTATCTTGATCACCTAGAATAGATTCTTGTTAAGCTGAGGATAGAGCGAATGTCTGCCTCACTTTAAAACACCAAATCAACAATTAACCTATTCATTGGAGTGTGCCTTTCGTAGGAAAACCAGTTAGGGTTAATCCAATGCTAGAGTAACTCACAAATCACTAGTAATTACACCAGTTAGTTTTCCGTTGCAGAAGTGAACGCATAGGCGGTCAATTAATCTTGGTAGTTAGATCATATAGAGCAAACGTTCGCCGGACTTAAACCTAAGGGTCAGGAATTATGGTGGTGTTTGAGAACTGAATGAATCGGGATTGAAAACCGCTGGTCTTGTGATCGCCAATGCTCTGGTGATCTTAGGGGGATTCGAAATCTAAGCTTGTCTATCGTCTTGTTAAGTCAAACCAATCTTCCATTCTGTCTTTTGTTTTCATTTCAATTTTCTTGCTTCATAGTTTAGAAGTCGTGGAACTCACACCACGCACAACGTGTTTAAACCGAATAATTTGTTAGCTCATTTGAGTAAACGATTAGTCGAGACCCGTGGAATACGATCTACCTTGCTTCTAGCTTGGTAGTATTTGACGCACGCATTATAACGTTCATCAAATTGGCACCGTTGCCGGGAACTCTTCTAATTGTTTGAAAGAAGAGTTGGCACTTTATTCTTCTACCTTTCCATCTTTCATTTTTTCCATCACACTTCGATTTCACGCCGGTTATGCTTGCTTTTGTTGCTTGTAGGTTGTTTTACAGGTTTATGAATTGCTCTTCACTCGTTCTCAGTCTAAGCCTCTGATGAGCTGTAAAACAGTGATCAAATACTACCAAGCTAGAAGCTAGGGTAGATCTTATTCCACGTGCCTCTTCTACTTGCTTACTCAAATACGTTGGCAATTTTTACTCAAGGTTGAACACGTAGTGCGTGGTGTGGGTTCCACGACTTCTAAACTAATATGCAAGGTGAAATGAAATGAAAATTAAATGCAGAAATAATTGATTGATTGATTGATTGACAGACGACAGGCAAGCTTAGACTTCGAATCCCCCCTTAGATCACCAGATCAACAGCAGCCAATAGACCAACGATTTTTTATTCTAATTCATTCAGTTCACAGACACCACCATAACTCCTGACCCTTAGGTTTAAGACTGGCGAACATTCGCTCTATCCGATCTAGCTACCAAGATTAATTAGTCGCCCGGGTACGGTCACCTCTCGCAACGGCTTAATTAACTGGTGCAATTACTAACGATTTATGAGTTACTCTTGCAGTGGATTAACCCTAACTGGTTCCTACGAAAGGCACATTCCAATGAATAGGTTAATTGTTCGATTTGGTGTTTTAAAGTAAGGCAAGCGTTCACTTCTATCCTTAGCTGAACAAGAATCTAATCTAGGTTGCCAAACTAGACAAGAAACATAGAGAACAAAGAACAAATCAAACATGAAGGAGAAACTGAATGAATTTCGAATCTAATCACTGCCGATCCATGACCTCTTTAAAGCCTTGGATCACTTAGGGTTCATCTAATCTAAGCTCTACAAGTTTAGCTACTCATATTCAATACAGAAGAATTGAAGACGAACAAAGAATACATCTCAGGTAGGAAAGACAGAGAAGAACTACAAACCTAATTTCGACGAATCCCTGAAGCTTCAATCTGCTGGATCTTCAACTCCTAGCACTGGTTCTCCGAGGTGGAAGGATGGCGTCACGATCCTTTCCTGGCTCCTCGAACTCCTTTCACTCTTCCACTCTCTAGTCTCCATCTTGGAATTTTCGTCCAAAGTGTAAGTTATGAGATGTCCAAAATCAGCCGCCGGTTTTAGTATTTAAACCTAACTGATTTCTGCCGGATTTGCCTGGAATTTTTGCCGAAAAACTTGTGAAGTTTTTGGCGAAAAATTACTTGTAAAATGGTTGGCTTTCGACGGTAGTCTCCTGTGATTTTCGGACTAGGAGTTTTCGCCGAGAACTAGGGGTTTTTGCCGAAAACTTCGTCTTGTGAAGATTAGATGATTTCCTCTGGATTTTTCGGCAAAAACTCTAAGGGTTTTTCGCCAAAAACTTAAGTGTAAATCGGGGGAGGGTTTTTGTTGACTTGATTGACTTCTCTGGTTGATTCCAGTGCAATTCTTCGGGGTTCCAATGCCTTAGACACGTCCTTGGCTACTGTATTTGATGGCAAAAACTTGTGCTAACATGAAAATACTAGAAATCCATTAAATAGACCCGAAACGGGCCAAAGTAACACAAGTGGCACGAGATAGGGCAGTTGAGTGAATATTCGCTATTCTACCCTAAAAATCATGTCTCAAGCAAGGAAATGTCGCTTAAACGAGGTTGATAATCATGTCAATTCGAGTGTCATCAAAATACCCCACACTTAAACTTTTGCTTGTCCTCAAGCAAATTGAACTAGAACACACTCAAATTCACAAGTGACACGAGACTAAACTGAGATTCAATTCTGACGATTTGGTTTAGACTATTCCACGTAGAGAAAGTGACCTACACATGCAAAACACCAACCAAACAAATTTTTGATCTCACTAGTTTCTGCACACTTCAAGTAGTAGTTTTACCAAAGCTCGTTTCTTGGCAAAACAATTTGTCATAGTTAACCGACTACGATAACACCAATTCTAATCGAAAAGAGTTAAAGCTCTAGCCATGATGTGGATGCGGAGGTAGGAAAAGTGACGTGGCTATCGACTCGACTTCATCCGCCTCTAGATCTGTACGTTACATGTTCTAGCTAGGACCGATTTAAACAACAATTTATTTCAAGTTTCAACTTCTTCCTTCAATTTATTTACTGCATACTAGTGCTCGATACCAAACACTTCACTTAGGTGTTGGACCTGCCTAACTCACAGTATTTGTGCCTATGCTAGTGCTCAACCCGAACACTTCACTTAGGTGTCGGGCTTGCCTAGTTTGTTTTCAGCACTTTAAAGAACTTAACATTGATTTGCACAACTTAATTACTTGATTTAACAATTTAGCCATTTGATCCTAGCTAGTTATAACTTTTTACACAAGATTTCGAATTGGATTTTCGCCTAATCTCTAGCCACAATCACAGGTGAACAAATATGGAGTGAAAAACATGGGAGAAGCTAGCATTTATCATCTTAGAATGGTGTTATCGAGCTTTGTCATTAACAGGTCAATTGATTCAAGTTTCAACTAAAGAAGTGGTTTATGATCTGTTCTGACCTAGACTTGTTTGATATTAGTTCTGACATGTTGGTTACAGGTTTTAAGTGGAACAGTCTAGACATCATTGTTCAAAATTGAAGTCAATTTAACGTCACAAGTCAAGAATTTAGCAATTCTTTGCTAGAGGAATTCAAAATTGCACCACAGAATTACAGAAAATCAAGCAAAATCATGCATAATCCTAGCATCCTACCCCACACTTAAACTGTTCTGTGTCCTCACAGGACTAAAAAGAGGTTGAGAGATACGAAGAACCTGGAAGGTGATGGGTGGTGTAGTGGATAAACGCGGAGAGTCCGGAGCGGAGAGGAGTAGCTACTCAAGATCCTACAAAACACAAACAACAAAAGATCAAAAGGATACCGGGACAAGTGCCCCGGATCCACACAAAAAAATTGGATGGAAACCCGAAAAGAAGAAAGAAAAGAAATGGAAAGGATAGAAACAACATGATCACTGTTCCGAAGGTGGAGGTGGAGGTGGAGGTGAGGTCAGGATAGGTGAAATGGCAAGTCGCTGCTCCATCCGCTGTCGCCATGCGAGCTCATCCCTGTGTCTGGCTGCCTGGTTGGCCGGCAGTTTCCTGGTCGGCGGCGGGCAAGGGTAATGGCGGCGACGGTCTTGGGTTTTCAAAAGAGAGAGGGGTTCGGCGAAAATCGGCTTTCGGGGGGGGGGTGTTTCGCGAAAACAAAAGTTCAAACAAGTTTAAATAGTCGGTGGAAAAGCTTCAAATTTTTCGGTGAAAAATTGTGTGAATTTTCGGCGTAAAATCCTTTACAAATCCAAAACTTTTTGGCGAGAAGGCTGGGTTCTCGGCGAGAACTTTTCGGTGGCGAGAAACGGGAGGATCAGGTTGGTTTTAAACCCGAGTTTTCGGCGAAAACTTGTTTGAAAATCAGGCCGGCTGTTTTTTCTTTTAACATGAAGGATTTTAAAAGAAAAATGACTCGAAACCAAAACAAACTGACTCCAGTCGTGGGTTGCCTCCCACGAAGCGCTCTTGTTTAACGTCCGTGAGCTGGATGATACCTGGATTCGTGTCATGGTTCTGACGTAAAGTAGTGCACGTCGATGAAAGAAACAGCTAATCCCTGCAGATACCTCTTCAGCCTATGACTGGTGATCATAAATGGTTCTTGATCGTGCAATTTAACTAGGACGCTGCCCAAGGATCTCTGCCGCACCACGGTGTAAGGGCCGGACCATCGGGATTTTAGTTTACCCGGGAAGAGCTTCAATCAAAAGTTATATAAGAGGACTTCATCTCCAGGGTAGAACTGCTTGATCGTCTTCAATTGGGAGTCATGAATTCTCTTGGTGCATTCCTTATAAAGCTTCGTGCTCTCATATGCGTGGAGACGGTGTTCTTCAAGCTCAGTGATCTGGTCGTGGCGATTATCACCTGCTACTGCATAACTCATATTCAACTCTTTATTAGCCCAAAACGCCTTGTGCTCAAGCTCAACTGGCAAATGACATGCCTTGCCATAGACCAGCTGATACGGTGAGGTACCGATGGGAGTCTTGTAGGTAGTTCGATAAGCCCATAAGGCATCATTGAGCTTAGATGACCAGTCCTTGCGAGACCGGCCAACTGTCCTATCAAGAATCTGCTTGAGCTCACAGTTTGTCACTTCTGCCTGACCATTAGCCTGAGGATGGTAAGCTGTGGACATTCGGTGGGTGACACCAAAGCGTTTGCACACCCGGTCGAAATGTCCATGGAAGTGGGTACCCCTATCGCTTATGATGAAGCGTGGTGAACCAAAACGCGTGAAAAGATGGGTAAGGAACCGACCCACCACTCTTGAATCATTAGTGGGTAGAGCTTCAACTTTAGCCCATTTAGAAACATAATCAATGGCCACAAGAATATACTTGTTTCCGTTAGAAGGTGTGAAGACCCATAAAATCAATTCCCCAAACATCAAAGATTTCAACAGTTAAAGAAACAATTTGGGGCATCTCATTACGTCAGAGATGTTACCTGATCGTTGGCACGCATCACAATGACGAGCAAAAGCATCGTAATCACTGAAGATTGAAGGCCAGTAAAAACTAGTTTCAAGTACCTTTCTTGCAGTGCGGTTGCCGCCGAAGTGTCCTTCAAACCGGCCTTCATGGCACTTACGCATGATGTCAGCCACTTCGATGTAGGAGACACATCTTGGGATCATTCCGTCAATACTAATACGGTATAAGAAAGGCTCATCCCAGAAGTATGACTTGGCCTCTTTGAAGAGCTTCTTGTGTGCATTATAATCCAGCTCAGGAGGTACGACACCGTGAGAGAGATAATTAGCCAGGGTGGTATACCAGGGCTCTTCTGAATCGGCTGCGTTACTCAGCTCTTTAGCGTGAGGGATTGCCAGGGCTCGATAGCTATGTTGTTGACCTGTTCATAAATTTGACATGCAACAACTCATCAGGGAAAGAATCATTGATAGGGGTAGTAGTAGACTTACCTGTCTGTGATTCCTCAAGTCGTGAGAGGTGATCGGCTGCCAGGTTCTCAACTCCCTTCTTGTCTTTAATCTCTATGTCGAACTCTTGGAGAAGAAGGATCCACCGAATGATACGTGGCTTCGAATCCCATTTGGCCAAAAGGTGGCGCAGAGCAGCATGATCTGTATAGACGATGGTGTGTGAAAGAACCAGGTACTGTCTGAACTTATCAAAGGAGAAGATTATGGCTAGGAGTTCTTTCTCTATAGTAGTGTAGTTCCTTTGAGCATCGTTAAGCGTCTTTCTAGCAAAATAGTAGGATGAAATCTCTTCTCTTTTCTCTGACCAAGAACTGCGCCAACGGCAAAGTCACTAGCGTCGCACATGATTTCGAATGGGAGATTCCAATCTGGTACTGTAAGGGTCGGTGCGGTGGTGAGTCTAGTCTTCAAAGTCTCAAAGGCTGCAAGACAAGCTTTATCAAAAATGAAAGGAACATCTTTCTCAAGAAGCTTCGTCATTGGAAGAGTGATCTTGGAGAAGTCTTTGATGAACCTCCGGTAGAATCCAACATGACCGAGGAAGCTTCGAACTGTCTTGACCAAGGTCGACGGCGGCAAGCTGGCGATGGTTTCAAGCTTGGCACGATCAACTTTGTACCGAGCTTAGAGATCCTATGGCCAAGAACAATGCCTTCGATAACCATAAAGTGGTATTTCTCCCAACTAAGAGCTAGGTTGGTTTCCTCACAACGAGCTAGCACCTTGTCCAGGTTGGCTAGGCACTTGGAAAATGAGTCTCCATAGATGGAGAAGTCGTCCATGAATACCTCCACCACATTCTCTACCAGATCTCCAAATATAGCAAGGATGCATCTCTGAAAAGTGGCAGGAGCATTACATAAACCAAAGGGAATGGGACGATAAGCAAACGTACCAAACGGGCAGGTGAAGGTCGTCTTCTCTTGATCTCGAGCTCGATGGGGATCTGAAAGTAACTGGACATCCCATCTAAGAAGCAGTAGTAGTCATGACCAGCCAACCGTTCTAGCATCTGGTCAATGAACAGCAGTGGGAAGTGATCCTTCTTGGTAGCATCATTGAGTCGTCGATAATCGATACAGACTCTCCATCCGGTAACCGTGCGAGTTGGAATAAGCTCACCCTTCGGATTAGGGATGACTGTGATCCCGCCCTTCTTCGGGACGACTTGAGTCAGACTGACCCAAGGACTATTGGTAATAGGGTAGATGATACCGGCATCCAAGAGCTTAAGGACTTTTTTCTTCACAACTTCCTGCATTAGAGGGTTTAATCGGCGTTGAGGCTGTCTGACTGGTTTGAACTCTTCATCTACAACTATCCGATGCTTGCAGAAGGTTTCAGAGATGCCTCTGATGTCGGCCAACTGTCAGGCAATGGCTCGGACATGCTTCTTGAGTAGCCTGATCAGTTGCTCTTTCTGCTCGGGAGATAGATTCGAATTGATGATGACTGGCAGCTGGCATTCCTTCCCCAGGAATGCATACTCTAGATGGTCAGGCAGCTCCTTTAAGGTGAGTTTTTGCGGATTCTCATATGAAGTAGTGATCCGACTCGATGCTGGCTCGATGTGTGTAGGCGTAGTAATGGGTGTGAATGTCGCCTTCTGATCGTCTAACTCATCTTGCCATAGGCGCTGCTCTGGATCTTCTAGTGCGCTGTCAATTCCTGAAATCAAACACAACTCTAGCGGATCACTAGATAAGGCATTAGTTATGAAGTTGGCCGAGGCCAACTCCATAGAATCAACAGTATAACAGTTATCATCTTGAGCAACAGAGTATCTCATGCTATCCTTAATACGGAATGTAACACTTTCCTGTCCTACACTTAAAGTCAACAGGCCTTGTTTGCAGTTAATATTTGCACCAGCAATTGTTAAGAAGGGTCGACCTAAGATAAGAGTTCCGTCTAACTCACGGGTATCTAGAACAATGAAATCTGAAAATTTATGGTAAAAGGGCCACATCAAACAGCTACGTCTTCTTTTATACCCCTAGGCAGTTTGATAGACCTATCGGCTAGCACGAGATGAAAAGTAAGCGGTTTTAATTTCCCTAGGTTCAGCTTTTCATATAGATAAACAGGCATAACATTAATAGAAGCACCAGAATCAGCCAGACTACGGTCAATTTTAGTACCATTAATGATGCACGGTAATGTAAAAGGACCGGGATCAGAACACTTAACTGGCGGTGGTGGGGCTGTCTTATGGGAGATGGCGCGCCGAAGAGAGAAGCGCATTCGTTAGTGAGCGTGACAGAGTACGCCTCTCCGTTCTTCACTTTCTTCACGAGATCCTTAAAGAACTTCCCAAGTGGTGGTATAATCTCTACAGCTTCTGTTACTGTTATCTTGATCTCTACAGTCTTAAAACATTGTACCACTTCTTATATTGGGTGTCGTGATCCTTGGCTTTGCTCATTGCAGCTTTTGGAAAGGGGATCCGAGGTATATATGGCGCCAAGATGGGCTCAGGAGCTGTTTGGGAGGAGGGGCCGATGCTTCTTCTTCCTCTTCTGTGATATCTTCAATCTCTGGCATATCCATGGCAGCACTGGTATCTGGTATCATGTCAGGTTCTGGAGCCTTTGGGTCGGTTGTTTGCTTGCCGCTCCTGGTGGTGATAGCTTGAGCGTGTTCGCTCTTTGCACCGAAGTCTGCTTGAAATGCCGCTTGATTAAGGAAAGGATTGCTAGTGAAAAGTTTAGTCATATTGCTTATCGCATCTTCTATCCTTTGGCTTTGAGCCCTCTGTCCTTGATTGAGTGCGGCTTGAGCTTTAAACTGATTGTCGTGTTCGTCGAGTCTGCTCATGATCTGATCGAACTTCTTCTCATAATCTTCGTCTCTATTGTAGTGCGACTTTACTCGAGATTGTTGTTGTCCTCCAATGAATCCAGGAGGTCTCTGATATGGATCTGCAAACCGGTTGTTCTGGTTTGCGGTACGTAGTTTATGTAACCGGCGTAGCCTTTCTGATTGTTGGCAAAGCCTTGACCAATGAAGTTCACCTCTTCTGAAGACCATTCATCTGTTTTACCGAAGTTGAGGCAGCTTTCGCTGTTATGAGCACAGGTTCCGCACCATCCACAGTCAGCCAAAAAGATGGTAGTTGACGGGGGATCGAGGGAGATGCCAACTGCCTGTAGATGTTTCTGAACTTCTGCCTTGACCTGATCTTCAATGCTCATCTTACTCTTGGTACTTTCTCTTTGTCTCTCCCAGCTTCTTGACTTTAAAGCACAGCTAGCAAAATGAAGAAGAGCTTCGTGAGGGGTGAGAGCAGTGCAATCCCCGCCACTAGGGAGTTGACCCACCTTGCGGATTCCTCACGCATACCACGAGCAAAGAATTCAGCCAACTGCCTGTCATCATACCCATGATGAGGGCAGTTGAAGAGAAGGGATTAGAATTCATTCCAAGTGTCGTACAAGCTTGCATCTTCTCTCTGAGTAAACCTGGAGATGCTGTCCTTGTAGGCAGTTGTTCTTGACGGAGGGAAGTATTCCTCAACGAAATCTTGAGCTAAGGTTTCCCAATCGGTGTAATGACTAGGTGGTTTGCTTCCAAGCCATCTCTTAGCTGCGCCTCTAAGAGAGAATGGAAAGGCTCGAAGGCATAGAGCGTTCTTGTTGAGGTTCCCAGACTTGAAGGTTTCACAGATAGCCAGAAAGTCAGACAGATGTGTGCAAGGATTATCATCCGGCTTTCCTTCAAATTGTACATCCCTAGAGATTAGTCCCAGGAAGGGGATCCTGATCTCATAGTCAGGATCGTCGTCATTAGAAGGCACGGTGATGGGGGACCGAACGGTAGAGGAATAAAAATCCCAACTCTTCTTTCAACGAAATAGAAGAAGTTCCCCAGCAACGGCGCCAATTTGATGAGCTGTAAAACAGTGATCAAATACTACCATCCTAGAAGCTAAGGTAGATCGTATTACACGGGCCTCTTCTACTTGCTTACTCAAATACGTTGGCAATTTTTACTCAAGGTTGAACACGTAGTGCGTGGTGTGGGTTCCACGACTTCTAAACTAATATGTTAGGTGAAATGAAATGAAAATTAAATGCAGAAATAATTGATTGATTGATTGATTGACAGACGACAGGCAAGCTTAGACTTCGAATCCCCCTTAAATCACCAGAGCAACAACAGCCAACAGACCAGCAATTTTCGATTCTAATTCATTCAGTTCACAAACACCACCATAACTCCTCCCTTAGGTTTAAGACTGGCGAACATTCGCTCTATCCGATCTAGCTACCAAGATTAATTAGTCGCCAGGGTACGGTCACCTCTCGCAACGGCTTAATTAACTGGTGCAATTACTAACGATTTACGAGTTACTCTTGCAGTGGATTAACCCTAACTGGTTCCTACGAAAGGCACACTCCAATGAATAGGTTAATTGTTCGATTTGGTGTTTTAAAATAAGGCGAGCGTTGGCTTCTATCATTAGCTTAACAAGAATCTAATCTAGGTGGCCAAACCAGACAAGAAACACAGAGAACAAAGAACAAATCAAACATGAAGGAGAAACTGTATGAATTTCGAATCTAATCACCGCCGATCCGTGACAGCTTTACAGCCCTGGATCACTTAGGGTTCATCTAATCTAAGCTCTACAAGTTTAGCTACTCATATTCAATACAGAAGAATTGAAGACGAACAAAGAATACATCTAAGGTAGGAAAGACAAAGAAGAACTGCAAAACCTAATTTCGACGAATCCCTGAAGCTTCAATCTGCTGGATCTTCAACTCCTAGCACTGGTTCTCCGAGGTGGAAGGATGGCGTCACGATCCTTTCCTGGCTCCTCGAACTCCTTTCACTCTTTCTCTCTCTAGTCTCCATCTTGGAATTTTCGTCCAAAGTGTAAGTTATGAGATTTCCAAAATCAGCCGCCGGTTTTAGTATTTAAACCTAACTGATTTCTGCCGGATTTGCCTGGAATTTTCGCCGAATAACTTGTGAAGTTTTGGGCGAAAACTTACTTGTTAAATGGTTGGCTTTCGACGGTAGTCTCCTGTGATTTTTAGACTAGGAGTTTTCGCCGAGAACTAGGGGTTTTCGCCAAAAACTTCCTCTTGTGAAGATCAGACGATTTCCTCTGGAGTTTTCGGCAAAAACTCTAAGGGTTTTTCGCCAAAAACTTAAGTGTAAATCGGGGCAGGGTTTTCGTTGACTTGATTGACTTCTCTGGTTGATTCCGGTGCAATTCTTCGGGGTTCCAATGCCTTAGACACGTCCTTGGCTACTGTATTCGATGGCAAAACCTGTGCTAACATGAAAACACTAGAAAACCATCAAATAGACCCGAAATGGGCCAAAGTAACACAAGTGGCATGAGATAGGGAAGTTGAGTGAATATTCGCTATTCTACCCTAAAAATCATGTCTCAAGCAAGGAAATGTCGCTTAAACGAGGTTGATAATCACGTCAATTCGAGTGTCATCAGCCTCTCAAGACATTTAGCTCAGACAGGTCAGGTAGTTCTACTCCGCCTAAGGAACCTTGAGTCCCAAAGCAAGTCAGAATCGATCCTCCCTCATCCTCCACACCACTTAAGATCGAGGAGTTTAAGGAGAGTTCCTCGTCTTCCTCCACTTCATCCACGTCTTTAGACTCGCCGGCACTCTCTCCTAGAATGGGTGACATTAATCCACCACCACTTCCGCCTCCTGCTCCGCGCACTAGCGTTAGGTCTAGAATCGCTGTGCCGCGCAACGATGACGATCCTAACTATGAGAACAAGATCCCCTTCTTAGGAATGATCTCTAGGGATGTTCAGTTCGAAAGGAAGCCGCATGATAACCCATGCACACATTTGGTGGATTTCCTCTCCATGTGTTAGACTTTCAAGAGTGGGAATCTCGATAATGAAACCTTATGATTACGAGCCTTCCCATTCTCACTCCGAGGCACCGCCAAGAGGTGGCTTAACAGCAACCCACCCGATCACTACACCAACTGGGATGACCTTGCTCAGGACTTTGTCGAGGAGTATTTCCCTCCGTCCTGAACCACAGCTTACAAGGATAACATTGCTCGTTCCGACAAAAGGAAGGAGTAAGCTTATATGATGCTTGGAACAAATTCCAAGAACTCCTCTTCTACTGCCCTCATCACGTCTTCAAGCAGAGACAGCTAGCTGAGATCTTTGCCCGAGGGATGAACGAAGAATCAGCTAAATGGGTCAACTCCTTAGCTGAAGGAGACTACACTGCACTCACACCAGAAGCTGCTCTCTTCACTTTGCAAATTTTG
Source organism: Linum lewisii (assembly GCA_034768395.1). Lineage (NCBI taxonomy): Eukaryota > Viridiplantae > Streptophyta > Magnoliopsida > Malpighiales > Linaceae > Linum > Linum lewisii. The sequence continues at coordinate 29,709,827 of CM068296.1, forward strand.
CATCTAAGTCCAGGAATTGGGAGAGACAGTTTGAAGCAGCTAAGAGTCGATAAGCCTTGAAGAGCAAGTCAAGGCTGAGGTGCATCAGCACTTAAAGAAGGCTAGAACGCGTATCACTCCACCGTCATCTTCTGTCTTTGTTCCGATTGTCAATGGTGTGGGACCTGTGCGCATAACGGAGGTTGTTGTTAGAATTTTGGTAGAGCAGATGTCTGGTCCGCCAAGGAATTCGACTTTATTGGTCAAGGCTTCACCAACAATCAAAGAGGCTACTCCGACTACCGTCAGTTTAGATAACCACCACAACAACAACAACAAAGGAGTTTCCAAGAGCATCCTCCTTACACCTTCGGAGCCAACCAGAGCCAGAATCAGTACTCGAGCAATAATTATCAAGGCCCTCCTGGATTCACTAGAGGACAGCAGCCTCAAGATATGCGTCGGGGAACACTAGGGATAGCGAGATAGACAAGAAGCTTGACCTAATTATGACAAGGCTCAACGACCACGATGTGAAATTAAAAAATCAATCCGCCTTGAACCAAGGCCAAATGGCTCAAAGTCATAGAATAGAAGATCAGATCAATAGCATCACCAACCTCCTCTCTAGTAGCCCTCTGTACGGTCAACATCCAAGCCAGACAGATCCTAACTCACATAATGAACATGTTAAAGCCATCTCTACTAGAAGTGGTAAGCACCTAGCTAGTCCTACAGCTCCTGATCCGGTCATGGTTCCCGACGCTATAGCCATTACCATGCCAGAGAAAGAAGAAGAGGAGGTGACTACTCCACCCCCTCCGACTAAGCCATTTTCTGCACCACCTCTTTCTCCCTACATGCCTAAGTCTCTGTATCCTAAAGCTTTGTTAAACAAATCTAAGGATCACGACACTCAGTACAAGAGATGGTTCTCAATCTTGAATAACGCAGAAATCAAGATTCCAGTTACCGATGTTGTCCATATGATACTACAAGTTGGAAAAGTTATGAAGAATCTGGCGAAGAACAAGAAGAAGGAAGAGGCATCTTCCATCTCCCTCGATGAAGAAAGCTCCATCGCCCGGTCTCAACCGCCGCCAATACCTCCCCTAGCTAAGTGCTCCGATCCTGGTTCTTTTACTTACCTTGCTTTATCGATGGTATAAAAATTAATCGTAGCTTTATTGATTTAGGTGCGTCTATCAATGTCATGCCTACTTGCTTGTATAAGAAATTGAACCTAGGTGAATTGAAACCTGGTAGCATGCAGTTAGTTTTTGCTGACAAATCTCTTCAAGCACCCAGAGGATTAAATAGAAGACGTGGTTGTCCGTTGCGGTCCTTTCACTATTTTTGCCGATTTTGTTGTTATGGATACCCAAGGGACATATCCTACTCTCTCCCAGGCTGACCGTTTATCATGACAGCCGGCATTAACATTAATGTCCCAAATGGCTCGTTGACGTTAAGGGTTAGAAAGGATACTATGACATTCCGCCTCAAGGACAACATGCAATTAGAGATGACAGTCATTGTTTGTCTGTTGAAACCGTGGAGTTGGCCTCGGTCAACTCCGTTGCTAATGTCATCTCTAGTGTTGTCCCCAAGTTAGCTGTAACAGGTGGTGCACAGGTAATCAATCTGAAGCATGAGCCTCCGACACAAAAGCCAAAAGAAAAGGAGGAGCCGAAAGCATCTTCTACTCGCCACGAGCTAAAGATCCCGGTGAAATGAAGAAGGAGAGTAAAGCAAAGACCAAGGCGGTTTGGAAGCCAATTACTCCGCCTCCTTCTACCAAGCCATCAGAGAAGGATGCGCCTTTGAGATACCTCTTCGGGCCGTTTGAAGTCACCGGCCACCTTCCCGACGGACAAACAGAATTGACTCATGCTAATGGGAAGCGATTTTTCCTTACCGGAGGTAAACCGAAGCTGTACTTCATCGACTCTGATGCGAGCGTAAAGGAAATCCTGAGTTGGGATGCATCTTGACCGTCACCCAGGTATCGTCCAGCTCAAGGACGTTAAGCAAGAGCAATTCGTGGGAGGCAACCCACGGCTGGAATCCATTTTAAATTATTGAGTCAGTTTTTTCATCGTTCGACTTTGTTTCGTGTGGATCCGGGACACTTGTCCCGATTTCCTTTTGATCTTTTGTTGTTTTTGTTTTGTAGGAACTTTTGTATCTACTCCGCTCCACTCCGGACTCTCCGTGTTCATCCCCTACACCGACTATCTTGTTCCAGGTTCTCTGTATCTCTCTCTCCTAATTTAGCCCTATGAGGACACAGAACCGTTTAAGTGTGGGGTAGGAGTTAGAATTTTGCATGATCTTGACTTGTTTTCTGTGATTTCGTGGCATATTCCATTCCTCTAGCATATAATTGCTCTATTCTTGACTTGTGATGTTAAGTTGTCTTTCAATCTTTCATAATGATGCTTAGACTGCTTAACCTAGAACCTGTAACCAACTTGCCTGCATTGATGCTAAATTGCTTGGTCAGAACAGAAAATTTTATCACGCTTGTAGTATTTCACCTTGATTGCATGAAAATGATCGAATCTGATTAGCAAACCAATTGTGACATACAAAACAAAGCGCTAGGTCTCTTGAGGGTATCATAGGACGAGCGTACACTATTCCACCCGTTTCTGGTAAGACGGTAGGAAGCCATAGGCTAGATTTGAGGGAGTTTAGTCGAAAGCTACACCGCACAAAAGCTAATTCCATCATTCATCCCATCATCCATTCATCTTAAACACTTTTAGTGTAGGAATCGATACAGTCCTTTGAGAAAGTCCTTTTGACTAGTTACTTGGTGAACCGCCCGGTCGTTGTTATGCGGACGATTCAGCCAAATAAAAAAAAACTACTAATGCTAAGAAAACGCGTATAGCAGATTGTATTCCAAGGGCTTTCTATGACTGGTTACTTCAGAACTAGCAAAATACTCGAAGGAAAACACGTTGTGCGTGGTGTGAGTTCCACGACTTCTATTTCTAAGAAATGCAGAAAAAATTAAAAAGATTAAACTAAAGCAGATTGGGAATTAGGGTTTGAAAACAAGGATGACAGACGAACTTAGACTTTGAATCCCCCTTCGTTCCCCAGAGCATTGGCACTCAACAGATCAGCGGATTTCGATTCTCATTCAATCAATTACTAAGACACCACCATAACTCCTAACCCTTAGGTTTAAGACCGGCGAACGTTCGCTCTATCCGTTCTAACTACCAAGATTAACTAGCCGCACGGGTACGGTCGCCTCTCGCAACGACTTAATTAATTGGTGTGATTACTAATGATTTATGAGTTACTCTTGCAGTGAATTAACCCTAACCGGTTCCTACGAAAGGCACGCTCCAATTATAAGGTTAAGTGTTTAATTCGATGTTCTAAAGTAAGGCGAGCGTTCGCTTCTATCCTTAGCTTAACCAGAATCTAATCTAGGTGATCAATCCAGACAAGAAACACGAACAATGAAGAACGAATCAAACATGAAAAAGAACTGATTGAATTTCGAATCTAATCACCGCCGATCCGTGACCGCTTTAAAGCCCTGGGTCACTTAGGGTTCATCTAGTCTAAGCTCTAACGAGTTTAGCTACTCATGATCATTACAAAAGAAACAAAGATAAAGAAAGAGTTCATCATTCAAAGGAAGAACAGAAAAGAATCTGAAAAACCTAATTTAGACGACTCTGGCAGACTTCGATCTTCTGTAAGTTACACTCCTAGCTCCGGTTCTCCGAGATGGAAGGGATGGCGTCACGATCTCTATTCGGCTCTTCGAACTCCAACTCTTCGCTCCAGACTTCAGAGAATTCTGATCTCGAAAAGTTGTGTTTTGTAAATTATGATTGTCTCCCTGATTTGGGCCGCCGGGTTAAGTATTTATACTTAACCCTAACTGATCCGGATTGGCCTGATATTTTCGCCGAAAACATAGGGATATTTTTGGCAAAAATCCTTGTGTAAATGGTCGTGATCTCTCTGCCTTGTATTTTCGGTCCGAAGAGTTAATCGATTTCGCCGAAAATATTCTTTGACTCGGCATCAGCTGGTTTGTACTATTATTTTCGCCGAAGACATAAGCTCATTTTCGCCGAAGATGCAAGTGTGAATGGGCAGACTTTCGGTTTGACTTGATCGGCTCCTTGGATCGATTCTAGTTACTCTATTTGACGCCTTAGACACGTCCATGGCTACTCTATTTGACGGCAAAAACATGTGCTAACATAAAAACACTAGAAAACCATCAAATAGACCCGAAACGGGCCGAGGTAACACAAATGGCACGAAATAGGGCAATCGATTGAATATTCGTTATTCTACCCTAAAAACCATGTCTTAAGCAAAGAAATGTCGCTTAAATGAGGCTGATAATCACGTCAAATCGAGTGTCATCAAATACCCCACACTTAAGCTTTTGCTTGTCCTCAAGCAAACTGAATAGAAATGCTCATGTTCATAAATGATAAGATCGATTAAATTGGAGCTCAATCAAACACAATGAATTATTAGACAGATCGATCCTAGAACAAGAAACCTAACATGCATACAGATCAGCCAAATTACCTGGTCTCACTAATAAACTGCACACGACAAGTAATTAGCAACCAATTATGCACGAATTTGACCTGACCGACCAGACTCCTCACACAGGCTATATATAGTACAATGGGAACTCTCACTCTCTGTGTTTAAGGACGTGTTTCTGCTCTCGATCATTTTCTGTTACCGAACCCTGTCATAGGTTTGCATTTCGACCACATCTCCACCACTGTGACAACACGAGTATCTAGTCAAGAAGGACTTCCCTGCTAGGACCATAATGAAATCTACACTACTCGGGTTTATAATGAGATGGATGATGGGAATGAATGATGATGGCTTTGTGCGGTGTAGCTTTCGACTAACTTCCCTCGAATCTAATCTATGGCTTCCTACCGTCTAACCAAACACGGGTGGAATGATGAACGCTCGTCCTATGATACCCTCAAGCAACCTAGCACTTATTCTTTTTCTTTACACGATTTTTTTTCTTTCTTTTGAACTTTTCTTTTGACTTCGTTCTTCTATTTGTAGGGAGAAGAACGTTTTATTGAACTACACTTTGAACTTTTTCTGATTTTTCTTTTCTTCAATTTTTCAAAATTTTTCTTCTTTTCTTACTTCACTATTTTTTTCTTTTGTGCCGATTTTTCTTTTAGTTGCTAGAGGGGTTTACACGTCTGGATATATTAGCTAAGACCACCTGTTTAATGGCTATAGGCAGGTTACCACAAACCGACTTCTGGTAGGTCAATCTAGAACTACAACCACAGGGGATCAACGGGGAATGAAAGAAATGGGAAATGGCTGTAATGTATTATCGAACCGAAAGAACAGGCCAAGCTCAAGGGTCTAAACCTAGTGGATTTATCGTTTGGTAGGCTATCTGGCTTAGTAGCTGAATCTAGGTGCCCCTATCCTTCTAGAACTCGTGTCATCGTGTGGTCTCGAGTAGGTCTCATGCAAATTCTAACTCATTCAAGTAAACAGAAAACCACTCAGAAAGAATTAAAATTGCAAGTTACGTGCAATGGATCAAAAGCTCACAGTTCGTTTGCTAGTCGGATTCGGTCATTTTCATGCAATCAAAGCTACAAACTACAAGTGTGATTTTAAAAATTCTGTTCTGACCAGGCAATTTAGCATCAAAGTATACAAGTTGGTTCTCAAGTTCTAGGTTAAGCAGTCTAAGCATCATTATGAAGGTTTGAACAACAACTTAACATCAAAAATCAAGAACTGAGCCATTCTAATGCTAGAGAGACTAGAATGGAATCACGAGGCACACATAAAACACAATCAAGGGCAATCAAGTTCATGCAAGGTTCTCTAGCATCCTACCCCACACTTAAATCGGACTGTGTCCTCACAGGACTAATTCTAGAGTTCAGAGTGGAATGGAAGAACCTGGATGAGGACGGTTGATTTCAGAGGGTGAGCACGGATCCTCGGAGCAGAGGGAGGTGTATCAGAACCTGAAGCAAAGGGAGTCTACCGATTGCCTACAAAACAAAAACAAATGAAACATAAAAAGGAAACCGGGACAAGTGTCCCGGATCCACACAGAAAAAAGTTGGACCGAAATCCGAAAAGAATAAATAAAAAGAAGACACCAGAAAAGGAATACAACCCGATCACTGCTGGTCCGGTGAACCGGGGGGTGGAAAGTGGAGAAATTCGCCGAGCTGGCGTTGCCACGCCATCTGTGCCTCATATCGCCGGTCGGCGCGGCGAATATGTTGCTGCATAATAATCCATCGCGCCTCTTGAGTGGCGTTGTCAGTGATGCGCCACTCCTACAGTCGCTCGTATAACTCACCAACGTCCGCAGGATGGTGTCGGGGCTGATGAGTAGGCGCCGGGTATGGATCGGGAATGTGCGGCGGCGACTGGTGGATGTACCTTGCCTGATGGTGTGGCGAGGGTATATAATCTTGGAATTCTGGTGGCGGCTGCGGCTGCTGCTCCTCAGCATCATCTTCTTCCCAGCCCAGGTGATGGTCGTGATAGTGCTCGTAGGGGATGCCCAGATGAGCGGCAAACTCATCGTAGGTGAGCTGCATGTACACCCCACCAAGATAGAAGGTGATCACCTTCTGGCGTTGCTTCCTCCTGTGCTCGTCCAGATCAAAGGTTGCCCAGAACTCCTGGAGGGCAATGTCTGGGAACTCGGCGGCGATGGTGGTCAGCTCGAGGAGGCCAGCCGGTGCTAAGGCGTCATGCACGTTCCGGTGGTAGTCCTCATCGTGATCGTGCAGGGACTCCATGGAGAGAGGACGCACGTCAGCTCCACGGATGTGCTGAATCTTCTGGAAGCACTCGAAATAGAAATCCGGTAGACGGGCGATGGTGGGATGGTATCCAGCCCGGCCAGGGAGTGCAGGTGGTGGACCCAGAACGGCAGGTGTGACGGGAGCGGCAGCTCCTGAGCTCGAGGCACCATCAAGACGCGCCTTAGTCCTGCGCTCATAAATGGTGTCCCTAAAACCAGAATGAAACCAGATTAGTCAACCAAAACCTTACCCCACACTTAGTAGAAAAACTCGATTTCATAAAGAAATGAGGGAAACTAAGTGGGGTAAGCAAAGCGGAGTAACCGGTAATCAAAGACAGTAAAATACATATTTAGGAACAGCCAGAATCGGATAAGCACAATCAGAGTTCAAAAAGTCAAACCGACATTTGGAAAGTCAACATGTAGGCATATCGAACCCTAATCATGGCAAGACTATCAAAAGGTGGATAATGACGGTAAAATATGATCTCAAATGGCAAGCACGATAATATGAACGAGAATGAACACATCAGACAGCCAAATGATCACAACAATTCAAAGTCAAACCGACATTTCTCACAAAAGTCAACATTACAAAGAATTAATCTTATGCATAGCAACATATGATCAAATGATATGGAAATGAAGCACGGAACTCCCTAAACATCCTAGAATAGTTCTATAAGTTCAGTTAATCCTAGTTCACACGAAACAGTCGGCACGCAAAACGAGGCAAACTGAAAAGTCAACCAAAAGTCAACCCCGACGAAATTCAGCAATCTATATGTCAAAAGATTCGTATTGAAAAGTTCTACAACTTACCGTGAAGTCATGATTGCTAAAAATGAACGAGTTGAGAGCAATCGGTGAAAAACGTTGAAAACTAGGTTTTCGGTGAACTGGAGCTGTAGAGCTCCGATTCGGACGTTCTAGGGCTTGTTGGGATCAGAAAAAAAGAGGGGAAGGGATCGGCGGCGGTCCGCGAGGCGGCGGCGGCGGGTTATGGCGGCGGCGGTCGGATTTAAAGAGGTAGGTGGCGGCGATTTTTTTAAACGAAAAGGGGAGGGTTTTCGGCTCTTTTGCACGAAAATGAAAGAAGGGAAAAGAGAGGATAAGGTCGGTTTTTAAAGGAATAGTTGGGTGATTTTCAAAATTATTTTTGGCGAAAATGGAAAGGTGATTTCGCCAAAAATTTCAGTTTAAATGCACTGCCGGATTCTCAAGTGTGGTTTCGCCGAAAACAAGAACACGGTTTCGCCAAAAATATCAGTTAAAATGGTTTCGACCGAAAACAAAAACTTTTTGAACCGAAAACAATGAACAGGAAGAACGGGTTCGAAATTCGAAAATCAGTTTCGCCGAAAACAAGGGTGGTTTCGCCGAAAATTTTGAACTGTTCGGGTTAAAATATTTTCGTAAATCCGGCCAACTTCAGAAAATCACAGTTAAATCCACAAAAATCAGAACGACCTCAATCAACTTGCGACTGACTCTATGACACACAGACTCTACACGAAAAATAATAAATCAAACAAACTGACACTTTTGGCTCCCCCGAACCGACTCTAAAATACCAAGTTCAACAAAAATTAAAACAGACTCCAGCCGTGGGTTGCCTCCCACGAAGCGCTCTTTTATTAACGTCCTTGAGCTGGATGATACCTGGACGGTATTAGGAGACATCCCAACTTAGATTCTCCTTCACGCTCGCGTCAAAGTTCATGAAGTACAGCTTCGGGACTTCTCCGGTAAGCGTGAATTTCTTCCCGTTCGCATCCAAAAGCTTGGTACGTCCATCGGGAAGATGATCGACGAACTTGAACGGTCCGAACAGCTCTCTAGAGAGATCATCCTTCTTAAGTGTGACGATGGAAGGAATGAGGACTGTCGGCTTCTTCTTTTCTTTAATCTTCGGCTTGTTATCACCAGGATCGGTGATCGTTAGTACTTCCTTAGGAGACGCTTTCGGCTTCTCCTTCCATACTTGTTCCGGCGCCAGTTTCTCGGAACTAATAGATGGTGCAGCTGGCTCGGTGGAAGACGGCGAAAGACCATTTGTGTCTTCGTTTTCTTGTTCTTTCCCCGAGGCCTGCTCGGTGGTTTAGAAGAGGCTTGCAGTTCCTTCTTCTTCTTCTTAAGCGGCTTCTGAACCAAAATTTCTGGCTTCTGTTCGGTAATCTGTTCAGCACCTGCAGTGTCAATTGATCTCGAAACACTGGAAGAAATATTAGAAATGAAGTTGACCGAGGCCAACTCCACAATCTCTACAGATAAGCAATTTAATTCTCCCTTAGGAATGTATTTCATCCCGTCCTTGAGACGGAATGTTGCAGTATCCTTCCCAACCCTTACAGTTAGAGAGCCATTAGGAACATTGACATTAATTCCGGCTGTCGCCATGAACGGCCGGCCTAAGAGAAGGGTGGAATATGTCTCTTGAGTATCCATAACTATATAATCAACGAAAAACCGGAACGGGCCACAGCAAGTGATTACATCCTGGATCATTCCTCTAGGTTCTCTTAGAGTTTTGTCAGCGAACATTAAATTCATGTTGGCAGGTTGTAATTCCCCTAGGTTCAGTTTCTTATATAAACACATAGGCATGACATTTATAGAAGCACCTAGGTCAATTATGCTACGCTCGATTTCAATGTCATTAATGCTCAAAGGTAAAGTAAAAGGACCAGGGTCGGGGCACTTAGCTGGAATAGGTATGGGTGGTGGTCGAGGGATGATAGCCGAGCACTCTCCCTCATTGGAAACGGGAATTTCTTCCTTCTCAGACGGGCTGGTATGCTCACTGCTCCTGGTTGTTATGGCCTTAGCGTGCTCGTTCTTCACGGTGGAGCTGCTTTGAGACGGAGCCTGATTGAAGATGGGAATACGAGCCATCGCACTAGCAATTTTATTTATCATATCCTCTATTCTCTGTCCTTGTGCGATATGCCCTTTGTTAAGAGCATCTTGCGCTCTAAATCTTTCCTCATGATCATCAAGTCTTGCTGTAATTAGATCAAACTTCCTAGCTATTCTCCTCTCCCAATTGTCCTCAGATATAAAATTCGGAGGCTGCTGTACTCTGGGCAATCTGGAAGGATCTTGATAACCATTGTCCATGTATTGATTTCGGCTCTGGTTGAGTTGGAAGTTGTAGGGAGGACGCTCATAGAAGCCTTCCCGTTGTTGAGGAGGTGTTCTGAACTGACGGTAGTCGGAGTAGCCTCTTTGATCCCTGGGGAAGCTGTGATCAATGAAGTTGACTTCCTTTTTAGGCCAGTTATTAGTTGTACCGAGGATCTCTTCCATTTGTTTTTGTACCGCGATCTTAATCTGATCTTCACTGCTTGGTTGACTCTTGGCTGCTCCAAACTGTCTTTCCCTATTTCTGGACTTAGATGCGCAGTCCGCAAAGTGAAGTAGAGCAGCTTCTGGTTCAAGTGCTGTGCAGTTGCCTTTAGCTAAAATGTTGACCCATTCAGCTATTTCTTCATTCATACCTTTGGCAAAGATTTCGGCTAGCTGACTCTGGTTGAATCCATGATGAGGGCATTCAGATAGAAGCTCTTGGAATTCGTTCCAAGCATTGTATAAGCTTACTCATTCCTTCTGAGAGAAACTAGCGATGCTATCCTTGTAGAATGTCGTTCTTGAAGGGGGGTAGTATTCTTCTATGAAGTCCTGAGCTAGATGATCCCAGTCAGTGTAGTAGCCAGGTGGTTTCAAGCTGAGCCATACCTTGGCGTTGCCTTTAAGAGAGAATGGGAATGCTCGCAAGCAAAGATTGTTCTTACTGAGATTCCCGCTCTTAAACGTCTCGCACATGTCTAGGAAGTTAGCCAAATGTGTGCGGGGGTTTTCTTGCGGCCTTCCTTCGAATCGAAGATTCTTAGTGACCATATTCAGGACAAAGCTTGTGATATTATAATCAGCGTTGTCATCGTTGTGCGGTACAACGACGCTAGCTCGGAGGTTAGCTGCAATCGGTCTACAGTAATCTGCCATGGTGCGCCGAGCGACTAGTACGGGACGAGAAGGTGGTGGTGAACCTGAAGTAGGGGATGAAGCGGATGAAGATGAGGAGTTCTCCTTCAACTCCTCGACCGTTTCAGGGATAGGTGGTGTAGGCGGAGTGGTTATGACTTGCTTCTGAGCTCGCGGTTTCTTTGACGGAGTAGAGTTACCCGGCTTAAACTGAGAGTGAGCGATCGATCGGTTCATAAACCTGTAGAACAACCTACAAGCAACAAAAGCAAACATACCGGCGTAAAATCGAAGTGGGTGGAAAAATGAAGGATGGAAATTAGTAGAATAAATTGCCAGTTCTTCTTTCGAACAATCAAAAGAAGTCCCCGACAACGGCGCCAATTTGGTGAACCGCCCGATCATTGTTATGCGGACGATTAAGCCAAATAAAAAAAAACTACTAATGCTAAGAAAAAGCGTATAGCAGATCGTATTCCAAGGGCTTTCTACGATTGGTTACTTCAGAACTAGCAAAATACTCGAAGGAAAACACGTTGTGCGTGGTGTGAGTTCCACGACTTCTATTTCTAAGAAATGCAGAAAAATTAAAAAGATTAAACTAAAGCAGATTGGGAATTAGGGTTTGAAAAAAAGGATGACAGACGAACTTAGACTTTGAATCCCCCTTCGTTCCCCAGAGCATTGGCAATCAACAGATCAGCGGATTTCGATTCTTATTCAATCAATTACTAAGACACCACCATAACTCCTAACCCTTAGGTTTAAGACGGCGAACGTTCGCTCTATCCGTTCTAACTACCAAGATTAACTAGCCGCCCGGTACGGTCGCCTCTCGCAACGACTTAATTAATTGGTGTGATTACTAATGATTTATGAGTTACTCTTGCAGTGAATTAACCCTAACCGGTTCCTACGAAAGGCATGCTCCAATTATAAGGTTAATTGTTTAATTCGATGTTCTAAAGTAAGGCGAGCGTTCGCTTCTATCCTTAGCTTAACCAGAATCTAATTTAGGTGATCAATCCAGACAAGAAACATGAACAATGAAGAACGAATCAAACATGCAAAAGAACTGATTGAATTTCGAATCTAATCACCGCCGATCTGTGACCGCTTTAAAGCCCTGGGTCACTTAGGGTTCATCTAGTCTAAGCTCTAACGAGTTTAGCTACTCATGATCATTACAAAAGAAACAAACATAAAGAAAGAGTTCATCATTCAAAGGAAGAACAGAAAAGAATCTGAAAAACCTAATTTAGACGACTCTGGCAGACTTCGATCTTCGGTAAGTTACACTCCTAGCTCCGGTTCTCCGAGATGGAAGGGATGGCGTCACGATCTCTATTCGGCTCTTCGAACTCCAACTCTTCGCTCCAGACTTCAGAGAATTCTTATCTCGAAAAGTTGTGTTTTGTAAATTATGATTGTCTCCCTGATTTGGGCCGCTGGTTAAGTATTTATGCTTAACCCTAACTGACCCGGATTGGCCTGATATTTTCGCCGAAAACATAGGGATATTTTCGGCGAAAATCCTTGTGTAAATGGCCGTGATCTCTCTGCCTTGTATTTTCGGTCCGAAGAGTTAATCGATTTCGCCGAAAATATTCTTTGACTCGGCATCAGCTGGTTTGTACTATTATTTTCGCCGAAGACATAAGCTCATTTTCGCCGAAGATGCAAGTGTGAATGGGCAGACTTTCGGTTTGACTTGATTGGCTCCTTGGATCGATTCCGGTTTGATTCCTCAAGATTCCAACGCCTTAGACACGTCCATGGCTACTCTATTTGACGGCAAAAACCTGTGCTAACATAAAAACACTAGAAAACCATCAAATAGACCCGAAACGGGCCAAGGTAACACAAATGGCACGAAATAGGGCAATCGATTGAATATTCGTTATTCTACCCTAAAAACCATGTCTTAAGCAAAGAAATGTCGCTTAAATGAGGCTGATAATCACGTCAAATCGAGTGTCATCATTACTCGTGTTGTCACAGTGGTGGAGATGTGGTCGAACTGCAAACATATGACATACTTCGGTCGAGAAAGTGATTGAGAGCAGAAACTGGTCCCTAAACACAGAGTGCGAGAGTCCCCTTGTACTAAATATTACCTGTGTGAGGAGTCTAGTCGGTTAGGTCGGATTTGGGCTTGATTGGTAATTGCTCCTTGTTCAGGTCGTTTGTTTGACATACATGCATGTTAGGTCACTTGTTCTAGGAGTAGCGGTTTATTAATTCATTGTGAAGGCTTGAATCTTAACTTGATCGATCTTGTCATTTGTGAATCTGAGTGCGTTCTAGTTTAGTTTTCTTAAGTACAAGCAAAAGATTAAGTGTGGGGTATTTAATGACACTCAATTTGACATGATTATCAGCCCCATTTAAGCGACATTTCCCTGCTTGAGACACTATTTTTAGGGTAGTTTAGGGTGTTTACACTCGATTGCTCTATTTCTTACCATTTTGGTTACTTTCGCCCGTTATGGGTCGGTTTGATGTGTTTTCTAGTGTGTTTATGAATACACAAATTTTTTCCATTCAATAACATAGCCACGAACATTCTCGGGAAGCGAAGGAACCTCAAAGAATTGCCCGGAATCGATCCAGAAATCACACAAGTCAAAAACCAAATCCTCCCCTGCCACAACTGAAGTATTCGGCGAGAACTCTCAAAGTTCTCACCGAGAAGTTTTGCACACAGAAACACAGGAGGCATCACCAAATAAGTTCTCGGTGAGAACTTCCAAAGATCTCGCCGAAGAGTTTGTACACAGGAGACCTAGGAGACGTTCAAAAGAAGTACTTGCCGAGAAATATTGAAGGCACAGAGTTACAAGAGGCCTTTGAACTAAAGTCTCTCCATTTCTGGCTGGGCTTGGGTAAACCCTATATATGCAGCCGGCGGACATCATTCAAAGAGAATCTTTTTTACACACAATTCACGACGCCAGTTGAGAACTTATTCCCGGATTAATTTCCAAACTTCAGAGAAAGTATATAGAGTTAGAGTTTCCTGGAGAGATCGTGACACCATCTTCCCCCTCGGAGTGCTCGGAGCTAGGAGTTGAAGATTCAAGAGATTGAAGCTTCTCGGATTCATCAAATTAGATTTTATAGTTCTTCTCTGTTCTTCTTGCCTGAGATGTATTCCTTGATTGTTTTCGTTTCCCTTGTTTCGAATATGAGTAGCTAAACTCGTAGAGTTTAGATTAGATGAACCCTGAATGACCCGAGGCTTTAAAGTGGTCACGAATCGGCGGTAATTAAATTCAGATTCAGACAGTTTCTCTTGCATGTTTGGTTTGTTCTTCGTTGTCTGTGTTTCTTTGCTAGCTTGATCACCTAGAATAGATTCTTGTTAAGCTGAGGATAAAGCGAAAGTTCGCCTCACTTTAAAACACCAAATCAACAATTAACATATTTATTGGAGTGTGCATTTCGTAGGAACCAGTTAGGGTTAATTCACTGCTAGAGTAACTCACAAATCAATAGTAATTACACCAGTTAGTTTTCCGTTGCAGAAGTGAACGCACGGCAGTCAATTAATCTTGGTATTTAGATCGGATAGAGCGAACGTTCGCCGGACTTAAACCTAAGGGTCAGGAGTTATGGTTGTGTCTGAGAACTGAATGAATCGGGATTGAAAACCACTGGTCTTGTGATCGCCAATGCTCTGGTGATCTTAGGGGGATTCGAAATCTAAGCTTGTCTGTCGTCTTGTTAAGTCAAACCAATCTTTCATTCTGTCTTTTGTTTTCATTTCAATTTTCTTGCTTCATAGTTTAGAAGTCGTGGAACTCACACCACGCACAACGTGTTTAAACCTGAATAATTTGCTAGCTCATTTGATTAAACGATTAGTCGAGACCCGTGGAATACGATCTACCTCGCTTCTAGCTTGGTAGTATTTGATGCACACATTACAACGTTCATTAGTGACATATTGAATGAGATCGCCATTCGTGATAGGTTGTCCTAAAGCATGAAGGCAATCAGCTATGTTCTTGGCTTTCTATAGATAGTTAGTCACAATATCATTAATTATTCATATGCAAATCAGGAAGTTAGGTTTTGAGTGACCTTATTTGTGACAGACTCCCTGATCCGAAGGCAGTAGCAAGCACCATCCAAGCTTCACGCGCCGTTTGCACACCGACGAGGGTGTCGATCACCGACCGAGAAAAGGAGTTTATTATCCAGCGCAGGACAAGCTGGTCCTAGCGGTACCACTTCGTATATTCTGTCGTGATAGCTCCTTCAGCATTCACACGAGCTGGAGCTGTGGTGGTGTCGTGGACATGAGAAATCAGATCATACCCGGCCAAAAATGGCTCGATCTGCAGCTTTCATAGCACATAGTTGGATGAGTCAAGCTTAACGGATAGTTGAGATGGAGGTGGGGATAGTAGCTGTTGGTTGTCAGCCATTGTTGCGGCGGCGGCAGCTAGGGAATAGGGTTAGGGTTTTCAAAGAATAAAATTGAAGAGAAAATTATTTGGAGGCTCTGATTACTTATTCAAAGAATAGGGTTAGGGAATAGGGTTAGGGTTTTCAAAGAATAATATTTAATCCTTATCAATAGGTTTGTTGGACTTTTTTAACTCGTATCTTATTTCTATGCATAGTTTGAAGTCTCTAAGACATGTACTATATAAACCTTGAAGACACCTACTAGAAATCACTACAATAAAATTGATTTTTAATGATGGAAAATCGGCGACGGTTTATCCGACACTAAATATCTCATTTTCAGCGACTGTTCTAGTATACCGTCACATAATGTATTTTATCTTTGACGACAAAAGTTTTCCGTCGCAGAAGGCTTACTTTCTTAGACGACGGAAATCAATGTTTTGGTAGTGAATCTGAAAAACTTAGAGGTCGTTTGTGTTCAATAATTGGTTCAGAGGGAATTGAAATAGCTAAGATTTGAGAATTCTTGTCTATTTCGAAAATAGATCGTTTGGATGGGCGAGTGTGAGATATTCTAGAACTGAGAAAAATAAAACAAAATAAAAGAATATGGAAAATACCAAAATGCCCCAACTTTAATGCCTATTTCCCCAATATCAAGGCCATTTTTGTCATCTAACCTTGAATTAACCCTAGAATGTGCACATTCTCTGCTTCTCATCAGATAATTCGGAGGCGCCCACTCCTAGTATTAAATTCTAGACAGTTCTCACCATTTTTCGCAAAACAAACAGTGCATTTGGCTGAATTCTCTACTCCTAGAATTGATAAAGTTCAATTCTAAACGATTCCCACCCCTCAATTATCTGACACAAAACCACCCTTAATTAAATTTTCTTTGATATTAGTATGCTAAAAAGCAGATTATCGACTATGCTTTAATTATTGGGGGAATAATAGACTTAATATGTACTTTAAAATCCTGAGAATATAGAATCATTTCCATGAGCTTCTAAAGTAGCATATTATTATTATTATTGATACTGTAATTATTATGATGTATAGAGGAAAATGTATGTTGTGCTAATGAAGGAATTCTCTATGTTTTCTGGTGTAGTTGAAATCACAAGACTGTAAGAGGGTGTGCAATATTGGATTGATTTTATTAATTAGTGGCATAGTTGTAAAATAAAAATATAATAAGAAGTATCTCACTATATAGTTCCAGTTTGTAGGTATTATAAATATAGAATAAAACAAGAAAATGGAGGCGTCATATATCTCATCATTCCGTGGGAATCGTAGCTTGTATTGCATGCACAGATAATAATGCAGCAATATATGGCTTTTACGATAGAATTTTTTTTTTTTATGAATACCATATTCTCATTCATCAAATGGATCATCCACCAACTTGGTAAGAGATCCGAAAGTTTACAATAACTTCAAAAAACAGACAGAAACAAGGGGGATGGCACCCACCTTGTCAGAGGGAGAAGAGACAAAACAATAATTTTTACAGACTCATTCGACTATGAATAATCCTATTACAAGGGTTATCAGTAGAAGAAGCTAAGGCACTAATCTCGAGCTTGATCTTACGAACAAGAAGATCCATGGGCATAGTCTTACCCGCATACATACGACGACAACGCTCTCTCCAAATATGACTCACAGCTGCTCCCCATAGCAATCTGCAAACACTAGCAAAAGGAGACGAAGCTGAGGCAACAGAAATAATCCACGAGCTGGACACTGACCAATCACTCTGGGACGGGGTTAAGAAATTAGCATGCACCCTACAAACAATAGTGAAGGTGAATT
Source organism: Linum lewisii (assembly GCA_034768395.1). Taxonomy (NCBI): domain Eukaryota; kingdom Viridiplantae; phylum Streptophyta; class Magnoliopsida; order Malpighiales; family Linaceae; genus Linum; species Linum lewisii. Next base: position 29,726,865 of record CM068296.1, read on the forward strand.
GACATCCAAAAAACAGATGGTCCCTTTCATCTGCCCCATTAGAGCAGAAATGACATCTTGTGTCACAAACAAGCCCCCAAGAGACAAGCTTAACTGACGTGGGGATACGATCCAGAAAAATAGTCCAAAGAATAAAAGCATTCCTCGGAATGATAGGCAACCTCCACACAATACTAGACCAAGCAACCTCCGATGGGAAAGGCTGGATGTCCCTCCAAACCCTAGTAATGGAATATCGAGTCATTGGTTTGCCATTCCAAAGAGGACTAGTCCCACCTGTAATACGAGCGGCAGCAATACTCCTCATTTTCATTAGCTTCTTCCACAACCACGATCCAGCACCAGAATTCAGAGTCCACAAATCCCTGCCTTTAACTCTGTATTTATTACCTAGGCCACCCACAAGCTTCCACTTTGAGCAAATAAATTCCAAATATGACGAATACGCAAGCATCATTCCACCACTTAAGATTCTTTATATCCAAACCACCCATCTCCTTTGGATTAGAAAGTTTAATCCAGGATACCTTAGCTTTCTTCTTAACCCCAAATCAGCCCCTGCCAAGAGAAAACTTTGAGCACAAAGATTCAACCTCTTTAATGATAGCTTTAGGGAGTGGAAAGACTGCCATCCAGTAGTTACTCATACTCTGAAGCACAGACTTAATCAATTGAACTCTACCAGCATAAGACAAAATCTTTGCTTGCCAACTAGTGATTCGCATGACAATCTTATCAATCAAAGGCTTACACGAAGAAATACTTAACTTACCCGAGACTAGTGGAAGACCAAGATAGCGCACTGGAAGTTTCCCAATAACAAAACCAGTGACCTGAGAGATACTAAGCTTTGTGTCATCAGAAACTCCCCCACAATAAACTTCACATTTGTCAGGGTTAAACTTCAATCCCGAAATACGATAGAAATCAGCTAGTAGTCTACATATACTTTCCATAGCAAAGACTGAACCACTAGAAAAAATCAGCAGGTCATCTGCAAAGCAGAGATGGGTAATCCCCAAAGTCTTACATCTAGGATGGTATGGTAGATAGTTTTTACTAGCAGCTCTATTCAGAATGCAGGACAGAGGTTCCATTGCTATAGCAAACAGATAGGCAGACAAAGGGTCACCTTGTCAAAGCCCTTTCTTAGCAGGGAAATAGCCACTTAAGCCTCCATTGATGCAAACACTAAACATAGTTGTCACAAAACACCGCCTAATCCAGTTAATCACTGACACAGGAAAGTTCATAACCTTCATAACAGCCAACAAATACTTCCAATCCACTGAGTCAAACGCTTTCATCAAATCAATCTTGACTGCACATCTAGGAGTTACATTCTGAAGATGATAATTACTAACTAGTTCATGCGCCATCATGACATTATCACTAATCAATCGATTCTTAATAAATGCAGATTGATTAGGACTAATGATCGTAGGGAGGACAGCACTAAACCTAGTAGCAATTATTTTTGTAATCCGTTTATAAAGAACATTGCAACACGAAATTGGTCGAAAGTTCTTCATAGTATTAGCATTTGGCACCTTAGGTATAAGAGAAAGAATAGTGGAGTTTACCTCAGGGGGGGTAACTCCACCTTGAAAGAAGTAATCCATAGCCATGAAAATCTCTTCACCAATAATATTCCAAGCAACTTTGAAAAAATCAGCTGTGAACCCGTCGGGACCAGGAGCCTTATCCCCATTCATAGAGAAGAACGCAGATCTCACTTCATCTCTAGTTACAGGTTTGCAGAGATCAAATTGCTGAGTAGCCGTGACTTTCTTTTCAATAAGACCAGAGAGGATATCCTTAGGAGGAACAGACATAACCTCTACATTCACCTTGCCAAGAAGCTTTTGATAAAAATCTACAGCAATCTTAGCAATGTCATGAATATCAGTAGCTGTATCACCATCATCACCAATCATAGATTTAATAGTAGCCCTATGCTGTCTCATCTTCACAGATTTATGAAAATACTGTGTATTCTGATCACCCCAAGCAACATTATGAATTCTAGACTTCAATCTATAAAACTCCTCTTCCACCTTCTTACACGCCAAGAACTCAATCATACACTCCGCCTCATTCTTAAAAGAATCAGAAGAGGGATTGGCCAAGGCATCCTCTTGAACCAAAGCAAGATCAGCTTTAGCCTCACGAACTCTGTTACTTATATCAGAATAATGGTCTCTATTAAGCTTTCGAAGGAGACCTTTCAAACATCTCAGCTTCCTACTCACACACCAAAGAGGCGACCCTGAACACTTCAAAGACCAGGCTTCATCAATTAGATTATAAAAAGTTGGGTGCTCACACCAAAATTTATAATACTTGAACAGCTTAGGCAATGACTGCAGAGGCACATCAGAGTTGAGGAAAAGGGAGCAATGGTCAGAAACACCAGGAGGTAAAATCTGAAGATAACTTCGGGGAAAGCTGTCAACCCAAGCCTCATTAATAAAAACCCTATCAAGTCATCGAGCAATCGGCCTATCATCCTGCTTGTTGGTCCATGTGAACCAAGAACCAACACTTATATGCTCAACCAATTCCATGTCTTCAGACCATTTCCTGAAATCATCCGTACTAGATTGAGAAGAAACCACATTCGAGGAATCTTGAGGGCCGAGGACTGCATTAAAATCCCCTAGCACCATCAACGGAACCAAGGTAGGACAAAAACCAGCAAACATGCTATACATCAACCCCCTTTCTAGTTCAGAATTCGAACTATAAACAAAGGAGATCAAACAAGGAGGATCCACAACTGAAATGTTTGTAAACCAAACAGATTGTAAAGTAACCGTCCAGCTCAAATTTGGCTTAATCAAAATCCAAATTCTCCCAAGACGAGCATAAGAATAGTTCCCTATAAACCTCCAACTTGAGAAAAACCGTTGGAGAATCATCTTACTATTATCTTCAGTAACCCGTGTTTCCAAAACTGCACAAATATCAACATCCAACCTTAACAGTTTAGCAACAAGTTCTTGCTGCTTAGAGGGACTGTTAAACCCCCTTATATTCCAACATAAGACCTTCATTTCTGGGTGGCAGCACCCCCTCTACCACCACCTCTACCACCTCCTCCACCCCTCCCACCTTTTTTCTTATTTTTAGGCGGAGCTACCAGTTCAGGAATCACCACAAGACCCACACCTGACTCAACATCAACATTGCCCCCTTCCTCTATATGGAGAAGTGAATCAAATTTGTTACCTGATTTGAAATCAGTAGGAATAGGAGGCGCAACAGAAAGTTTCCTCCCTTTTGTGACTTGCTGAAACTCCCCCCAGATGAAGAGCCCTCCGCCATAGAGTTTCGTTCAGCTGTCGGGGTCACAGAGTTGGATGAAGGATCCGCTGCTTTAGGGCTCTGCACAAAGAGCTAGCTGCTGCCTTAGGACTCTGCACAGAAGAGCTGGCTGCTGCCTTAGGACTGTGCACAGAAGAGCTGACTGCTGCCTTAGGACTCTGCACAGGACTAGCAGTGGAAGCTGCTTTAGTTCCAACCTCCACCGCCACTACCTCATCAACCTTCTCTTTCTCCTTCTTTCTACAAGCATAATTCCCAAACGAGACACATGTATTGCAAACTCTCGGCAAATTACAATACTCTATGTCAACATCATACGTATCACCAGTATCTGACTCAATGGGGATAGAATCAGCATATTCTACAGAAGGCTTGAGAGCAACGCAGATTTTCGCAAACCCTAGTTGAGTCCCCTTGCGAGTAGATTGGTCCATCCATAAAGGCGTGCCTATCAAACTCGCCAAGCGACTCAGACCTCCTGCAGAATAATACTCCAATGGAAGATTACTAAACTTCACCCAGATCGGCAAGGCTGATCGCTCAAGCACTACCGGAGTAATTCCCGGCGACCACTTCCTCATAAACAGCGAGTTATTTTGATAGTGCCAAGGACCGCCCTAAAAAATCCAAGTACTAGTCGCTTCCGAAGGAATCTGGAACAAGAAGAGCTTGGAACCATACCTAGAAACCAAGACCTGCCCTCGACGCCCCCATAAGCGAGTCGCCCACCCCTGATGGCTGCAAGTGGTGGCGACGCACCTAGGAATTGACCTACCAGGCAGTGCTTCCAGCGTTCTACTCCTTCCTCACGCACCTCCTTCGGCATCCGAAGAAATCCATCCACCACATCTGGCTCCACATACTCCAATTGATTGTTTACTGAAACCCCGAACAGATCCGCCCAAGAATGCGAAGGAATGCCCTCCACCGCCTTCGACGAAGAAGAGATAGTTTCCATTCGAAGGAGAATTTTTGGACCTTACGATACGATAGAATATTTGGCAACCAATTTTCAATATAATTATGCCCTTATTCATAAAAAAATATATATATAAAATTATGCCCTCATGCCATGTGAAGGTTGCACAAAATCTCCAACTTTGCGTTGAAGTGGATGCACATGGCTTGCATGAATCCAAAAAATGAAGCATCCCCAATTATTGGTCTACAGCCCGACCCAACCTAACATTGGAATACAGAGAGTCGGGTTTTAAGTTGGAACAACTATAAATATAGTTAACGATTTTCTCAACATAATACTAAATTCAAAATATTAAATTGATTGTCATTTTCTTAATCAAAATATATTTAAATTAATGTACCAGCATTGGCGGAGCCAAGTGGAAGAGAAGGGGTGCAACTGCACCCCCTTGAAAAATGTTCACATACACATGTTATGATGTGCTCATTGGTGGATTAAGATGATGATTATGGTGATGGTGATGGTGATGATGGATGATGGTAGATGATGGTGGTGATGATGGATGATGAGGAGATTGATAAGACAATGTTAATAAAATTAATAAAATTGATTTTTTTTTCCTTTTTCCTTAGTTTCATAACTTGTGTACATCAAAGGCATTATATAGCCATTGAATTCTTGATGTACACAAGTTTGGGAGTTGTAACACCATGGTCACCTAACTTTGTTTTGTAACAGAGCACTCATCTATGTTTGAGTCAACCATTTTTTGCAGGTATTGGTTTGATTTTTGAATTGACTAAATTTATTTTGAGGGTTCAAGTGAGTTGATCAGGGAGATTAAACGATATTATGTTTGATGATGTTGCATGCTTAGTTGTCAGTTTGGCCGGAATTGTCATCAAAAGTGACTGAAATAATTGCTCGGTTACCTTGTTTAAACATAGATGAGTGCTCTGTTACAAAACAGAGTTAGGTGACTACGGTGTTACAACCCAAAATTTAGGTGACCGCCAATGTTTTTGACCCTACATTTTTCAAATCGAGCTTTCAATCTCACAGTAGTGAAAACAAAGTTACAACAACTTAAACCAAATCACTAAACACTAATTAACTTTTGTATATTGTTCCAACACACGTATATAAACACCCTTAACAATTAAAAATCTAATATAACTTCAAATATATAAATAAATATGTTATATTGATCAATCCTTGAGACCGAATAAAGGATGAGTGGTTTAAGAATACATTGATGGCATATATTAAACAGGGTTCGTGTGCTAGTTTAGACAAGGTATCCATTTTTTTAGAATATGAATATTATCGTGGCTCACTATAAATAGTGTGCGTTAAATTAATATTTTTTTTTGTATGAATCTTAAATATTATATTATTTTTCGTTATGTTTTGGGTTAATTTTTTTATTGTACAAACTCAGAACCCCCTTGACCAATTTTCTAGCTCCGCCACTGTGTACCAGTAGTAATTTGTTTATAAATAATTAGGACTAATACACTAATCTAGCTAAACCTTTCACGAAAATGTCAATTCTAGTCATTTCTTTTTTGACTGGCATGTTTTAGATCACCTTTTACTCTGAGGAAAAATATAGCCAACTTTCATAAAAAAATTAACACGGTTAATAACTGTACAGATGTGGTGTGGTATTTAAGCATTAATGTTGTTATCTGGATGGTTTTGATCAACTTTTTTATTATTCATCTCAATTAGCCTCTCAGGATCAGTATGGTCCATCTTGACGTTTTCCAAGGCATTTTTTTACGAGTTTTCAGGTCATAGGATTATTTAGATAATGTTGATACTAAGCCATGGGTTCAAACGTTGCTCAAATCAGAGTCAAGATGCTCAAGATATCAAGTTCTGAAGTTTTAACGCTATGCTAGGTAGGGTTAGCGTCATTGCAACGCTACGCTAAGAAAGGAATGGAGGCTAGCGTCTCGTCAGGGAAGTACAACATGTAGATGGCGTATAATCAGCGTTTACGCCAGTTACGCGCCGGTTACTGAATTAAATACACAGGATACCACTAATCTTTTTAAAATCAGTCACTCTCACCACTAAACTTTATTTCGTTCATCGGTTACCACTAAACTCGATTTAGTATTCACGATCTGCCACTCCATCCAAACAATGGATGGAAAGCTTATGTGGACTCAAGCGGAGTTTTCCTAGTCATGTAATATTGATTATGTGCATGATGAAAGGACAACATCTAAATTTTAAAAATCAACCCAAACTTATCCCAATCACGACATTTGCATTCTTTCCCTATCCGTCGAAGACTGTTCGAGCTTTTGAGATGGTTCCTGTTCTTGAGTATGAATCTATCATGGCATTGTTGATGGTTGTATCTGATATTAAACCCTTCTGGACGATGTAGGCTAGGAAAGAATCGCTGAAATGGGATCTTGTGAGTTGAGAAGATGCTGATATTAAGCTTAGAAGTGTTATATGATTAGGCTGTAATCCAGTTTCAACCAGGCTGTGGAAGAGTACAACTGCTTTCTCTGGGTTTCTGGCTTGGATATGAGCATAGATGATCAAGTTCCATATAGATAAATCCTTAATCTTTATCGTGCCGAATAGCGATAAGCAGGATTCGATGTTCTCGAATCGACCATATGCAGATATTAGAGACAAAATAAGAGGTGTCCCCAGTGGAAGGATACCTGTTCTGACTCCATAACCATGCACTGACTTAACCTGCAGAAGGCAAGAACACAGAGGGAGAAAACTAAATAGAGTCACTGAATTCGGACATTGACCATCTGCAATCATTCGAGTTACGAGAATTGTAACCTCGTCTTGTTGATTACGAAAGCTGTAACCCGATATGAAACCCAGTTTGATTACGTTTGTGTCCATCATTCCCGAGAGCTCCTCGTATTGTGAATCTCTCCATGGGATTGAAGCTTGGGGAGATCAGTAAAGCTGAGTTGCTCTTTAGCTCCATGTCTTACGAGAAGAATCTTATGTCATGGAATGTAATGATCTCCTGTTACATTCGTAACAGGTTATGATACGAAGGCTTGGATACATTTCGAGAAATGCAGTTATCTGGAGGGTTAACCCCAAATGCAGCTTCCATTGTTGTCATTCTTACTTCTTGTTCCAAGGTTGAAGCTTTGCTGCTAGGAAAGTCTGTTCATGGGTTCAGCATTAGAAAGGGCATCATCGACTCGAGGATCAATGTCTGGAACGCAGTTTTAGTGTCTACTCCGAATGCAGTCACCTCGGTTACGATCTTAAGGTGTTTCGAGTGATGGGAGCGAAGGATACTGTATCATGGAATGCTGCGATTTCTGGTTGTGTTCATTGTCGAACAGTCTTCGACGGATTGGGAAAGACCGCCAATGTCGTGATTGGGTTAAATTTAGGTTGATTTTTTAAATTTAAATGTTGTCGAGTCAACGTCCACATAATCAATATTATATGAGTAGGATAAGTCTGTTTAAGTCCACTTAAGCTTTCCATCCATTTTTTGGATAGAGTGGCATATCGTGAATACTAAATCGAGTTTAGTGTTACCCGATGAACAAAATAAAGTTTAGTGATGAGGGTGATTGATTTTAAATATATTAGTGGTATCCTATGTATTTAAGTCCGGATTACTCGCCTCGGGCCTAGGCAGAATTTTATAAAATGGGTTTTTAGAAACCTAGATTCAGAGTTCTATAGACTTCGTTCCCAGCTCGTTTTCGACGAACGCCACCGAACCCCAACACCTAAAAAACCATCTCGGAGTCCAGAAATCATCTTCCCATCATCATCCTACATCTCCCACATCACAAAAATAGTAGACGTAGATCAAGATTCATCCGGACACGAAGAAATTGGTGGAGCTTCTCATCTCTTTCTTTCTAGGTCATATTTCTCAATCTTCATTATGTACTATTGTAACTAAGCCCCCTATGGTTCAATGAGTGGAACCTTAGGTGGATTGATGACTGATTACACTCCTATTACTTTTGATTTATTCGGTTTAATTCAAGTTCAAATTTGATTAAGATTTAGTGTTCTTCATCTCCTATTTCACGTTTTTGTGACAAAGATCCATGATTAGGGTTGTTGTTTGATTTAGTAATGCATTGATTCAAGTTTTTGTTTCCTGAAGTGTTGCATCTCAATATTATGCATAGGTTTTATCATATTAGCTATGACTTTTTAGGTTTAAAGACCAAAAATTATTTCATCGAACACCTTGTGCGCATTCTACTTTCAAAGTAAATGGTGACCAATGCCCGTTTGTTAGTGGTTAATGTTGAGTTTTAATTATCTCTATCTAATGAGCTTAGGATTCGTGTTGATGTTGTGTTGTTATATATTATCTGGCTTGTTAGAACTATTTTAGTCCAAAGTTGTGTGATCATGATTCATGAACCCGAAAGGGGAAACTTGCTTGACCCTTTTCTCTCTCCGATTTCATCCAACTTGTGTTTTGTCTTTGTGACGTGCTTTGATAAATTTGTTGTCAAACCCTTACTTCCATGCTCTTCGAGCTCATGCTTGAGTTAATTCATTATCGTTTGAGCCAGCCTTGTCTTGAGAAATATTGTGATTGCGAAGCGTGCGTATTTTGTTTGTCCTACCAATTTGAACACCTCTCTCAAAACTGAGTAAGTCAAACCTAGAGACTCGCGGGAATAGACAAAAAACTAGGTATTTTTGGTCACGCTTTATTGAGAAGATGTACGAGACATAATTGGAATAAAGAAACAAGGATACTTAATTCAAACAAAGATCACTTACATGTGAATCATGGAGTTTCGTACCTACTTTGAAGTCCTATAAATAGGAGTGGTTAACAACCCCCTAAGGCGGTATAATTTGCATCCCAGTCCCTTGAAATGTGGCACTTGTAGGCTACATTCTTAAGTAATATCTTTCAAGTCATTTTTAGGATACTTGATCAAAGTGTGGAATTCATTATGCTTGCAAAAAATGGGGATTCCCCTTCACGCAACTTTAACTAGTTTTATTCAGATGAGTAATTCCTGCGATTAAAGACATTCTTAAAACCATGGCAGTCAACTTGTACCCTTTCTTGCTTCCGTTCACGAGCATGGCCTGACATGCATGGGGTTCTCATTCCTCTTCTTTGCCCTTTTTGTTTTTGCCTACATGCCCCTGTTCATCTTGTAGGTTTATTTAATTGATCGATCTTGAAATTATGATTAACCTTGGCCTTTTGGCGGGATATCCTATCCTTTCAGCACCATGCCCTCCCTTTCCAATCCATCTCCATTCTTCACTCTTATTCCCCCACTTGACCTTCAACCCCCTTCAGCTTGAAGTTCACCTTTGTCAGAAGAACGGCGGCCCCTACGGGAGGGACAGTTGGTCTAGTTGCTCGTGATTAACGGAAGTGACTTACTTGGCGACAGGTATTTCTTACCTCATTCTCCTTGTTCCACTTATTTCAGAATTGCGAGCTTGCAGGATTGCGTGTGTTCTTGCTTTCCAAACCGGGCGACAGATCGTGGCCTCCGTAGGAGTTGCTATCAGGGATCTTTGTTGGAGTGATATGATGCCTTCCCTTTCATCCTAAGCGGTCCATTTGATGTTGTTTCATGATGGCTCCTGGGACTCCTCCACCATTACGATGCTGTCGCTTCTTTTTTGGGATGCGGTTTCTTGGTACGTCTCTTCTAGCCTGTTTCGGTGAACTTCAAAGGCGATGTGGAGATGGTTTTAAAGGCCGTGTGTGATCAAGACACTACAAGAAAAATGGCTAATAGTCATGGGATTTCCCATCTCTAATGTTCAATTTCCCATGACCTAATTGCAATTTCCCATGACTAATTCCAGTAGTCACCGACTTTTTTCCCATGATAAATGTCAAGTGACTATTTATTTTTAGTCATGGTAATCGCCGGTGACTAATCAATTGTCACGGGATTGACCATGACTAAAAATGACAAAATACTCACGGGATTTTATATGACTAGTCATGGGTTTGACGGTGACAATTGATTAGTCATGGGGTTGACCCATGACAATGAGAACTAATAGTCATGGGATAACCCATGACTACTGACAATCCAATAGTCATGGGATAACCCATGACTAAATGACAATCTGATAGTCATGGGTTATCCCATGACTAAATGAAAATCCAATGGTCATTGGATAACCCATAACAATCAATAATCGTCGGATAACCCATAACAATCCAATAATCGTCGGATTAGTGGTTTGATACTTTTTACTCATCGGATTGAATGGCATTAATCATGATGTCATACACAACCAATCCTCGCTACTAATATATATATATATATTATATATATATATGCAAATTACATTACTAGAATTCGATGTCATAGACAACTAATCCTACTTTCGATAGCATGATCTTGAAGCCATAGTCTATCTAAATCGTGCATACATAATTAGAGAGTCTTAAGCTTCAAGATCATGTACACAAAAAATATTCATGTTCACTTATCATGAATTCCTAGCAAAAGCTATCTATTTATCATCGATCATGTACACAAAAAATATTCATGTTCACTTATCATGAATTCCTAGTAAAATGTGTCCATGTCATATCCCTAGCTTCAATGATCTCCCATTCCAATTCATAGACCTGGTATATGCACACATATAAAAAAAAACTTGTTAGAAGTTATACATATGCATGATTTAACTAAACAAAAACAACTTTTAAAATCCAACCATGAGACTTGAGAGTAATAATTACTCCCACATGTTTCAATGTCCAGAATACTAATTTTTTTACTTTACCATATGCTGGTGGAAACAAATAGTGGGAACACATGCATTAATCACCTAATCGCTACACATCAGTACCATGTGAGCTAAAAATGGAATCCAACAATTCATTAAAAGGGGGAAATTATCTTAGTAGTAATAACGTCATTCATACCTGTTCATTGTCTAGTTGTGCCCACCATTTCTCTCAAACTTCTAACTTCTTCCATAATTTCAGTAACTGTTGTGTATAGACTAGTTACCGAATCTTGTAGAACTGAATTTTGAGCTTCGGTCTGCTTTAACTTAGCTGCCAAGTCCACTTTACTGGTGAAAGATGATCCTTTTAAATACTTGGGCCTTACTCCACCACCAAAACCAGTAACATGCCCCTTTTTTCTGTTTACCAAAAGTAGCTTCAACCACTTGAAGTTCAGTCCAAGTAGGATTTTCTTCAATGAACTTCTGCAACTTTCTCTATACATAAAGCATAACAAAAGAATCAATAAACATAATGAACAAGGTATGTGACATATGATTATATAAAAATAAACACTCACATGATCCGCTTTTGCCCTTTCATCCTTAATCTCATTTTTAGTTGAATAAGTCCTAAAAAAACACATCTGCCAGATTGGCCGGTGCACCAGTCTCTAAGGCCTACAATTAAAAAGGATGTATATAGAGAAGATTTGAATGTTTCAAGTAAAAGTGAGAAAATTGTATGACTTACCAACTCAAATGAAATTTGCCTAACAGGTTTTGTTCTACTACGGCCATGGTATTTTTTGGATGATCTATTTGATTGATTAGCCTTGCTCCTATCCTACAAAACATGTATGCAAATAGGCATACACTTAACTACTCATACAACAAACAACTCAATAATCATAATTGATTTTCAAATCAATGTATAAAGAAACAAACCTGATATTCTGTAGAAAAGAACACTTCTCTTACACACCACTCCCAATCCTCTTTGTTCAAAATGTCAGGTACAACTTTTACAGCATCTTTCAAGCTTCTAAGAGGCTTTCTTATGTACTTAGTGTACAAAGTAGATCTCCATTTAATCCACAAATCTTGCATATGTTCAAAAATATTCTTTCTATAGAGTTCCATTTCAGGATGGTCAAATTTATCCTACATGTTATGAGCATCAATGAGTTATTCAATACTTTCTATTGTAATATAATTGTAGTCAATAATAACTACCTTAGTTGCAACCCACATGTGATCTTTTTGTGCATCGTATTAGTCTTAATTCCTTAGAAAACCTTTGGTAGATTAGGATGAAGAAGATGATAAAGATAGCGGAAGCACTAACCTGAAGCCATAGTCGAAGAACGCAAGTGGGAGACGGATCTTCGTAGGGTGGGAGATGGATCTTCCAAGGATGTAATTCCTCTCTTCTTAGATTCTCTCTAATGGGGTATGAGAAGAAATGAGATGGTGTACTAATCCTTGGGGACCATAACCCTATATATAGCCAAAGGCTACTTGGTCTTTTATAATTTAGCCCCTCATTAAATTATAAATGACTCATTTGGTATCTACACTTTATCTCCATGACATTTTAGTACCCATGACACATTTACATAATTGGTCACTTAAGTTTTGTGTCTTACCTTAAGATAGCAACTTTATACATATATGCCCAACTAGGGATTTTTAATCCAACAATCTCCCACTTGGGCTACATATGTATACTTTATTTGTACAACCTTATGAGCTCCAAAATTTGCTATCTCCTTTTGGGTATTACACCAATCTCGTCCATCAAATATACACATACAGAATCAAGGAAGCTTTCATCATATTTTATCATGACTAAACTCATCAATGATCATAATATATGTATACTTGAATGACATAGATTTATCATGGAAGCATAGCGTGGAAATTACATGAAATGTAACCAACCATGCCTATTCCAACTGGTCCTACATAAGTGAGGTCTTAACCAAACAAACAAACCAGAGTGATTGACTTAATACTTTATTTCTGATCAGAATAAACAAAACAAAACAAAATATTCATAGAGTATATATTACAAACTCCTACTAAACCATGATATCCTCAAACGATATTACACCCATGTGAGTAGTGTGCTGATGAAAGACTTGGGTTGTAAACCTTTTGTTAGCGATCCGCTACCTGGAGTTTGTCCCAATGTGTTCTATGGATATTTGTCCACTCTGTACTCTATCTTTCACAACCAGGAATTTAGTGTCAATGTGTTTTGACTTAGAAGAACTCCTATTGTTCTTGGAATATAAGACCGCCGATTTGTTGTCACAAAATAACTTGAGTGGTCTTTTAACATTTTCCAAAAGGGTTAAAAACATTGGCGGTCATCTAAGTATGGGTCATGTAACAGCGTGGTCACCTAACTATGTTTTGTAACAGCGTGTCACCTAAGTTGTACATCGTATCGACAGGCATCTCCGTCATTTTTTACCGAATCTCCAGTGAATTGCAAGCTCAAGGTCACATTAGCACCAAATATTTTTATTCCATCTTCTCCATGTTAACAATATTATTTTGTTGGCTGATGTTTCCCTCTGAGCTAGCAAATTCACAGGAGATTTGGTGAAAAATCGTCAGAGATGCCTGTCGGTTATGATTTACAAACTTAGGTGACTACGCTGTTACAAAACATAGTTAGGTGACCACGCTGTTACATGACCCATACTTAGATGACCGCCAGTGTTTTTGACCCTTTTCCAAATGCGCAGTCCAGTGACAAAATTTTCAGCCATATTCCTTGATTTGTTGCCTCATAGCATGCTAATAATATGCTATTTTGGCATCCAGCCAAATCAGATTCCGAATACTTAATGACCTCTAAATGATCTGATTTTCTGTAAGTGAGCATGTACTCTTTTGTTCTCTAAAGATACCTCATAACCCTTTTGGCTGCGATCCAATGATCCATACAAGGATTGCTTAGATATCTTCCTAACATCCCAACTATGTACGCAATATCCGGACGCGTACAAACTTGAGCATATTAAGACTCCCAACAGCTGATGCATAGGGAATCTTTTGCATCTTCTGAATCTCAAGGTTACTTTTAAGGCATTGTGTGAGACTAAATTTGTCTCCCTTAGCAACAGGGGTATCACCTGGTCTACAGTCTTCCATACAAAATCTCTTAAGTACTTTATCGATATAGCTCTTTTGTGATAATCCAAGAACACCTCGAGTTCGATCACGATGTATTTGAATTCCTAATACAAAAGAGGCGTCACCAAGATCTTTCATCTCTAAATTTTTAGTAAAAAAACTCTTGGTTTCGTGCAACAAGCCTATATCATTAGTGGCTAAGCAATATGTCATCGACATATAGAACCAGAAAGATAAACTTACTCCCACTAAACTTATGATACACACAATCATCCACAATATTCATCTCAAAACCTAATGAGACAATTACTTGATGGAATTTGTGGTACTATTGACGAGAAGCTTGTTTGAGTCCATAGATGGATTTTGTTGCAAACCATATTTTTTGGGTCTCCCGACTCATAGTTTTCTGGTTGCACCATATAAATAGTTTCCTCAATGTTTCCATTGAGAAACGCAGTCTTAACATCCATCTGATGTAACTCACGGTCAAGATGAGCAACAAGTGCCATAATAATCCTAAAAGAGTCTTTCGATGAAACCGGAGAGAAAGTCTCTGTAAAGTCATTGCCTTCCTTTTGAGTATAGCCTTTAGCGACAAGATGTGCCTGTACCTTTCCACATTACCATTTGCATCCTTCTTGGTTTTAAATATCCATTTACAACCAATTGGTTTTGCACCTTCTAGTAATGAGACAAGTTCCCATACTTTATTGTCTTGCATAGACTTATACTCTTCATTCATGGCATCAATCCACTTTTGAGAGTTAGAACTTTTCATAGCTTGACAGAAGTTGATTGGATCATCTTCCATCACACCATGATCATCTTGATGTTCTTGGAGAAACACAACATAATCATCTAAAATTGCATTTCTCCGCTCTATAGCAGATCTTCTTAACGGCACTTGTACTTCTTCGAGTGGTTGAGGTTGTTCTTCAGGAACGATTACCTCATCTTGAACGGGAAGAATTTCGACATTGTCTTGTTGAGGTTCTTGATTCACTTCTTGATGAATATAACATCAAAAGTGATAGTAGGATTTGAATTTGAATCAAATTGGAATCCAAATCCTCCTCAAAAGAAATGTCCCTAACCATATTTCTCAGCCCAAACTCAACATCCTCGAAGAACACCGCAGTTCCTATCTCAAAAATTATTCGAGTAGTGGGATCATAAAACTTATAGCCCCTTGAACGCTCAGAATACCCAATAAAGTAGCTACTAACTATTTTGGAGTCCAGTTTCTTTTCATTTGGCCTATAAGGCTTTGCCTATGCTGGACATCCCCAAATGTGGAAGTGCTTTAGACTAGGCTTTCGACCTGTCCAAAGTTCATAAGGTGTCTTTGTAGCATTAGTTGGTACCCAATTCAGAATGTAAGCTGCCGTCTTTAATGTTTCTCCCCAGAGTGATTCAGGTAAGGTAGAGTAAGCAATCATACTCCTTACCATGTCTTTAAGAGGTCGGTTTCGTCTTTCAGCAACACCATTCATGCTAGGTGACCCTGGCATGGTGTATTGTGGGACAATACCACACTCCTCTAGGAATTTAGCAAATGGTCCTGGACGTTGTTCACCTGATCCATCATTTATGCCGTAGTATTCACCACCATGATCAGATCTAAGGTCTTAATCCTTTTGTTGAGTTGATTCTCAACTTCAGCTTTATAAGCCTTGAACACGTCCAAAGACTGAGATTTCTCATTGATGAGATATAGGTACCCAAAACGTGAATAATCGTCAATGAATGATATCAAGTATTGTTGACCATTCCAAGATGATGTTGGAAATGGACCACAAATATCTGTATGTATCAATTCTAAGACATCTGAAGTTCTATTGGCACCTAATCTCTTTGTTTTGGTCTGTTTTCCCTTGATGCAACTGACACATATATCAAAATCTGAGAAATCAAGAGAATCAAGAATGCCATCTGACACAAGACGCTCAACTCTACCTTTTGAGATATGACCTAAGCGTTTATGCCATAATGACGTTGAATTTTCTTTATGTAATTTTCATTTAGTACCACGTGATTCCACATGCAGAGCTTCATGGTAAGATGCAATTATTTCGAGCAAATATTGATTGTCATAAGCATTTAAATAACCAGTTCCCACAACATTAGAATTTAAAGACAAACTTAACTGATTGTTTCCAAAAGAACAACAATAACAAGACTTGTCCAACAAGGAAACAGAAACCAAAAAGACGGCACAACAAAAGTGTCTTTCAAATCCAAATAGAAACCAGTTGCTAACAACAACCTAAAATGCCCAATTGCTTCCACTTCAACTGACTTCCCGTCGCCCACAAAGATGTGTCTTTCACCATCACTTGTCTTTCACCATCACTTGGCTTTCGGTAGCTCAGGCAACCCTGCATAGAAACACTTATATGAGTAGTAGCACCAAAATCTACCCACCAAGGGTTCCTTGGCACTGAAACTAAATTAACCTCAGAACAGACCAAATCATGAATTATACCTTTCTTTGCACGCCAAGCATGATAACCGGTACAATCCTTCTTCATATGTCCTAGCTTTAGACAAAAGAAACAACCATCAGGTGGTGGTGGTTGTTGTTTCTTTTGAGCAGGATGTTTAGCAGCTTTATTTCCTTGACCCTTATACTTCATAGACATCAAAGATGATAAAAGTGATGTCATCTCAACCTTATCATTTTTAGCAAAATGTTTCTCAATTTCGTCAAGGAAATCCTTAGCCTTAGTAATCGCATCAGATTCTGAGTCCCTAAAAGATTCTGGAATGCTATGCTTCATGACCATTAGACATATGCAATTAGAACGATCCCACCTCTCATCCCTTTTATCAATATATAGGGGTGCTTTCCGCAGTAAGTGGTGCAGGTTGTTCCTTCCTTAAGGCAATGTCTAAATCCATGCAGCCAAGCATTATATGTAAGTACTTTTTCTAGTCCTTGAAATTGGCCCCATTAAGCATGAGTACAGAATTGATGTTAGAAGATATGTTGGCAGCAGATGATGCACTCTCTGAAGATAGAACAAAATTAAACAAACTCACATTAATAAAATAAATAATAGATTCAATATTGGTCTAACCCATAGCAAGATACCAAAACACAACATTAACATCAAGTCTTTGGACAATAATGTTAACTGCAAGCGGTACTCTTGTTGTAGTGGTCAAATATTGCCAATAAATTATGTCGAATAATGTGTAATCTTTGGATTAACAAATTATTCACATAGAACCCTTAGAATTGTCACATATTTATCACCACATGATATGAATAAAATTATTATAATTATTGACTTACCTTTGGGTTAGTCAATAAATACTTGAATTAAATTCATATAACCATTTTAATATTCTTGATCAATTAGTGTAAACAAAAGAGATCACTTTGGTGACATTATGTTTAACATAACCAATCTCATATTAAAACATCAACCAAATTGAATCTATTCATTAACCATATCATATTATTACCAATAACAACTGCAGATAGTAATGCGAAACAAAATATTGCATAAAAATATATATATGGAGCAGTGGTATATGGTCTGAACTTTGCAGCAGATGGGTTAGAGTTTGAATCCATCAAACTGCACCCTTTTTTTCTTCTTCTTCTTTGTGTTATTAAACCAAAAAACAATCACATGTTTTAAACAAATAACAACAATTGATGTAATAACTGCAATTAGTGCATCAACTGCAAAAATTGAAAACTGAAATTCAGACAAAGACTGCAACTGTAATAATTAAACTAAAGCCAAAACTGTAATGAATTGCTGTAATAAAAGAAAAACTGCAAACTGAAACCGAAAAATCCAATACAGCAAAACAGAAAACATGCATAAACTTTTAACCAAAAATAATGCAAAATCAAATTAACCATTAATCATGCATGAAACAACTAAAACCAAAAGTGAGTAGAAAACCATGAAGGTTTTAATCTCAAAGGAGTAGAAAATCACAATGTTTTTAGTCTCCAAAAGGGTTGAGTAGAAAGTCTTTAAGACTTTAATCTCGGTAGGAGTAGAGAATCGTAAGATTCTAGTCTCCAACAAATACATAAGCATGAAGAAGAACAAGAACACTAACAAAATAACTAAAAAGTCTTTAAGAACTTATCATAAATCTTCAAGTAATCTAAACCAAAGGTGCTCTGATACCACTTGTTAGTCTTAATTCCTTAGAAAACCTTTGGTAGATTAGGATGAAGAAGATGATAAAGATAGCGGAAGAACTAACCTGAAGCCATAGTCGAAGAAAGCAAGTGGGAGACGGATCTTCGTAGGGTGGGAGATAGATCTTCCAAGGATGTAGTTCCTCTCTTCTTAGATTCTCTCTAATGGGGTATGAGAAGAAATGAGATGATGTACTAATCCTTGGGGACCATAACCCTATATATAGCCAAATGCTACTTGGTCTTTTATAATTTAGCCCCTCATTAAATTATAAATGACCCATTTGGTATCTACACTTTATCTCCATGACATTTTAGTACCCATGACACATTTACATAATTGGTCACTTAAGTTTTGTGTCTTACCTTAAGATAGCAACTTTATACATATATGCCCAACTAGGGATTTTTAATCCAACACATTGGTCAAGTCAGACCACTCTTTGATTCTTATCGGACAAACTTGGTTGTTACGGACTATCTTGCCAAGGTATCGTAAACTTTATGATTTGATCCAACTACACGATTCCTATGAAATTCAAGAGGAAGTGTCTCACCAGGATGGAGTCGTGCCACTGTCTTGCATATGTTAGGCCCCCTCACCTTCTTTGCAACTATAGCCTCTAAAATGTAGAAGAAAATATGTTATTTATTTCAAAAAATATTACAGTACCCAAAAACTTATAATCATAAACTCACCATTGTTATCATGTTGGTCATTTTCATGCGCAATGGATTCTTCATTGGATAGTGGTGCATTTCTAATTGGTGGAACCTCATCTTCAAAATCCTGAAGCTCATCTCTGGCATTTGAAACCCCATCTCTAACATTTCGAACATGATCTCTATGTCAATCGAAACGAACTAGAACACGTAAGTAATAAAACATTGCAAAGTTGTATGGTTTTTAGCTTAGTAAATCATTACCAATAGAATATTTCAAGTTACTTACATGTAAGTTGGACTCTTGAAGATGGATTTCCCGAAGAGGTTAGGGATGAGAATGGTTTTGGTTTCTTTGACATTGACCTCGCTAGCGAACATGGTGCAATGTACATAGATCTTTGTTTCTTCTTTGTGAAATGAGATGGTCCCTTGCCAAATAGATTAGTCTTCATGGTCTCCTATTATAAATAAAACCAAATCAAGTGATATTACAAAAACAAGATAAGCTAGTAAGATAGAATTAAAGTAACATAAGTTTATGATCATAAGTGATTACCAATATTTCTATTCCACCTTTCAACTTGCTTTTTCGTTGGACTTACCAACTTACACCTAATACACAACTCGAGGTTGAACTTTCACAACCACATGCCAATTCTTGTGCGCATTATCATCAACGAAAAACACAGGAGACACTTGACTTGCTAATACAAAAGGTTCATTCGATTTCAAAGTTCGTTTCAGATTTACACTAACAAATCCATGTCCATCAATGTTTATGCCTCTTCTTTTATCATATACATCACACCAGTCACACAGAAAGAAAGTGAGAGATCTTCCACCAAGAAATTGCAATTCAACAACTTCCCTTACAATTCCATAGTAATATATAGCTTCCACATCTGTCCCATCATCACCCAAAAAAACTACCCCATTATTTTGCGATTTCAATCCCTAGAAAGTACGCGAGCTCAGAGTGAGATCTTTGTCAAGAGGTCTCCCGTCTTCTTGCATCAAGTCCAAGCTTCAAGCTGCTCTCGGTCCGCCGTTCAGCAAACAGAGCCGCCCACTCAGTGGCGCGTATGGCTCTTAGATATCTCCCAGGGGTGTTGCCGGTAGTCCTCATTCCCTGGGTAGATTGTAGTTAATTTACTGCTTACTGCCTTGATTCTCCTCTCGGAGCTATCTTCAAAGAAGAAAAAAAAGATTATACTTTAAAAAATGGAGGCAATCGTGAAAATGTCTCCTCAATGAATGACGAAGGAATTCCATGCCCAAACTTGAGGGGTTTCCTCCATCAATCATTTTATTCCAAATTCGGTGGGCAAGGGTTTTCCACTTTTTGTAATTCAAAAAAACGCATCCAAGTTTTCATAGGATTACTAGTGCACAAATGCCTTTGAAGAGTTCTAAGAGTTGTATGATTTCTAGTATCACCGGTCATGCTTTCATATCCTAAGATGGGAGAAGACCTTTTCTATATTGAGTTGTCCCCTATGTTGCTGGTGCAGTAATTGTACGAAGGGAAGATAGTTTGGAACTCCAAATTTTTTTATGTGAGCATCACGTTGATAGTCACTGAATTTCAATGCTCGATGGGGAAGAAGAAAAATAAAATAGAGGTCAACTCATACATGACTTAGAGTAATCATTGTATAGTGAGTTCATTAGCATGACAATATTTAATGTAACTAAAACGCATTATCAAAATACTAGGGTCAAGCTTCATCCCACCAAATACATAATAATAAGATTAAGGTCCCGTTCACTATAAATTATCTAAAATTATATAATTGGGTGAATTTTGAAATTTAGGTAATTATAATTCATAATTGAAATGTTGTTCACTTGGTGTTTTGTAAATTATGAAATTATATAATTTCATAATAATAATTGTGTTCATTATTCAAGTTGGTAACTAATGATGCATACTTCTATAATTCTAGTGAATCACATGTAACACTCGTCCAAACTCGACTAATCACTAGCATACTCATTACTCCACATCTAATTTGCAATAGCGTCACGCTTTGTAGACATTTATCGCACATGTGACAAAGACGTCCTAAATTATGTACGAGACACTGATTCACTTGTTTCGCCTTGACCATCACTCTCTTCAAATTCAGCAAATAGAGAGTCCCATTGTGCATGCATCCGAACAAAATTGTTAATCGCACAATATGCTAGAACAATGTCTAGAATGGATGAGTAAGAACAAACATTCAATATATTGACCATCCACAAACCTATATTTAATACACGAAATATGAATTGTCAACCATACCATTTATGATTAAACCCTAAACAAAATTGATTACAAATGTACACGAATTATCATAATAAGATTAAATATTTTATCAGTATGACTATGATAATAATTTGGAAACAACTATTTTAGAAATATGTGTGTGCCTATTGAATTACAAAATAAGAGCTTTGAAAACAAAGGCACGTGTTGGGCTTATGAACACGTGGCTATCTTATTTTGTTGTGGAGTAGAAGCTTAATTAAGCAGAGGCTTATTTCCATTTTGCCTTCCAACGTTATATGTTAGATCTAGAAAAGTGAAAGGTTGCTGGGGAGTTAGGACGAGTTAAGAGGGAGGAGAAGCGGGTGGTGGAGCAACGATTCAACATCAATTTCAGAGGCTCTTCACTGGAATGAAACCAAAAGATGTGCAATGTGGAGTGAAGTTGATTACCTGGTGTTCAATGTTGATGAGAGAGATAACATGGTGTTCATGAATCACATAGTACGGAGAAGAAGTTATGAAGAGGGGGATGTTGTGAATTGATTATATAAATAAATAGAGTGTAGTTACGGTTATGAGCAAAATCATCATAACACAAGCTGCTAGGATTTTGGTATGTTGGGAGGTGAAAAAGGCTGTTAGGATTTGAGGTTAATGGTTTGTTGGGAGTGGGGTTTGAAGAGTGGAACTAATATTGGGAGAATTTCTCATAATCACTTTCTGCAATTTTAAAATATGGATTATAAAATTTATGAAAGTAACTTTTTTCACTTTTATAATATGTATAATTTTAGAATTCAATTTTTTAATTTATAACTAAACAACATTTCAGGTGTATTTTGAAATTAATTAAGTTAATTATGAAATTTTAATAATAATAATTGATAGTGAACACACCCTAAGAGGTCATTTTTCGCTCGAAAATGAATTGCAGTGAAATTAAAATCTGGAAGGGATTCGATTGTTGGGGAAGACCCTAATTCCTTCTGGATTTTAACTCTTGTTTTTCATTGTAACATGACAATATGGATTTCAAACAAAGGACCACCTAGCATGAGTGAACTACCCATCATATCAATCCGAACAACCCGTACATTCTTTCTGCATCTCATTTATACTTTTTTTTTTTACACAAAATAATCATAAAATTTGAGCTCAACAGTATTGAAAAAAATTACACCAACCAAACATTAATATTCAAATAATCAAAATTATTCTTTCAAAGAAAGTGGAATAATATGACACCTTTTATAAAAAAAAAAAAAAATGGCACCTTAGCTTCAAAACAAGTTCTCTGAGCTACATTTCATGACCAATGGTGGCTCAAAGCTAATCCATCTAAACTATTAAAATATTTTAGAATTTTTTTTCTTTAAAAAGGACGAACCAAAAAGTTCTCCTCTCACATTAGAAAATAGAACATAGGAGGTGTTGGAAAAATTAAGGAAAAATAGAAAACCTACCATCTCTATCCCTTTTAAATGGGGTTTTGAAAACCATCCACTCATAAGTTCCTCCGGCGTTCTTCAGTCCAAATGGCATGACGATGTAACAGAAATTTCTCAGTCGCGTCATGAATGCTATTTTCTCTTGATCTTTCTTGGCACATGGCATTTGATGAAACCCTTAAAACATGTCCAGGAAGGACAGAGCTTCGTCGTTTGACGTAGCGTCCACTAGCTGGTCGATACTGGGGAGTGGGTATGGATCTTTCAGGCATGCCTCATTAAGGCTAGTGAAGTCGATGCACATTCACCATTGTGAGTTCGCCTTCTTGACCAGCACGACGTTCACCAGCTAGTCTGGGTATTGGACTTCTCTGATGAACCCTTCTTCCTTCAATTTCTTGATTTTTTCTTCCACCGCCTCTTTCCTTGCCCAAGATGTCTTACACCATTATGTTCGCCGAACTTCCTTCATCTATCAGGATTCTTTCCACCCCGAGCTTGTTTATCTCCACCCATATCACCATTGCTTCAGTACTGGGTTCGTCTGCCTTGATGAAATCCGCGCTATCAAATGCTATTCGAGTGGTCGCCCTTGCTCTATTGACCAACGAACACTCGCATATTACCATAGAACTTTTCAGAGTGTCGTCTGTTTCTCCCCCATGGATGGTGATGATCGTTCCTTTATACCACTTCTTCTTGTTTCCTTCTTGGTCATCATTGGGTGCACCTATTCTGTCAAACACATTCCCCTTTTTCTCGCAAGATTTTTTCTTTGAACCTTTTGGGCGTTCTCCTTCCTTATGGTCTTGTGACTTTGGGGATACTCTGGTATCATCGTTTTCCCTGTTTTGTAATATGTACACCCTTAGCTTCGCTTTTTCCAGCAACCTTTTGATCTCAATCTTGAGCTCACGGCAATCGTCCATGTAGTGTCAGGCTTCCTATGGAACTCGTAGTATTTGGAATAGTCCCTCTTCTTCTGTCCTCCCTTCGGAGGCTCTTGCCAGAGGATGTCATACTTCTTTTGAACCATGAGAGCCAGGGCTTTCAATGAGGTTCCATCAAGCGGGCGTACTTGGACGGGTGGTAGCTTAACCCTTTCTCATGTCCTCTTCTTTCTACATTGTCTCCTCGTCGCTCTTCCTGTCTTGGCTTTGAATAGGGCGCGGGGCTCCGTTTCACTTCTTTTGGGAGTTCTGGAGAATCTTCTCTTAGGGCATCTAGATTTTCTTCAACTTCAATGCACTTCTGGATCTTGCACTCCAACTTCGAGTGAGTTTTAGGTTTTCCCCATGAGATAAACCTTATGAGCTCCACGTTCTTGGTGGTGGACATGATATGTTGCATTGTCATGTCAAGTGTGACATCTGAAATCATTTTTCAGGTTAATTGATTGGGTTCGAGTTCTAAATTGATGGACCGAATCAACTGGTCGGACCAATTGATCCAAACCAAAAGGTTGAATTGGAGATGGGCGTTGGAATTAAAGAGGCTGGGGCATTTCAAACAGCTGCAGCGGAAATTGGAGGAAGAAGGGGAATTGGGCAGTGGGCCTTGGTTGGCTAAGCTTCAGCCCGTTCGGTTAAGAGGAGGAGAGGAGAATCAGGCCTTCAGCTGAATGTTAAGTGAAAGAAGAAGAGGGATGGGCCCATCTGATGTTAGTAGGGAAGGGTTTTTCAGTTTTGGGGAGTTCGTGTGAGAGACAGAGGGAGAGAGAGAGAGATCTGAGGGAGAGTTTTGGCACAGAAATCAAGGGGCGTGGCGGCTGGGTTCTTGGAAGAAAGAGAAGAAAGAGGTGGCGACGTGGGTTTCGGCGGAGAGAGGAGATTAAACTCGGGTGACGTGCTGGGTTCAAGGGAATGATTCGCTGGGCATCAACTTCTTGTCGGCGATCATAATCGAGGTCGAAGGAGAGGAGGGGATCGGAATTCGAGCTCCGACGTAGTGGCGGTGGTTTGTAGGGGCAGTGGCGGCTGCCGGGGTTGGAAATAGTGTTGGAGGTGGTTCGCCAACATGTTCCAATGTTATGGGAGCGAGCGGCGGAGGTCGGAGGCTCGCCGACGGAGGTCACAGATGATTGGAGCTCGAGGTTGAAGAAGAAGGACACGTCTGTCCATTCCAAGAAGTTCAATGACAGATCCTCCATTTCATTAAGTTAAGTGGCCTTTTTGGACTTTCAGTAATATTGTGGTGTGATTTGGAACTTTGGTTTTAAGGGTTTGTTTGGGCAGATCAGTTGCAAGCTTCGGTTGGCAAATCAGTAATTCGGCCTTAACTCCTTTGTTAGAGCTCCGTTTGGTGAACAATCAGAACCGGTGGAATAAGGATGACGAGATGGACATTTCTAGATAGAATTCAGGGGATTCTTTTAGGCTAAGGTGAGGGCTTAGCATCGATAGGTATAGACGTGGGTTAATTTCAATTCGACTTAGTGATTTATATGGATGCATGAATTGGAGAGATGAAAATGGTTAATTATGTGTTTTGATTATTGATTGTTGATGTGCTTATGTGGCTTGAATTGGTTGGTTTGACTTATTTGTATGTATGGTTGACTGGCTTGATTGAATGGTTGATTAGGTGGCTAGAATGAGAGTTTAATTCCTAAATGAGCAATATATATAAATATATTATTAGAGTTGTGGAATGTTGGTTGTAGGAGGATGGCCCTGCCAATGTGGGGTCGTCCTATGAATGATGAACAACAGGGTGGCCCTAGACCTTGCGACATGATCATCCCTTGGTTTTACTATTACGGGTGGGGTGGTCGGTAAGGCTAGCAGTCCACTCGTAATAAGTGTGGATTTGTGATGTGGAATTGGGAAATGGAATTGGTACATAAAATTGGTTGAATGGAATTGGGACATGGGATTGGTTGAATGGAATTGTGTTTGTTGATGTGTGAAATTGATGTGGTTGTATTAAATGAATGTAAATGATAGAATCGGAAGGAACTAACGTTACCCCACCCGAAATACTGGTTGTGATTGAGTCCGCCTCACAAGGGTGAATCCCTTGGTTGGGTTGTCAGGGTCGGTTGATTTTCACCTTCGGGGAAGGATCCATTGAGGATGCGTCTGGATGTGATGGTCGGCGGGGTAGCGGGGGAACAACTCCTTATGGCGCCTAATTACCTCACCTAGTTAACTGAATTGTGAACTGTTGTGTGTGTGTGTGTTGTGCTGGACGTGATTGTGAATTGATATGTGATTTGGTACTGGACCGTGTTGATGTTGATTTTTGTACATTATGGAATGATGTGTGATGATGTGATATTCAATTTATTAATTCTAGATTTGTGTTGGATTATTTATGATTATTGGATGATATTGTTGGGGAGATTCATAATGAGAATAGAGGTAGAGGGAATTGTCTGATCACTTACAATTATCTTAATAGGTTGTTAAAAAGAACTGGATGTAAGAGTGGGTCCTATTGATGTATTCCAATGTGGGATTCTAGGATGCTCCCTTGGTAGTTTGGCGCATAGTTAAGCCCAGTGGGTTCACTCAATATCATTAGGAAACCGATCCCCTCCTAGACTTTCATTTCAGTTAGAAGTAGGAGCTGAGTTTGGAGCAGCAGTTGTTGGTTGATGAAAGTGGAGTTGAGCTTGTAGACTGGTGACCAAGGATGAGGATGTTATTTTATGTACTTTTATTCTAGTTGACGTTTTGGGAATTTTGGATTCATTTATGATGAGAATTGTTGGTGAATTAAAGTGTAAATTGGTTTTGTTTTGAAATCATGGAAGCTTTTATTTTATTTTGTTTTATACATTTATTAAGTTTAAATAGTATTTTATTGGTTTCTTTATGTTTAGAGTCAAACCTTAACCCTGGTTCTTGGTCTAACCACGGGTTCGACCTGGGCGATTTGGGGAGAGTGTTACACTTTCTGAGATGAATTCTTTTGTGAGTTTTGAATCTTGTTTATTAGAGATGAATAGCTAAAACTCTTCTAGCTTAGATTAGATGATCCCTAAGTGACCCAAGGCTTTAAAGCGGTCACGGATTGGCGGTAATTAGATCTTAATTCAGTCAGTTTCTTATTCATAATTGGTTTGTTTTTAATTTGTGTTTCTTTTCTAGTTTGATCACCTAGATTAGTTTCCTGTTAAAATAATGATAGTTGTTGAACGTCTGCCTTGTTTTAGAACTTCAAATCAATTAATTAACCTATTCAATGGAATCATGCCTCTCGTAGGAACAATTTAGGGTTAATCCGTTTCAAGAACAACTCATTAAAATCAATCAGGTTCACCAATTAGTTATCCGTTGCAGAAGCACGGATGGTTAATTAGTCTTGGTAGCTAGTTCAATAGAGCGAATGATGACACGCTTTTGGCGTGTGTCAAATCACTAATCTACCAAGGTAGACTAGATTATATTCTTCTCGAGGTCTCTTCTTCTTGACTACTCAAATATGTTGGCAAATTACCTAATTTTAACAGATTGTGCGTGGTGTGAGTTCCACGACTTCTAATCTAATAAAGCAGGAAAATAAAAGACAAAGATTAAAAGGTTGACTAACGAGAAGATAGACGAGCTTAGATTTTGAATCCCCCTTAGATCACCAAGGCAACGACAATCACAAGACCAGCGGTTTTCAATTCTAATTCAATCGGTTTCTATACACCACCATAACTCACTATTGGCGGTTGTACAACCGCCAATATCTAATTTGAACAATGGCGGTTTCTTTGTGGCGGTTTAAACCGCCACAATAGTTAGTTATAATTGTGGCGGTTTAAACCGCCACAATGGCTATTTTCAAATTACATATTCTCTCTCACTTCAATCGCAGCTCAGATCTCAACCTTATCTTCGAAAAAACCGCGGCTGGTGCCAACTTTCCTTCTCTGACGCCGTACTCATCCGCCGCACTCATTCGCCGCCCCCCTTCGCTGTCTTCTACGATCCGCAGCTCCAGTTGCTCCACCGCAGACCTTCTAACGAGGCCAAACCGTCGGCCTCGACACCCAAGCCGAAACCCTAGCATTTTCTCGAACAAGGAAAAGATGGTGATGCATCCTCTTTTGTGCAAGTCTGAGAAGGCTCAAAGGACGAAGAATAAGAGTTGGGGGGTGTTTGGCTGCGGAGGAAGAGAAGAGCGATGGAGGAAGGGATGAAGGAACAGATGACTGTGGAGATGAAGGAAGGACGAAGGAAGGGATAATCAAAGAGTTTTTAGTGCAATGATGCCGAAGAGCGGAGGGGTTTACATGATTGAGGGCCGGCAGAAGAAGAGGAATGAAGGAAGGATGAGGGACTCGCCGGAATCTGGGTTTTTCGCCGGTGAGATTTTTTTTTGGGAAAGTTATAGTCAACAGTGGCGGTTATAACCTCCACTGTGTAACCGCCACTGTTGCTTATTTGTGGCGGTTGCTGATCGCCACTTTTGTTCGTTTGTGTCAGACACTTTTGTGGTGGTTTTTAGATCCAATTGTGGCGGTTGTACAACCGCCACAGTTAGTACTATTGTGGCGGTTATAACCTCCACAACTGTGGAAAATAACCGCCACAAATACTGCGTTTTACCCTTAGGTTTAAGACTGGCGAACGTTCGCTCTATCCGATCTAGCTACCAAGATTAATTAGTCGCCCGGGTACGGTCGCCTCTTACGACGACAAAACTAACTGGTGCAAGTACTAGTGATTCATGAGTTACTCTTGAAGCGGATTAACCCTAACTGGTTCCTACGAAAGGCAAACTCCAGTGAATAGGTTAATTGGTTGAATTGATATTTTAAAGAGAGGCGAGCATTCGCTTCTATCCTTAGCTTAACAAGAATCTAAACTAGGCGATCAAGGAAGACAAGTTTATGCGCCAAAGCAAGGAATTGTCTAGCGACAACATCTGGCGACTAACCCTAACTTGCAAAAACCTAATCTAGGCGATCAACCAGAAGAGAGACATAAACAACGAAGAGCAAAACAACCATGCAAAGAGAAACTGATTGAACTTCGAATCTAATTACCACCGATTCGTGACCGTTTTAAAGCCCTGGGTCACTTAGGGTTCATCTAATCTAAGCTCTAATAGTTCAGCTACTCATAACGATAACAGAAGAATCAAAGGCAACAAAGGAAATCATCATACAGAGGAAGAACATGTAAGAACTGAAAAACCTAATTCTGACGACTCCGGCGAAGCTTCGATCTCCTGGATCTTCAACTTTAACCTCTGAGCTCTCCGAGGTGGAAGGATGGCGTCACGATCTCTCCACGATTCTTCGAACTCTCTAAACTCTCTCTATCGACCCTGGAGTCGGCTGACTCTCAAAAGTCTGATTTGTGAATAGTTGTTGGAATTATCCTACTCCGTGGCTGGCTGCCGACTGCTTCTTTAAATAGGTAAGATTAGGGTTTGCCGACTCTGCTTTTGAAAATAAGGAACTTTTTGGCGAAAACTTATAAAGTTTTCGCCGAAAACTTTAGTTCAAAGCCTTCTGTCGATTTCTTCATAACTTTTCGGTGAAAACTTAAATAGTTTTCGCTAAGAACTTCAGCTGGATCTTCGATGGATTTCTTCTAGGATTTTCGGCGAAAACTTAAGGAGTTTTCGCCAAAAACTTCAGTGTAAATCAGCTGACTTCACCTGTGAGTTTCTGAAGGTATTTTCACCGAAAACTATGTAATGTTTTCGGCGAAAACATTGTGCTGGGCAGTTGGATCTTCGGTTCTGACTCCAGTTTGATTTCTGGTTCGATTCTGGTTCACTCCTTGAGGTCTTGAATACGTCCGTGGCTACATAAATGATAGCAAAAACATGTGCTATCACAAAAACACTAGAAAACCATCAAATAGACCGAAAAGGGCCAAAGTAACCAAATCGGTAGGAAATAGAGTAGTTGAGTGAATATTCTACCCCTAAAACCACGTTTCAAGTAAGGAAATGTCGATTAAATGAGGCTGAAAATCACATCAAATCGACTGTCATCAGCGAACGTTTGCGGACTTAGACCTAATGGTATGGAGCTGTGAAGATGTCTAAGAACTGAATGAATTAGGATTAAAGTCGTCGGTTTTGTGATCACCAATGCCTTGGTAATCTTAGGTGGATCCGAGTCTAAGCTTTTGTCTTTAATTCCTAACCGAGCTACAACCTTCTTAATGCCTGGCCACCAAAACCTTTCCTTCAAGTCATTATACATCTTGCTTGTCCCGGGATTCATAGTATACATCACAAAATGAGCTTCTTAAAGAATATTCCTTCCTCAACTTCTCAACTTTTGGCACACACAAAAGGCCCCCACATCTGAACAACCATCAACCACTTCAAAATTGTTATCGAAACCTTCATCGACTACCTTCTTGATAGAAAAGAGCTCTTTTGGAATTCAATCATTCAACAAAGTACGGATGCTAAGTGATGACACTCGATTTGACGTGAATATCATCCCCATTTAAGCAACATTTCATACCCTTTGATGCCATTTTGATGAGTATTTGGTGCATTTGTCGTAACTTTGTGATTATCGGCTCCTAGTGCGTACATTGTCCATTTCTTGGTTATTTTTACCCTTTTTTGAGCTTTTATGTTGATCCCCTAGGTTACTACATTATAGAGGACTCTCTCACGAGTCCAACGCTTCAAACGGAGACCAAATCGGAGTTCAAACGGAGCGGGAATGATCGAAACAAGTCGGAGTGCTGCACAGCTCAAAACGCTGCGTTTTGGAGCTTACATGCCGTGTAAGCTCAGTGCACTGTGAGCTTACACGTCGTGTAAGCTTCCCAGACGGGAAAATTCAGCCTTTTCCAACTTGTAAAGGGTTTCTAGGGTTATATATAGACTTTTTGAAGCCAGATTGAATACACACGAATTTTGGCTGATTAGCCACGACCTTAGGGTCGATAGATAGAGTTTAGAGAGTTCGAAGATCCGTGGAGAGATCGTGACGCCATCCTTCCACCTCGGAGAGCTCGGAGCTTAAAGTTGAAGATCCAGGAGATCGAAGCTTCGCCGGAGTCGTCAGAATTAGGTTTTTCAGTTCTTATCTGTTCTTCCTCTGTATGATGATTTCCTTTGTTGCCTTTGATTCTTCTGTTATCGTTTTGAGCAGCTGAACTTGTAGAGCTTAGATTAGATGAACCCTAAGTAACCCAGGGCTTTAAAGCGGTCACGGATTGGCGGTAATTAGATTCGAAGTTCAATCAGTTTCTCTTTGCATGGTTGTTTTGTTCTTGATTGTTCATGTTTCTTTTCTGGTTGGTCGCCTAGATTAGGTTTTTGCAAGCTAGGGTTAGTCGCTAGACGGTTCCCTGCTTTGGCGCTTAAACCTGTCTTCCTTGATCACCTAGTTGAGATTCTTGTTAAGCTGAGGATAGAAGCGAACGCTCGCCTCTCTTTAAAACATCAATTCAACCAATTAACCTAATCATTGGAGTGTGCCTTTCGTAGGAACCAGTTAGGGTTAATCCACTGCAAGAGTAACTCATAAATCATTAGTAATTGCACCAGTTAAGTTAAGTCGTTGCGAGAGGCGACCGTACCCGGGCGGCTAATTAATCTTGGTAGTTAGATCGGATAGAGCGAACGTTCGCCAGTCTTAAACCTAAGGGTCAGGAGTTATGGTGGTGTATAGAAATCGATTGAATTAGAATTGAAAACCGCTGGTCTTGTGATTGCCGTTGCCTTGGTGATCTAAGGGGGATTCGAAATCTAAGTTCGTCTATGTTCTCGTTAGTCAACCTTTTTACTTTTTCTGTCTTTTATTTCCTGCTTTATTAGATTAGAAGTCGTGGAACTCACACCACGCACAACCTGTTTAAACCTGAGTAATTTGCCAACATATTTGAGTAGACAAGAAGAAGAGACCTCGAGTAGAATACGATCTAGTTTACTTCGGTAGGTTAGTTATTTGATACCGCTAAAACTGCAGCATCAAATTGGCGCCGTTGCCGGGGACTCTTCTAATTGTTTGAAAGAAGAGTTGGCAAATTATTCTTCTACCTTTCCGCCTTACCATTTATTTTCCCTCCATATTTCCATGATTTACCTGGGTAGTGCTTTTGAGTTTTGATTATGCAGGATTACAGGTGGGATGACCAGTACCAAGAGTGGCGCGTAAATGGACAGTAGAACAAAAATCAATAGTCGGGGGCCACTTGTCGGGGGCAAAATGCCCCCGACAATTATAGTCGGTGGCTGGCCAACAATGGTCGGGGGCGTATAGCCCCCGACTAATATAGTCGGGGGCAATTTTGTCGGACTAATTGAGTGGTTAAGTCGGGGGCGTGGCCCCCGACAATAAAGCTCTCGACTAAAATAGTCGGGGGCTTTATTGTCGGGGGCAATGCCCCCGACTAAATTAATTATTATATTATACAATTAATTTAGTCGGGGGCGTGGCCCCCGACAATAAAGCCCCCGACTAAAATAGTCAGGGGCATTATTGTCGGGGGTCGTGCCCCCCACTAAATGAGTGCTTAGTGGGGGGCACGGCCCCCGACAATAATGCCCCTGACTATTTTAGTCGGGGTCGGGGGCTTTATTGTCGGGGGCCACGCCCCCGACTAAATTAATTATATAATATAATAATTAATTTAGTAGGGGGCTTTATTGTCGGGGGTCGCGCCCCCGACTAAATTAATTATTATTATATTACATATAGAATTTAGTCGGGGGCGTGGCCCCCGACAATAATGCCCCTGACTATTTTAGTCGGGGGCTTTATTGTCGGGGCCACGCCCCCGACTAATCCACTAATTAGTCAGGGGTGTGGCCCCCGACAATTAAACCCCCAACAAAAATAGTATGCCCTCCTTAAATTTTCCCCATTCTCCCCACTCTCTTCATTCCTCCTCTCCCTCAACTCTCTCAATTTCTCAAATACACAAGTCCGCCGCCGCCATCGCCGCCATCCGCCACCACAATCCACCGCCGCCACCATCACAATCACCACTACCGCTGCCGCCACCACCACTACCACCACCGTCGTCGTCGCCATCAACCACCACCATCCACCACCACCACCACAATCCACCACCGCTGCCACTACCACTACAACCATCGTCGCCATTGCCGTCCACCACCACCGTCGTTGTCGCCATCCGCCGTCCACTACCACCGTCGCCGTCGCCGTCTAACGACATTTAGATAATAAATTAATTTTTATATATTATTTTATTAATATATTATGTAATAGTTAATATATATATATATATATATATTATATTTTATTATTATAATGTATATATTTATATGATATATAAATAAAATAATTTAAAAGATTTATTATTCATTTATTATTCCATATTTCATAATTATTAAATATAATAAAATAGTATATATATATACATATATATATAAATATTATTATATAAATATCTATATATATAAATATATATTTAATTTTGTCAGGGGCGTGGCCCCCGACTAAATGCCCCCGACAAAATATCGGGCGTGGCCCCGACTAAATGGCCCCCCTATTTTTTGTCAGGGGCGATTTAGTTAGGGGTCGCGCCCCCGACAAAATTAGTCAGGGTGTGGCCCCCGACTAAATGGCTCCCCCCTATTTTTTGTCAGGGGCGATTTAGTTAGGGGCCACGCCCCGACTATTTTTGTCGGACTCCTTCGCCCCCGACAAAATATCCCTTGTCAGGGACACTTTGGTGGGTTGCAAGGATTAATTTAGGGGGGGGGGGGCGCTGCCCCCGACTAAATTAATTAGGGGGGGCTTTGCTCCCCTCTATTTTTAGTTTCGCCCCCCTATTTGTTGTCTTTGTTGTAGTGGGAACACCAAATATTGAGGATTACCAAGAGATGTTACATCAACAACAACAAAAGGCGAGAATTGACTCCCTCTTTGATAATATCTCTTCAATGCTACAAGGTTACCAAGAGACACACCAACAAGAGCATCAAAGTGGCTCTAGAGATAACCAAGAGATACTTCATGAACATCAACAATGCTCGTCGAGAACCCAATCCGCCTTGGATAATATCTCTACAATATTACAAGGTCATCTCACGACGGACATCAAGTTTGAGCAACCAAAGCAGTTAATGACAGAAGACGCTCAAGAGCTGTTCGAAGAAGAAGATGATGATCCTATCCATGACTATTATGGGCTAGAAGAATCCTTGGCGATGGTGGTTGATGAAGACATAGAGCCAATCCATCCTGAAGTTGAAGCCGAAGAGGAGCACATAGAGATTGAGGAGATACCCTCACCTACACTTCCGCCGAGTCAACCTGTAGAGAAGATGGAGCTCATTGACCATGTCGCGCCGTACTACCTCTTTCCTCATAGAGTCGGAGATTTCGAGAAGAACTGGTCATCCAACCAGAACCGCGATCTATTGGAGCACTACCGGCTACATCACACTTCTGGAGTGCTACATGGCACTCAACCGCTGGCCTTGAAGAAGACGATTGACTTCAAGGAACTCCTAAGTTGGGGTCCCTAACAGGTATCGTCCGGCTCAAGGACGTTAAAAGAGAGCGCTTCGTGGGAGGCAACCCACGGCTGGAGTCCATTTTTGAATTTTTGAGTCAGTCTTTTTCGTCGTTCGAATCAGGTTCGGGGGAGCCAAAGTGTCAGTTTAATTTCCTTTCATTTTGATTTGTTTCCGTTAGGTTTTTGAAAAAAAGGGGGTTTTAAAATAATTTTTCGACGAGAATTGAAAATTCTCGCCGAAAACCTATCTCTTTTTGCGAACAGAGCGTCCTTCTTTATTTTTGCCTATTTTCGAAGAAGTTTTCGGCGAAAACTTCCATAGTTTTTCACCAAAAACTTCAATAGTTTTCGCCGAAAACTTGTGTCTGTTTTGAAAATCAGTTTCCTTTTTCGGTCCGATTCCAACGCATACTTGATCGTCCAAATCGGAGCTCTGTAGCTCCGGTTATCCCCGAAACAAGCTTTTCACGTTTTAGGCCAACTTCGTCGCTTTCCGTCCATTTTCTTGAGTCATGTCTTAAAAGTTAGTTGTTGGATTTTCAATTTCGAATCTTTTGACATGTTGATTTTTGAATTTCGACGAGTCTAATTCTGGTCTACCTCGTTTTGCGTGCCTGCTGTTTTGGTGTGATTTTTTCTGAACTGATTAAGCTTAGATGATCTAGATTGCTCTAGGAGTGTCGTGCCGTGAATTTGAAAAAACAAAGTCAAAATATAATTCTCCTAAACCTTCTTTGTTCGACTTTTATTCTGCGTGGATCCGGTACACTTGTCCCGGTTTCCTTTTGATCTTTTTGTTGTTTTTGTTTTGTAAGAACTTTGGTAGCTACTCCGCTCTACTCCGGACTCTCTGTGCTCATCCACTACACCGACCATCACCTTCCAGGTTTTTCGTATCTCTCTACTCTAGATTAGTCCTGTGAGGACACAGAACCGTTTAAGTGTGGGGTAGGATTCTAGGATTATGCATGATCTTGCTTGATTTTCTGTGATTCTATGGTTCATTTTTGAAATTTCTCTAGCATAGAATTGCTCAATTCTTGACTTATGATGTTAAATTGACTTCAATTTTGAACAATGACGTTTAGACTGTTCCACTTAGAACTTGTAACCAACGTGTCAAATTGATATTAAATGAGTCTAGGTCAGAACAGATCACAAATCACTTCGGTAGTTGAAACTTGAATTAATTGAATTGATTGACTTGTTAATAACAAAGCTCGATAACACCATTCTAAGATGATAAATGCTAGCTTCTCCCATGTTTTCACTCCATATTTGTTCACCTGTGATTGTGGCTAGAGATTAGGCGGAAATTCAATTCAAAATCTCGTGTAAAAAGTTATAACTAGCTAGGATCAAGTGGTTAAATCGATAAATCAAGTGTTTGAGTGGTGAAATTCGAAATGTGCAAATTAATGTTAAAGTTCTTTGAAGTGCTGAAAATAAAGCTAGGCAAGCCCGACACCTAAGTGAAGTGTTCGGGTTGAGCACTAGCATAGGCACAAATACTGTGAGCTAGGCAGGTCCAACACCTAAGTGAAGTGTTTGGTATCGATCACTAGTATGCAGTAAATCAATTGAAGGAAGAAGTTGAACTTGAAATAAATTGTTGTTTAAATCGGTCCTAGCTAGAACATGTAACGTGCAGATCTAGAAATGGATGAAGTCGAGTCAATAGCCACGTCACTTTTCCTTCCTCCATATCCACATCATGGCTAGAGCTTAAAGTCTTTTTTATTAGAATTGGTGTTATCGTAGTCGTTAATCATAATTAATTGTTTTGCCAAGAAATCAGCTTTGTTAAAACTACTACTTGAAGTGTGCAGAAATTAGTGAGATCGAAAAGTTGTTTGGTTGATGTTCTTGCATGTGTAGGTCACTTTTTCTACGTGGAACAGTCTAAACCAAATCGTTAGAATTGAATCTCAGTTTAATCTCGTGTCATTTGTGAATTTGAGTGTGTTCTAGTTCAGTTTGCTTGAGGACAAGCAAAAGTTTAAGTGTGGGGTATTTTGATGACACTTGATTTGACGTGATTATCAGCCCCATTTAAGCAACATTTCTTACCCTTTGATGCCATTTTGATGAGTATTTGGTGCATTTGTCGTAACTTTGTGATTATCGGCTCCTAGTGCGTACATTGTCCATTTCTTGGCTATTTTTACCCTTTTTTTGAGCTTTTATGTTGAGCCCCCAGGTTACCACATTATAGAGGACTCTCTCACGAGTCCAGCGCTTCAAACGGAGACCAAATCGGAGTTCAAACGGAGCGGGAATGATCGAAACAAGTCGGAGTGCTGCACAGCTCAAAACGCTGCGTTTTGGAGCTTACATGCCGTGTAAGCTCAATGCACTGTGAGCTTACACGCCGTGTAAGCTCCCCAGACGGGAAAATTCAGCCTTTTCCAACTTGTAAAGGGTTTCTAGGGTTATATATAGACTTTTTGAAGCCAGATTGAATACACACGAATTTTGGCTGATTAGCCACGACCTTAGGGTCGATAGATAGAGTTTAGAGAGTTCGAAGATCCGTGGAGAGATCGTGACGCCATCCTTCCACCTCGGAGAGATCGGAGCTTAAAGTTGAAGATCCAGGAGATCGAAACTTCGTCGGAGTCGTCAGAATTAGGTTTTTCAGTTCTTATCTGTTCTTCCTCTGTATGATGATTTCCTTTGTTGCCTTTGATTCTTATGTTATCGTTATGAGCAGCTGAACTTGTAGAGCTTAGATTAGATGAACCCTAAGTAACCCAGAGCTTTAAAGTGGTCACGGATTGGCGGTAATTAGATTCGAAGTTCAATCAGTTTCTCTTTGCATGGTTGTTTTGTTCTTGATTGTTCATGTTTCTTTTCTGGTTGGTCGCCTAGATTAGGTTTTTGCAAGCTAGGGTTAGTCGCTAGACGGTTCCCTGCTTTGGCGCTTAAACCTGTCTTCCTTGATCACCTAGTTTAGATTCTTGTTAAGCTGAGGATAGAAGCGAACGCTCGCCTCTCTTTAAAACATCAATTCAACCAATTAACCTAATCATTGGAGTGTGCCTTTCATAGGAACCGGTTAGGGTTAATCCACTGCAAGAGTAACTCATAAATCATTAGTAATTGCACCAGTTAAGTTAAGTCGTTGCGAGAGGCGACCGTACCCGGGCGGCTAATTAATCTTGGTAGTTAGATCGAATAGAGCGAACGTTCGCCAGTCTTAAACCTAAGGGTCAGGAGTTATGGTGGTGTATAGAAATCGATTGAATTAGAATTGAAAACCGATGGTCTTGTGATTGTCGTTGCTTTGGTGATCTAAGGGGATTCGGAATCTAAGTCCGTCTATCTTCTTGTTAGTCAACCTTTTTACTTTTTCTGTCTTTTATTTCCTGCTTTATTAGATTAGAAGTCGTGGAACTCACACCACGCACAACCTGTTTAAACCTGAGTAATTTGCCAACATATTTGAGTAGACAAGAAGAAGAGACCTCGAGTAGAATACGATCTAGTCTACTTCGGTAGGTTAGTTATTTGATACCGCTAAAACTGCAGCATCACTAAGTTTTGCAAGCATACCACTAACATCCTCCACTTGCATTTCCACCTTAACTCTCTCTAATATGCTAACTCCTTCCGACTTAGAGGATCAGTTAAAATGTTGACCTTACCGGGATAGTAACCAATGGTGCAGTCGTAATCCTTCAATATCTGATGTGATCCCCCACAGCCGCCCTAATGCCAACAGGTATTCCTACACCCCACCAGGGTCACTAGTCAAGGGAAGAACCCTAGGGCCATACAAGAAGCATGTAAGGCCAAGGAAAGCTCTCCAACGAGTCATGAGGCCTAGGTACGTGATGTGATCCTCCATAGCTGCCCCAATACCAACATGTACTCATACACCCCACCAGGGTCCCTAGTCAAAGGAAGAACCCTAGGGCCTTACAAGAATGTAAGGCCAAGGAAAGCTCTCCAATATTGCTTCAGGCCAAGGTATGTGACCAAGTATAGGCTCAGACCCCCACCAGCAGCCAAACAAGCCAGGATGAGAGTAAGGCCACCTTAGGCCATGTTGCTGGCCAAGGCACCCGATCCGAGCCCGAGCCGGACTGAGGGCCAAACCTAAGGGCCCTAATAAGCCTTGGAACGATCCTCATGAGCCCTGGGGGAACTGACTACCCCTGGGACCCCTTGGAAGCATTTCTGGAGTGCAGGAAACATAGGACCCAAGAGTACCTAGCCAGCATAGGCTGGCACCCGAAGACAGGTCGCGGAGCGAGCCCCGGACCGGGCCAAATGCAAGCACTAGGCCCCAGGCCAATTGCCACGAGCCCTGGACCAGCCCCAGCCCTTGACGATCCTCTATGTACATTTCTGAAGACTTGGCCAAAGCAGAATGCAAAAAGCCTGGCAAAAAATGAAGAAGGTCGAGACATGAGCCAGCCCCGGGCACCGGGCACGGTGCCAGGCGCTATAGAGGAGCACTTAGGGCCGAGCCGCCAAATGGCCGTGCCTTTTGGGAAATTCCAGTTGCCCTAGATAGTTGGAAGCTTTAGGAACCCAGCCCAATAAACGGCGTTGCATTTGGAGGAGGAATGAAGGAGGAGCCACGTAGGGAAGTGCTCATACACGATCCGGGACCATGCATGCAATCCCACCGAGACAAGGATTCCCATCCGGGCCAGGAGTACAGGCTGTCACGACCAGAAGACCCCGAGCCTAAGTCCTTCTAGGACTAGGACACGAGAAGGAGGCCTAATCCGAGTCAGAATCCTTGCCCGCCGGCCCAAGACTTGCCTGACCGCCACAGATGCTGCCCGGATTTGGTATCATAGCTTCGGTTCAAAACTAGGGCCAACCCCTATCCCAGTTTCTAGGTTCACTCTTGGATCCATATCCTTTACTTTCCTTGCGTTTCAGAAAATTAGTTTTGACAAATCCTTATCTATTTCAGTTTCTTGTATTAAGTTTTCATTGTAAGGCAAAGAAAAAAAATTGGTGGCCATCAAAGCCATCAAGAAAATATTAAAAGGCTAAGAAAAAGAAAAGAAAGGAAGGCCACCCTTGCCAACTTGTTTCATTTTGTTGTAAGAGAAATTCTAAGAAGAGGGGATAGGAATTTGCTTCTGCTTGCTTGTAACTAACCATGGCAGATGAGAGAATGAAAAATATGGACGGACAACTCCAAAATCTTGGTGATCTAATGGCAGGAATTCAAGAAGCCCTAGCAAGGGTTGAGAGAAGAGGTCCCCGATAAGATTATGAGGAAGAACCCCATGGAGATCTCAACCAGAGGGCTAGAAGGCTAGTCCAAGAGAATGATGACGACGTGAGCAACCTCAAGCTCACAATCCCCAAGTTTGCTTGCAAGACCGACGCGGATGAGTACCTAGATTGGGAGAGAAGTATGGAAGACTTCCTAGAGTGCCTTCAATATTCAGAGAAGAAAAAGGTAATCGTGGCTACCCTTGAATTTAATGATTATGCTGCTCCTTGGTGGAGCCAATTCAAGAGACAGGTGCAAAGAGATGAGGAAGTTCCCATAGAATCATAGAGAGACCT
This sequence comes from Linum lewisii, assembly GCA_034768395.1. Classification (NCBI taxonomy): domain Eukaryota; kingdom Viridiplantae; phylum Streptophyta; class Magnoliopsida; order Malpighiales; family Linaceae; genus Linum; species Linum lewisii. The sequence continues at coordinate 29,766,475 of CM068296.1, forward strand.
CAAGAGGAAGATGAGGAAGAGGTTTGTCCCCGGAGGCTGGCACCCAAAGACAGGCCCCGGACCGGGCCAAATGCAAGCACTAGGCCCCAGGCCGATTGCCATGATCCCTGGACCAGACCCATCCCTTGAAGATCCTCTGAGGACATTTCTGAATACTTGGTCAAAGCAGAATGCAAAAGGCCTGGCCAGAAATGAAGAAGGTCGAGATATGAGCTAGCTGTAACATCCTTCCCGAATCAACCCGGTAAAACCCGTGGTCGAACCGGTTTGAGTGCTACTCGAAGATACAGCAATCAAATAACGAAGTAAAACGCAGCGGAAACAGAAACAACTCTTCATTAAAAAGTTCAAAAACAACCGAATACCTTCCTTACAAAAAATCTGAAATCCGAAACCAACGCTCAAATCGATTACAAAATTCCCAACCAAAGGTGTCAACTGAAAATACAAAACTCCAACCAATGGTCACTCCAATGTAGCTTCCTAATCTTCATTTCCCAACTCCAACTGAAACTCTTATGAACTCAACAACACACCTGATCTCCAACTCACTCTCACTACCACGCGAACCTGAAAAGAGAAACTGGAGGGGGATCAACTTCCTAATGAAACTGAGTAAACCCACTGGGTTTAACTATGCGCTGAACCTAGCCTAAGGGCGATCCCAACTCCGCACGCAAACAATCAACGAGATCTGACACAGCAATTCTCATTTTAATTCCTAACATGCCACTAGGTGATCACACAAGAACTTACCTCCACCATTGTATATACAGTTAATAAAAATTCAGCAATGTACTCAAGCCATCAATCCTCAACACAACATCATCAACGGAGTCATCAGACACACGATACAACACTTAGCCACAATACATCTTCCAACACGAATAGCACCCACATTCATCCATCAACCACACAACTCACAATTCACAGTTTCACAGTTACCGACATCAACCAAGTGCAAACCAACCCAAACTCTGTTCCACAGACTCAACACATCACACAGTCATGACACGACTCGACTCATTACATTCTAGGTGAGTTATTAGGCATCTCTTCATATTAACAGTTCAACATTCCTAACATCATCAAAAACATGAAGCATTCAACATTAAAGTTACAGCTCAGCTCAACCACGCAATCCATTCACATACAATCCAACACCGACCACAGCTCATCAGAAGCATCGCACAAGCACAACCCAATACACACAACATACACCAGTCACACCCACACCCACACACACACACACACACATGTATCTCAAGTGATTATCTAGATGAGTTCATTAGGCGCCATAAGGAGTTTACCCCACACCACCCCTGCCGGCCTGACGCACCTCTCTCCCCTGGAGAGGTCGAAGACGCATCTTCTCCCTTGGAGGATACCACGAGACCTTTCCCTTGAAGGAATCATAAACTTGACCCAACCAAACAAATCACGCCTTTCCCTTGAAGACATGACCGCACCTCTTTCCCTCGAAGAGGCACTTAGCACCCGTAATGCAGTTTTAGGGGCAGTGTAGGCTCCTTCACATTCTAACATTTCATTCAATCACATTAATGAATTCATCCCTTAAATTCGTCTACGAATTCCATTCATAAATTTCTCCTCAAATCCATCCAATTCACATCATCAAGACCATCAATAGTTCCACCATCAATTTCAACATTAATCCAATCCCAAACCTCAATCCACATATCACAATCCAAATCAATTACACAAATCAACAATGCAATTCCAATCAATCAAACCAAGTCCCAATTCCTCTAGCCAATTCCATGTACCAATTCCACCACACAATTCCACAACACAAATTACACAACAAATTACATAGCACAATTCCACTCAACCAATTCCACGTATCCAATTCATGTTACAACTCTACACTAAACTACAACCGACAATGATAAGTACAAATACAGCACAGTTCATCCCATCCCATCCTATCTCACATTTCTAGTTCAAAATCATTAGTCATCATCTTCCATCCCAATCCCCACATCACACATCAATCAGCACACTCATCAAACAGTAATCACAAGACAGTTATCCATTTTTACTCTCAAGGGTTCATGCACGACCTACTTCCATTCTAACTTCAGTTTTAGCTCCTCACTCCCATTCCTAGCCACCTAGTCAACCATACACTCACACAAGTCAACCATACAATCACACAAGTCAACCAACACCACATAACAGTAACAATCACGACAGCATCAATTTACCATTTCAACTCTCCTATTGAGCGTTACTAGATTAAACCACAAAATCTATCTAGTTCACATATTTCATCTAACACGATTTCTAGCCACAATTCGACCAATTCTGGCATCCTCATTCTTCTCAACCATTTACCAATCCACATCCAAGACTCCAACCTTATTACCATAACCACAAGACACACTATCAGTCACCATCACACACAACATCAATTTCATTCAAATCAATCATACAACCCCAACTCAACTAGTTCATGCAATCAGACCACCCAATTCCATTACTCAATTCCATTCACCAATTCCCTTAACCAATTCCATAAGTCAATTCCAAGTACCAATTCTATTGTCCAATTCTATACCTACATTCCCTACCAATTCTAGAAGCCAGTTCTAAGTCATAGTCTACCACCCTAAACACATTAACAACCACCTTCACACGCATCATCAATTCCACCTAAAAGGCACGTTGCATAATTCATACATCAACACCTAGCATCATCTCAATCCCAACATCACATAAACCAACACAGTCCAAATCATTCAGTTATCCCACATCACACATAACCACACATCACAAGACATTCAACGCCTCCCACGGCACAAATAGTTTAAGGGTAAACGGCTAGCTCACCGGCCACCCCCACCTGCAAGTACAGGGGAAGCCATGTCATGAGTCGTAGGGTTACCCTCCTGTACGTCCTTCATTGGATGACCCCACATTGGTGGAGCCATCCACCTGTTCATCAATTAAGGGCGACCCCACATTGGCAGGACCACCCTCATGCAACCACAGATTAACAATTCGAAGCAGAAATACAGTTACAGCATCATACCCCAACCCTCCTACACTCGTTACTACATCCAATTCATTAATCATTCCCCTCTCCCAACATATAACCACAGCTAGCAATCATCATCATATTCATCACATAAACATCCAAACAACAATCACCAATCATCACAAATACACAAGAACCCAACGCAGAACAATTTCCCCTTTTACTCTCTTCCAATTCGTGCAAGTCCTACATTCATCTAGGTTAAAATTTCAACTCCTCACACCAACCATACTACCTATCGTACGCTAAACCCTCACCTGACAAGAAGACGAGGCTCTAAATCAACTCCCGGAACCCGAACCGCCAAGTTCTACAACTCCAAACTCGTAGCTCTTCCTTCTGCCACTGACAGCACCTCGATCCGAAATACCCTGAACCACGACTAGCTATCTCTTCCTCTCATCGTCACAAATGCTTAGCAAGAAACGAGTCGTCAATTGGAGCTCTACAACTCCTGGAATCAAGGTTTGAACCTAAGGGGGTTTTTGGTTCGTCAAAGGGATTTTCGGGGAAAGAGAAAGAGGGGAAAATTGTGAATTTCCGTGAAAATCAGCATTTAATAGTCAGGCCACGATACACAGTGTGTATCATGATACACGGCGTGTATTGTAATACACGGCCATGTATCATGGTCTGCCCACCTTGACAAATTTTCGCGTACTCGCTTGTATCTTCGACCCGACTCAACTATGAACGTCCCGGACTTCGATGGGGCGTCAAGAACATTGTTTCCAATGTCTCAAACACTCAAACTCGAGTTCCAAACCGTTCGGTTGGGCGGGGATGTTACACCAGCCCTGGGCACCGGGCACGGTGCTAGGGGCCATAGCGGAGCACTTAGGGCCGAGCCGCCAAATGGCTCAGGCCTTTTGGGAAATTCTAGTTTCCATGGATAGCTAGAAGCTTCAGGAACACAACCCAACAAATGGCATTGCATTTGGAGGAGGAATGAAGGAGGAGCCACGTAGGGAAGTGCTCATACATGATCCGGGACCATGCATGCAATCCCACCGAGAAAAGGATTCCCATCCGGGACAAGAGTACAGGCTGTCACGACCAGAAGACCCCGGGCCTAAGTCCTTCTAGGACTAGGACACGAGAAGGAGGCCTAATCTGAGTCAGAATCCCAGCCCACCGGCCCAAGACTTGACCGACCGCCACGGATGCTGCCCGGATTGCCGAATTTTGCCTATTTAGTCTTTTCCTGCATACCATGACACTATTATCTTTCCTTTCGAGTTTTTTCCTTTTAGGTTGGATTGGTAAGGCATTTTAAATGTCCTAATTAGTTTTAGATTATTTTATTCCTAGTTAGGAAGTAGCTAATAGGGATGAGAGCTTGTTCCCTCCCTATATCATAAGGCCACCGACTACCCTTTGTACTCACCCTTTGATTAATAAAACCCCATTTTTTCAGAACTTATGTTCTTTTCCCTTCAAGTCTTTGCTCGTTGTTGCATTGCTTAAGGTTGGCATATCATCAAGAGTATCCATCTCTTGGCGTGGCGCCCTCACTTGATACTTCTGGTTCCTAGCTCCTTTATAGCTAGTGGGTCAAAGTCCACTTCCATCCGGTTCCATAAGTTCTTCACGAGTGCTAGGAGATCAGCTTGTGGTGTTCAAGGGTCATCTGCCCACCGTTGTAGTGGTTCACATCAGTACGTGATCAAATACAGGCTCAGAACCCCACCAACAGCCAAGCAAGCTAGGATGTCCATCAGGCCACCCCTAGCATGGATGCCGGTCAAGGCACCAGATCCGAGCCCTGAGCTGGACCAAGGACCGAGCCTAAGGCCCCTAATAGGCCCTAGACAGATCCTCATGAGCCATGGAGGCAATGACCACACCTGGGATATTTTGGAAGAATTTTTGGAGTATAGGCAATGGAGGACAGGAATTCCTGACCAGAAGAGGCTAGTGCCCGAAGACAGTCCCCGGTACGAGCCACGGACCGGGCCAAATGCAAGAACTAGGCCCCAAGCCAAATGCCATGAGCCCCAGACTAGCACCAGCCCTTGACGACCCTATGAGAACATTCCTGAAGACTTGGCCGAAGCAGAAGGAGGAAGGCTTGGCAAAAATTGGAGAAGTCCCAGCACTGAGCCTGCCCGGGCGCTGGGCGCCACAGAGGAGCGCTCAAAGCCGAGCCAGAAATTGGCTCAGGCCTTCTAAGAAATTCCAACGGTCCTGGATACTCTGAAGACCCAGGATCACTCTCCAACAAACGATGGTTCATTTGGAGGATAAATGAAGTAGGAGCCACGTAGGGAAGTGCTCATACACGATCCGGGTCCATACATGCAATCCAACCGAGCTAAGGATTCCCATCCGGGACATGAATCCTAGCTGCCACATCTAGAAGACCGCGTTCCTAAGTCCTTCTAGGACTGAGGCACGAGGGGAGTGCCTAATCCGAGTTAGAATCCCTACCCAACCAACCCAAGACTTGCCCGACCGCCACGGATGCTGCCCAGATTAGGGCTTGCCCGGATTTTGCCGGTTTTGCCTATTTAGAGTTATTACTTCGATTTCAAGACTTCTTTTGACATGTTTTGTGTTTTCCTTTCTAGTCTTTGATAAATAGGATTATTTTAATTCTAGTTTAGGAAGTAGCTAATAAGGAGGAGAGCTTGTTCCCTCCCTATATAGTGAGGCAGCCGGCCATCCTTTTGTATCAAGACTTTTTCAATCAATAAACCCCCTTTAGAACTTTGTTCTAAAACCCTTTGAGTATTTTCTTGATGCATTACTAAAGGTTTAGCTTATCATCAAGAGCATTCGTCTCTTGGCGTGGCGCCCTCGACTTGATACTTTTGGTTCCTAGCTCCTTTATAGCTAGTGGGTCAAAGTCCTCTTCCATCCGGTTCCATAGGTTCTTCACGAGTGCTAGGAGATCAGCTTGTGGTGTTTAAGAGTCTCTGCCCACGGTTGCAGCGGTTCACATCAATATCTGTACCCAACGCCTATTCATATCATTCAACTCTTACTAATCCATCAAATGTTTGAGGCACTTGTGATCTGTCATAATTACAAAAGTCACCATATAGGTGGTCCCTCCACAACTTCAAGGCAAACAATAATGCAACTAACGCCAAGTCATGAGTTGAGTAGTTCACCCTCATGGACTCCCAATTGACGAGAAGAATAAGTGATGACACTCGATTTGACGTGATTTTTAGCCCCATTTAAGCGACATTTCCTTGCTTGAAACGTGGTTTTAGGGGTAAAATAGCGAATATTCACTCAACTACCCTATTTCCTACCGATTTGGTTACTTTGGCCCTCTTTGGGTCTATTTGATGGTTTTCTAGTGTTTTTGTAAGAGCGAAGGTTTTTTCCATCAAAAACGTAACCACGGACATGTTCCAGACCTAAAGGAGTGAACCGAAATCAAACCAAAAATCAAACCGGAGAAATACACCAAAGATCCAACTGCCCAGCACGATGTTTTCGCTGAAAACTTTAGAAACTTTCAGCGAAAATACCTTCAGAAACCCACAGCCGCGAAGAAGTTTTCGGCGAAAGTCAAAGTCTTCACCGAAAACTATTAAAGAAATACACACAGAAGGATTAAACTGAAGTTCTCGGCAAAAACTTCTTAAGTTTTTGCCAAAAACTATTTCCTTCTCCGCGGCTGGGTTGGAAAACCCTAATCTACCCTATTTAAACAGAAGCAGCAGCTACAAGGGGGAGGCATTGATTCAAATAAAAAAATAACACATTCAATTAGACTTTTGAGAGTCAGCCGACTCTATATGATCCAACAGTGCTGCCCTGATGGCAACCGGTACTCCTACACCTCGCCAGGTCACCTGGTCGAGACAGGACCCTAGGACCTCACAAGAAGCATATAGAGCCTAGGGCAGGCCATCTTCAAGCCCTAAAGCCAAGGTACGCCCTGAAATATCGACTAAGTCCTTCCCTTGCAGGTAGAAAGGCTCCAAGAGATGGAATTCTATTCCAGGTCATGCTGCTGGCCAAAGATATAAGCCCTAGCAAGGAAGAAAAACCTCAACCTGCTCCTAGCCTGACCTCCAGGAGCCCTGAAGAAGAAGTCGGCCCCTTGAGTGACCCTCTAGAAGCATTTCTGTAGTATAAAAGGAAAAGAGCCCAAGAATACTTGGCCTGGAGAGGAGAGCTTCCAAGGATTGACCCTGAGCCGAGCCATGGGGACAATTGGAGTCCTTGGCCCCGAGGCACGACACTTGGACCGACCACACTCCCGGAGAGCTACATCAGGAGCTACTTGGAGGCCTACAAGAAGCTTAAAAAGGAAGGCCCAAGCAGAAATGGAGAGGGCCCGAGGAAAGACCAGTTCCGAGCCCTAGACCGGCAGCCGGACCGATCCGAGGGATCCCGTGAAGCCGGCCAAGAAGACCGGGCTTCTTGGGCGAGGCCCTTGCCCCTGGACCAGCCCGTCGCACCAGGCCCCGCGACCGCCACCCGTATCAGGCCCGGCGCCCGACCAGACAAGCCCACCGGGCCGCCACCGCAGCCAATCGGCCAAAGTAGCCGAATTCGGCCATATTAGGGTTTTAGACCTGTTTTAGGTCTTTTATTCTACTTTAAAGACTTCAATTATTATTTTATGTTTTATTCCTGTTTAGTCGGATTATTTAGGGGTTTTAGGATTCTTTTTAGGAGTAGGACTCTTTAATTTAGGAAGTAGTCTTTAGGGAAGAGAGTTTGTTCCCTCACCTATATAAGGAGGCCGCCGGCCACCCTTTATACTAATGAACCCTTTGAAATAAACAACCCCTTTGATAGAACTTTGTTCTTGAAACCCTTATTGTATCCGCATGTGGCGATACTGAAGGATTGGCTTATCATCAAGAGTATCCTCCTCTTGAAGTGGCGCCCTCGACTTGATACTTCTGGTTCCTAGCTCCTTTATAGCTAGTGGGTCAAAGTCCTCTTCCATCCCCGGGTTCGACGGTTTCTTCCTGTTGCACGATCATCAGCTTGTGATGTTTAAGGGTCGTCTGCCCACTGGTGCAGCGGTTCACATCAGTTGGTATCAGAGCATGGTTCAAGCTCAAGGACCACACTCTATCCCAGTTTTCAGGTTTATCTTGGATTCATATCCTTTAATGCTTTTTAGAAAATAGCTTCGAAAATTCCCTTCTATTTCAATTCTTGTATTCAGTTTCGAGTTGTAAGGCAAGAGAAAATTGGTGGCCATCATACCATCAACAAAAACCCTAATCGAGGTTAAGAAAGAGAAAAGAAAGCAAGGCCACCCTTGCTAAGTTATTTTCCTTTCGTTGTAAGTCTATTTCTAAGAAGAGGGGATAGAAAATTTGCTTCCGTTTGCTAGTACTAACCATGGCAGACGAAAGACTGGCCAACATGGAAGGCCACCTCCAGACTCTTGGAGCTACCCTAGCCGCCGTCCAAGAAACCCTAGCAAGGCTTCAAGCCGGAAGAGGATGAGACGAGCGCCGAGAGGACAGCCCTGAAGGCCTAAACGGAAGAGCCCGAAGGCTAGCTCAGGAGATTGATGATGAAGTGAGCAACCTCAAGCTCACTGTGCCCAAGTTTGCCGGCAAGTACAATGCCGACGAGTACTTGGATTGAGAGAGAAGTATGGAGGATTTCCTCGAATGCCATCACTATTCGGAAAGAAAGAAGGTAATCCTCGCCACTCTTGAATTTACTGACTATGCTGCACTATGGTGGAGCCAATTCAAGAGCCAGGTTCAAAGAGATGAGGAAGACCCCATCGAGTCGTGGAGAGATCTCAAGAGGACGATGAGGAAGAAGTTTGTTCCTGGAACCTATTTCCGGGACCTACACACCTCCCTCCGAAACTTAAAGCAAGACACCATGTCCGTGGAGCAATATACCAAGGAAATAGAGATGTTGCTAGCCAGGCTCAACCTCAGAGAAGAACCTGAAGCAAGGATAACCAGGTTTGTGGGTGGACTACACCTCGACATCATGCACCAAGTCAATATACTTAACTATGTTGACTACGAGGATCTCAAAGCCCTAGCTAACCGCGTGGAGAGAAAGTTGAAGAAGGGCTACACGAGAAGACCAACCAATACCCCATGGAGAGGAGGCTCAAGTGCAAGACAAGCCCCATGGAAGCCCGAACAGCCCCGAGGCCCCAGCTCACGGCCAAACCCTAACTCTAGGGATTCGGCACCATCAGTAACATCTGCCCACCTACTTCTAAGGTTCAAAACTCTAACCCACGTCCCAATGGAATTGTATGCTTTAAATGTCAAGGTAGGGGACATATCTCAAGGGACTGCCCTAATCAACGAACGATGGTGGTAAGAGAAGGAGGAACCGAGACAGATGATGAAGAAGAGGAAAAGAAAGAAGAAGAAGAAGAATCAGATGAAGGAGAACAAGTTAAGCCAGAAGGGCTTAAGAAGTTTGCAGGGTTAATCTCTAAAACCCTAGCACCCGGCACCCCGACGCCCAGCCTCGGCACTGCCCGACCAGGCCTGACCAGCCCCGACGCCCCAGCGCTCAGCCCCGACCCGATTGGCGCTACCCGACCAGGCCTGACTAGCCCCGGCACCCCAGCGCTCGTCCCGACCCCGACTGGCGCTGCTGACCAGCCTCGCCGCCTTAGCACCCAGCCCCGGTGCTGCCCGACCAAGCCCCAGCGCCGCAGCGCTCGGCCCCAACCCCGACTGGCGCTACCCGACCAGTCCTAGCGCCCCAGCACCCGGCCTCAAACTGTCGCTACTCGACGCCCTCCGGCGCATCACCACCCGACGTGGCCCCCGACGGATCACCGTCCGACGAGTCCGAAGCGTCCCTGCCCCCCGCTCCGCCCCAGTCCTACCCGACCCCGACTACCCCGACATGACGATTCCTGACGCCCGACGGTCCCAATCACCCCGATGCGTCACTGCCCGACGTGCCCTAGCGTACCCCCGGCACCTCTGACACCCCCGTGCCCCGACCCGACGCTTCACCGACGGTCCCCTGTGCACCCAAGATTCAATGGGTGATCACCTCCCGACGAATTTTGAGGGCTGCCCCGAGCGAAGAAGATCCGGATACGGACCCGGATGTGGAAATGAGTGAGGAACTCTCACCGGCTACCTCCCCAAGCCTTAACATTATTGTTGATAGTTTCTCAAGCGAAGGAGCTATGGAGACCGAAGAAGAAAGAGCTGAAGGACCCGAACCTTGGTCCGTCACTGACTCAAGTGACACTCCCAGGTCTAAAGATGATGCTGAATCTTCCCCGACCGTGGCCAATAAAATTGCTGAAGTTTGGAAGAGAGTGATGAGTACTAGGAGAGGACCCGAGATGGATTTGGGGACAAATCCAATGCAGGAAGAGGGGGATGATATGATCCAACAGTGCTGCCCTGATGCCAACCGGTACTCCTACACCCCGCCAGGGTCACCTGGCCGAGACAGGACCCTAGGACTTTACAAGAAGCATATAGAGCCTAGGGCAGGCCATCTTCAAGCCCTAAAGCCAAGGTACGCCCTGAAATATCGACTAAGTCCTTCCCTTGCAGGTAGAAAGGCTCCAAGAGATGGAATGCTATTCCAGGCCATGCTGCTGGCCAAGGATATAAGCCCTAGCAAGGAAGAAAAACCTCAACCTGCTCCTAGCCTGACCTCCAGGAGCCCTGAAGTAGAAGTCGGCCCATTGAGTGACCCTCTGGAAGCATTTCTGGAGTATAGAAGGAAAAGAGCCCAAGAATACTTGGCCTGGAGAGGAGAGCCATGAGGAAAATTGGAAGTCCTTGGCCCTGAGGCACGACACTTGGACCGACCCCACCCTCGGAGAGCTACATCAGGAGCTACTTGGAGGCCTACTAGAAGCTTAAAGAGGAAGGCCCAAGCAGAAATGGAGAGGGTCCGAGGAAAGACCAGTTTCGAGCCCTAGACTGGTAGTCGGACCAATCTAAGGGATCCCGTGAAGCCGGCCAAGAAGACCGGGCCTCTTGGGCGAGGCCCTTGCCCCTGGACCAGCCCGACGCACCAGGCCCCACGACCGCCACCCGTATCAGGTCCGGCGCCCGACCAGACAAGCCCACCGGGCCGCCACCGCAGCCAACCGACTCGAGCAGCTGAATTCGGCCAGATTAGGGTTTTAGACCTGTTTTAGGTCAATTATTATTTTATGTTTTATTCCTTTTTAGTCAGATTATTTAGGGGTTTTCGGATTCTTTTTAGGAGTAGGTCTCTTTAATTTAGGAAGTAGTCTTTAGGGAGGAGAGCTTGTTTCCTCACCTATATAAGGAGGCCACCGGCCACCCTTTGTACTAATGAACCCTTTGAAATAAACAACCCCTTTGATAGAACTTTGTTCTTGAAACCCTTATTGTATCTGCATGTGACGATACTGAAGGATTGGCTTATCATCAAGAGTATTCTCCTCTTGAAGTGGCGCCCTTGACTTGATACTTCTGGTTCCTAGCTCCTTTATAGCTAGTGGGTCAAAGTCCTCTTCCATCCCCGGTTCCGACGGTTTCTTCCTGTTGCACGATCATCAGCTTGTGGTGTTTAAGGGTCGTCTGCCCATGGTTGTAGCGGTTCACATCAGACTCTAGGGACGATAGCTAGAGTTTAGAGAGTTCGAAGAATCATGGAGAGATCGTGACGCCATCCTTCCACCTCGGAGCTGAGAGTTGAAGACCCTCGAGATTGAAGCTTCACGGATTCCTAAAATTAGGTTTTACAGTTCTTCTATGTTCTTCCTACCCGAGATGTATTCCTTGTTTGTCTTTAATTCTCTTGTATCTAATATGATTAGCTAAACTTGTAGAGCTTAGATTAGATGAACCCTAAGTGACCAGGGCTTTAAAGCAGTCACGTATCGGCGGTGATTAGATTTGAAGTTCAATTAGTTTCCCTTGCATGGTTGTTTTGTGCTTAATTGTTTTACTACGTTTCTTGTCTAGTTGACGCCTAGATTAGTTTCGTTGTTCCTGTGTTTCTCTCCTGGTTGGTCGCCTAGATTAGGTTTGTGCAAGTTAGGGTTAGTCGCTAGACAGTTCCTTGCTTTGGCGCATAAACTTATCTTTCTTGATCACCTAGTTTAGATTCTTGTTAAGATAAGGATAGAGCGAACGTTCGCCTTACTTTAGAACATCAATTTGACCAATTAACCTATTCATTGGAGTGTCCCTTTCGTAGGAACCAGTTAGGGTTAATCCACTTCGAGAGTAACTCATTAATCATTAGTCATTGCACCAGTTAGTTCTTCCATCGCAAGAAGCGAAAGCTCGGGCTGTTAATTAATCGTGGTAGTTAGATCAGATAGAGCGAACGTTCGCCAGTCTTAAACCTAAGGGTGGTGGTGTCTGAGAACTGAATGAATTAGGATTGAAAATCGTTGGTCTTGTGATTGCCAATGTTCTGGTGATCTTAGGGGGATTCGAAGTCTAGCTCGTCTATCTTCTCGTTAGTCAACCTTTTAATCTTTCTGTCTTTTATTTTTCCTGCTTTATTAGATTAGAAGTCGTGGAACTCACACCACGCACGACGTGTTTAAACCTGAGTAATTTGCCAACTTCTTTGAGTAGTCAATTGGAAGAAACCTCGAGAGATTCGATCTAGTCTACTTATGTAAATTAGTTATTTGAGAGACACGCTAAAAAGCGTATCATCAAATTGGCGTCATTGCCGGGGACTCTTCTATATTGTTTGAAAGAAGAGTTGGCAAATTATTTTTCTACCTTTCTGCCTTACCATTTATTTTTTCCTCCATATTTCCATGATTTACATGGGTAGTGCATCTTAGTTTGATTATGCAGGATTACAGCTGGGATGACCAGTACCAGGAGTGGTACATCGATGAAACACCATATGCCGAAGCCAACCGAGGATGGTGTGAATAACAACCCACGACAAGCTGGTATGAGGAACCTTCACCCTTGACGTCCTGGCAAGAGTCAGAAGCTACGCACCACCACCACAATTACCAAGAGATGCTACATCAACAACAACAACAAATGGCGAGATTTGACTCCTTCTTTGATATTATCTCTTCAATGCTACAAGGTCACCAAGAGATACACCAATAACAGCATCAAAGTGGTGCTAGAGATAACCAAGAGATGCTTCTTCAAGCTCATGAACATCAATAATGCTTGTCGAGAACCCAATCTGCCTTGGATAATATCTCTTCAATGCTACAAGCTCATCTCGTGATGGACATCAAGCTTGAGCAACCAAAGAAGTTAATGAAAGAAGACGCTCAAGAGTTGTTTGAAGAAGAAGATGATGATCCCATCCATGACTATTATGAGCTAGAGGAATCCGATGAAGAACCCTTGGCAGTGGTGGCTAATGAAGGCGTGGAACTCGTCCATCTTGGAAGCATACAATTCATTCATGCTGAAGTTAAAGCTGAAGAGGAGCACATAAAGATTGAGGAGTCATCCTCATTTGAGCTTCCGCCAGCCAACCTGTAGATCAAGCCAGAGACGAGCACATGGAAAGCAACAAGGTCATGGATTTAGAAGTTTACATACTCGATCCCGAGAGACCTCTAGATGATCATCAGGTGGAGAAGATGGAGCTCATTGACCATGCCACGCCATACTACCTCTTTCCTCCTCCAGTAGGAGAATTCGAGAAGAACTGGTCATCCAACCAGAACCGCGATCTACTGGAGCACTACTAGCTGCATCACCCTTCTGGAGTGCTACATGGCACTCAACCGCACACCTTGAAGAATACGTTTGACTTCAAGGAACTCCTAAGTTGGGGTCCCTAACAGGTATCGTTCGGCTCAAGGACGTTAAAAGAGAGCGCTTCGTGGGAGGCAACCCACGGCTGGAGTCCGTATTGAATTTTTGAGTCAGTCTTTTCGTCGTTCGAATCAGGTTTCGAGGGAGCCAAAGTGTCAGTTTAATTTTTGTTCGATTTTGCATTTAGTTTTTGAACTTGGGTTTTCAAACAAGTATTCGGCGAGAACCTAAAAGTTCTCGCCGAAAACTTTGGTTATATTTCAACAGTGAGCGTCTGTTTATTTTTTTTTTGTTTTCAAAGAAAGTTTTCGGCAAAAATTTCATCGTTTTCGCCAAAAACTTGTGTCTGTTCTTCAAAATTCATTTTCCTTTTTTTCGGTCCGATTCCAGCGCATACTTGATCACCCAAATTGGAGCTCTGCAGCTCCGGTTATCCCCAAAACAAGCTTTTCGCGTTTTGGCCAACTTCGTAGCTTTCCGTCCATTTTCTTGAGTCATGTCTTCAAGGTTAGTTGTTGGGTTTTCAATTTCAAATCTTTTGACATGCTGATTGGTTAATTTCGATGAGTTTCATTTTGGTTGACTTTTCGGTCTACCTCGTTTTGCATGTCTGCTGTTTCGGTGTGATTTTGCTGATCTGATTGAACTTAGATGTTCTACACTTCTCTAGGAGCGCGGTAGCCATGAATTTGTGTCGTTTTAAAAAAAGAGTCAAATATTTTCAAAATTTCCCTTAACCTTCTTTGTTTGACTTTTATTCTGTGTGGATCGGGACACTTGTCCCAGTATCCTTTTGATATTTTTGTTGTTTTTGTTTTGTAGGATCTTGAGTAGCTACTCCGCTCCGCTCCGGGCTATCCGTGTTCATCCCTACACGACCATCTCGTCACAGGTTCTTCGTATCTCTCTACTATAGTTTAGTCCTGTGAGGACACAGAACGTTCTAAGTGTGGGGTAGGATTCTAGGATTCTAAAATATGCATGATCTTGTTTGCTTTTCTGTGATTCTGTGGTTCAATTTTGAATTTCTCTAGCATAGAATTGCTCAATTCTTGACTTTTGATGTTAAATTGACTTAAATTTTTCACAATGACGTATAGACTGTTCCATTTATAACCTATAACCAACGTGTCGGAACTGATATCAAATGAGTCTAGGTCAGAACAATAATAAATCACTCTTGTAGTTGAAACTTAAATCAATTGAATTGTTTTGGTTGTTAATCACAAAGCTCGATAACACCGTTCTAAGATGATAAATGCTAGCTTCTCCCATGTTTTTCACTCCATATTTGATCACCTGTGATTGTGGTTTGAGATTAGATGCAAATTCAATTCGAAATCTTGTGTAAAATGTTATAACTAGCTAGGATCAAGTGGCTAAATGGTTAAATCAAGTAAATTGAGTTGTTCAAATTAATTTTAAGTTCTTAAAGTGCTGAAAATAAAGCTAGGCAAGCCCAACACCTAAGTGAAGTGTTCGGGTTGAGCACTAGCATAGGCACAAGTACTGTGAGCTAGGCAGGTCCAACACCTAAGTGAAGTGTTTGGTATCGAGCACTAGTACGCAGTAGATAAATAGATGGAAGAAGTTTGAATCTCGAATAAATTGTTGTTTAAATCGGTCCTAGATAGAACATGTAACGTACAGATCTAGAAACGGATGAAGTCGAGTCGATAGCCACGTAACTTTTCCTACCTCCACATCCACATCATGGCTAGAGCTTAAAGTCTTTTTGATTAAAATTGATGTTATCGTAGTCGGTTAATCATAATTAACCATTTTTCATTGAACGAGCTTTAATGAAACTACTACTTGAAGTGTGCAGAAATTAATGAGATCGAAAAACTTGTTTGGTTGATGTTCTTGCATGTGTAGGTCACTTTTTCTACGTGGAACAGTCTAAACCAAATCACTAGAATTGAATCTCAGTTTAATCTCGTGTCATTTGTGAATTTGAGTGTGTTCCAGTTCAGTTTGCTTGAGGACAAGCAAAAGCTTAACTATGGGGTATTTGATGACGCTCGATTTGAGGTGATTTTTAGCCCCACTTAAGTAACATTTCCTTGCTTGAAACGTGGTTTTAGGGGTAAAATAGCGAATATTCACTCAGCTACCCTATTTCCTACCGATTTGGTTACTTTGGCCCTTTTTTGGGTCTATTTGATGGTTTTCTAGTGTTTTTGTAAGAGCGAAATTTTTTGCCGTCAAATACGTAACCACGGACATGTTCCAGACCTTAAGGAGTGAACCAGAATCAAACCAGAAATCAAACCGGAGAAATATATCAAAGATCAAACTGCCCAACACAATGTTTTCGCGGAAAACTTTAGAAACTTTCGCCAAAATACCTTCAGAAACCCACAGCCGAAAAGAAATTTTCGGTGAAAAGTGTCTTCGCTGAAAACTATTAAAGAAATACACACAGGAGGATTCAACTGAAATTCTCGGTGAAAAATTCTTAAGTTCTTGTCGAAAACTATTTCCTTTTTCGCGGCTGGGTTGGAAAACCCTAATATACCATATTTAAACAGAAGCAGCAGCTACAAGGGGGAGGCATTCATTCAAATCAAAAAATAACACATTCAATTAGACTTTTGAGATTCAGCCGACTCTAGGGTCGATAGATAGAGTTTAGAGAGTTTGAAGAATCATGGAGAGATCCTGACGCCATCCTTCCACCTCGGAGAGCTCGGAGCTGAGAGTTGAAGACCCTCGAGATTGAAGCTTCACAGATTCATCAAATTAGGTTTTACAGTTCTTATATGTTCTTCTTACCTGAGATGTATTCCTTGTTTGTCTTTAATTCTCTTGTATCTAAAATGAGTAGCTAAACTCGTAGAGCTTAGATTAGATGAACCCTAAGTGACCCAGAGCTTTAAAGTAGTCATGGATCGGCAGTGATTAGATTCGAAGTTCAATCAGTTTCCCTTGCATCGTTGTTTTGTGCTTAATTGTTTTACTGCGTTTCTTGTCTAGTTGACGCCTACATTAGTTCCGTTGTTCCTGTGTTTCTCTCCTGGTTGGTCGCCTAGATTAGGTTTGTGCAAGTTAGGGTTAGTCACTAGACAGTTCCTTGCTTTGGCGCATAAACTTATCTTCCTTGATCACCTAGTTTAGATTCTTGTTAAGATAAGGATAGAGCGAACATTCGCCTTACTTTAGAACATCAATTCGACCAATTAACCTATTCATTGGAGTGTGCCTTTCGTAGGAACCAGTTAGGGTTAATCCGCTTCAAGAGTAACTCATTAATCATTAGTAATTGCACCAGTTAGTTCTTCCGTTGCAAGAAGCGAAAGCTCGGGCGGTTAATTAATCATGGTAGTTAGACCGGATAGAGCGAACGTTCGCCAGTCTTAAACCTAAGGGTCAGGAGTTATGGTGGTGTATGAGAACTGAATGAATTAGGATTGAAAATCGCTGGTCTTGTGATTGCCAATGTTCTGGTGATCTTAGGGGGATTCAAAGTCTAGCTCGTCTATCTTCTCGTTTTAATCTTTCTATCTTTTATTTTTCCTGCTTTATTAGATTAGAAGTCGTGGAACTCACACCACGCACAACGTGTTTAAACCTGAGTAATTTGCCAACTTCTTTGAGTAGTCAATTGGAAGAAACCTCGAGAGATTCAATCTAGTCTGCTTCTGTAGATTAGTTATTTGACACACACGCTAAAAAGCGTGTCATCAATAAGCGACCACTTTCCCATTTTGTATAAGCACACATCCAAACCTTGTAAAAAGGCATCCCTATACACAACATACTTTCCTCCCTCCACCGAAAGAGTGAACATTGGAGCAGAATTCAACTTCTTATTAAGCTCCTTAAAGTTGTCTTGACAAACCTCTGACCACACATACTTTGACTCCTTCCTTAACAATTTGGTAAGGGGAGCGGCTATGGTGGAAATCCTTACACAAACCTTCAGTAATAACCATTAAATTGGAGAAACTCCTCAACTACCATACATCATTAGGTGGGGACAAGTTCACCACAAATTCAATCTTCTTAGGATCTACCTCTACCCTCTCTTGGAGACCACATTTCCCAAGAAAAAAACTTCCTCCAACCATAATGCACATTTCAAGAACTTAGCGAACAATTCTTGCTCCCTCGATATCTGGAAAACCAGTCTCAAGTGCTCCTCAAGCTCCTTTTCACTTCAGAGTAGATGCGGATTTCATCAATGAACACCATGACAAACTTATCTAGGAACTCATGGAATACCTTGTTCATGAGAGGCATGAACGCAGTAGGAGCATTGGTAAGACCAAATTGCATCCCTAGAAACTAATAGTGTCCATACCTGGTCCTAAGTGCGGTCAATGGGATATATCCTTCTTCCACCTTCAATTTGTGATATCTCGACCTCATATATATTTTTTATGAATAAGGAATTAAATTCATTCATCAAAGCACCAAGTAGGGGAAATCAACCCTACTAGAAACAATTAGACAAAGCTAAATAAGACTATCTAGCTCACTATATCTAGCCATTTGGATCCCCATCTCCCTCTCATTTGAGGTGTCCGGTTTCCCTAAGGAAGCATATAGAAACAAAACAAATACTGCTCACTTATACATCCTCATCATTCGACTTCTCATCTCCCTCAATTAATTAGATGTCCGAGTCTTCTAAGAGAAGAATATATAAGTTAAACAAAATCGAGCATGATCCTATAACAAGGACATTTTTACATCAGGAAAGATAAACAGGTAAGGATATCCTTTCTGCATTTCATCTCAACAATTCGTTAGCATACATCATTTTCCCCCAGCATTCCTTTTACATCTCTCGTACCAGATGTTGCTGATAATTGATCTCCACAGAACTCTCTCTGCTTTACGCCTACTTGAAATCTTACTCATAGCAACTGAAAACATATCCACCTCCTTTCCAAGTAGTAGCATGATTAGTTCAATCTTTATTAACACTAGCTGCTTTAAGCTTTTTCGTATAGGGGCAACCAAGGAAAATGTGACAGGCCTCATGAACCCTAGTTTCGTACACACTACAAAAACGTTTACTTTTAGCTACTGTAAAATTACAACGCATGAAAATGTAGTAGAAAATAGTTGATATTTGCTACGGTAATCACTATTTCATGTAGTAATTTGCAGTAGCAAATACTATTTTTCACACCACTATTTGCGATGAGATGCTGAGTGTAGTAAATAGTCGTGTGGCAAATAGTATTTGCTACTGCAAATTACTACATGAAATAGTGATTGCCGTAGCAAATATCAACTATTTGCTACTGCATTTTCATGCCGTTGTAATTTTGCAGTAGCTAAAAGTAAACTTTTTTGTAGTGACAATAGACAAGTAATATCTATACGAAGCCCCCATTTGGCCACATCCGCTTTACACACCATCAGACTAGTGACTGCCATCCAAGATATCATCGAATGTTTTTTAATCGAAGGCGGACACCAAATTAGCTAGAACCGTTTAACAATATCATTCTTTGGCCTTATACTTTTCCAAACACAAGAGATAGAATATTTCCAAAAAGCTTACCATCCCACTTCACTTCATCATCACTAATCAAGATATGATCAAAAACTTCCTTTCGTGCCTTTAAGATACGCCACCAGGCCTAAGACTAATAAGAGGAGCTCTTCACCTGCCAAATATCATCTTTCCTCAGTCAATAGTAGGACACCCATGCCACCCAAATTGAACCAGCCGGACAAAGAATGTTCCAAATATTATGAGCAATACAACGCTTCTCTACAACTCAAATAGTATCCACCCTCTACAGAAAGTCACTACAACGCTTCTCCAGAGCTCGAATAATATCTTTTGGCAACAGGAAGACATTCTGCCAAAACTGACTCAAAGTGGCCAGCATAGTTCTAACCAGGATAAGCCTCCCTGCATAACTCAAGCACCTTACCTTCCATCCAGATATCTTCTTTGAAATTTTTTCTACCAAGATCTCACAATCCTTAGCCTTAAGCTTTCTCGATGTTAAGGGCACCCCTAAGTATCTCACAGTCAGAGTACCTTCCGTAAAACCAGATAAATCTAGAATTTCCTTTCTCACTTCATAAACACACATACTTTGATTAAAAATATATGTCTTCTCGAGATTAATTTGGAGACTAGATATTTTGTAGAAGTAAGCTAAAACCTTACAGACTCCCCCCCCCTTTAGAGTACCATTCGTAAAAACCATCGAATCATCACTGAAACAAAGTTCAATGATATCAAATTTCTTACACTTGGGGTGAAAAGGGATTTGTCCTTCCCTTGCACTTTTCATGAATAGACAGTGAAGAACTTCCATTACTATGACAAATAAGCTTGGAGACAGAGGATCCCCCTGTCGCAACCCTTTCTTGCTCTCAAAATAACCAACAGAACCACCATTTATACCAACGCTAAGCATCACACTTGAAAGGCAACCTATTATCCAGGTAATAAAAACAACAAGAAACTTATGTAAACACACTTTCAATCTAGCAGAAATAATCTTCGCTACACACTTATACAGAACATTGCAACATGCAATAGGACGAAAGTCCTTAATATTCACAACATTCTTCTTTTTGGGAACTAGAGCAAGAAGAGTAGAATTTGGAGGTTTAGGCATGTTACCCGTATGGAAAAATTTCTGGAAAGATTTGACAACTTCAGGGCCCACCAAACTCCATGATTTTTGAAAGAACAGTAAAGAGAACCCATCAGGACCGGGGCTCTTCTCAGGAGTGATGTCAAACATAGCCTTTCTAACTTCATCCGCAGTGACTGCCTTACAAATCTATGAAAGCAGTTTCAGTAGATAGCCTTTTGATCAACAAATTTTCCAAACCCTGAGCAGAAGGTGCACTCACATTCTTATCCACCACTCCCGATAATGTGTAAAACAGAGTATCAAATACTATCCCACTGAAGTAGGATAGATCATATTCCACGGGTTTCTTCCAATTGTTTACTCAAAGAAGTAGGCAAAAATTCAGATTTAAATTCCAGTTGTGTGGTGTGAGTTCCACGACTTCTAATCTATTAAGAAAAGGAAATTGGTGTTAAATTAAAAGACAATTTGATTGATTGATTAAGGTTGTTTACGAAAGACAGACAAAACCTTAGACTCAAATCCCCCTAAGATTACCAAGACATTGGCGATCACAAAACCGACGACTTTCAATCCGAATTCATTCAGTTCTTAGACACTGTTATAGCTCCTTAGCCTTAGGTCTAAGTCTGTGAACGATAGCTCAATCAAAACTAACTACCAAGATTAATTAACCGTCCGTGGATTCACTTCTGCAACGGAAAACTAACTAGTGCACCTGATCAATTTTAATGAGCTGCTCTAGAAACGGATTAACCCTAAACGGTTCCTACGAAAGGCATAATCCATTGAATAGGTTAATTAATTGATTTGATGTTCTAAAACAAGGCGGACGTTCGCCAACTATCCTTATTTGAACTGGAAACTAATCTAGGTGATCAAGCTAGAAAAGAAACACAGATTTAAGAACAAATTAATTATGAATAAGAAACTGATTGAATTAAAATCTAATTACCACTAATCTGTGACCGTTTTAAAGCCCTGTGTCACTTAGGGTTCATCTAATCTAAGCTTAAAAAGTTTAGCTACTCATATTTAAGTTAAGAGAATCAAAGACAACAAAGGAGTTCATCTTAATAAGGAAGAACAAAGAAGAGTTGTAAACCTAATTGCGATGACTTCGTGCAGCTTCGAACTCGACAAACTCTTCAACTCCTAACTCCTAGTAACTACAGGGTGGAAAGACTGTCAAATCTCCCTAGGAACTCCAAGAATCGCTCTAAACTCTCTCCTTTCACCGTGGAATACTGAAATTCGGAATATCTTCAATTGGGGATGAAGAGGGCCTTATAAAGGTGCTTTTTTCTAAAATAAACCAAGAAAAGGGCTAAGTTTTTGGCGAGAATGATGAAGTTCTCGCTGAAAACGTACTTGTAAAATAATTCTGATTTGGTAACGAGAAATTCCAGCTGCTTCTTCACAATGTTTTTGGCGAGAACATTGAAGTTCTCGCCGAAAACTTCTTTGAAATGTTTTTCATGATCAGCAATGAGAATTTGGCTTGCTTTTTTTAACAACTTTTCGGCGAGAACATTGGAACTTATCGTCGAAACCTTCAGTGCTAGGCAGCTTCCTTCGATTCTTTGGTTGGTTTGAGTTCTCTAACAATCTCAAATCACTTCTTAGGGTTTCATTGGGCCTTGAACACATCCGGCGGCTACATATTTGACGACCAAAACCTGTGTACTCAAAGAGACACTAGAAAACACATCAAATAGACTCAAAACGGGCCAAGGTTACCAAATCTATAGGAAATAGCGTTAATGAATGAAAACCCACTAATCTACCCCTAAAATCATTTTACAAGCAATGAAATGTCGCTTAATCAGGGTCGATAATCACGATAATTCTAGTGCCATCACGTGCATATCATCACATAACACAATAAATCCATAAGTCAATAACCAATATCAATCCAATACATAAACCATACTCATAAATATCCAACCCAAACTAGGAATTCAATAAATCCCAAATCTATTTACTCAAGTAAACCAGTAATAATGCATAGCGTGAAAACCTATGAATCCTTGTAAAATTAAATCCAAAGAAAAGCGGCTATGAACTGCAAGTTGTACCTAGCATGAATCGAATTGTTGGTATGTTGTCGAACTCATCCTTCTTTATCTCTCCTAGGTGTCATGGTGACCTGCTCATCGTACTCTATACAAAGCACAACATGAAATGTAGAGAGGTCAGTGAAAAGCACTAAACTGATCTAGCTAGTAAAGTAGTAACCGAAAAAGTGCATAAGTAAACCAATACCAATATGAGACTTAGAGCTCATGTCATTACACATAACCATTAACTAGTACACGTAAGCAGTAAGTAGGTTGGAAGTATGAGCAACCCGTAAGTGTTGCAGAGGATCCCAATGCTAGTATGGTCTAATGACCTCATTGATGCAACAAAGGCAGCCAGTATGATCACTAAGACCCTAATACCAATAAGTTAACCTAAGGGAATTGCGCAATCCAAGGGTGGGTTGAGCATTGATTTTATATTAATTTCCTCCCTCAATTAACCTCTATTTCTAGGTGTTTTATCCCATTTCAATGTCGTTATAGTGTTGAAAGTACTTATTTTAACAAATTGGTCATGTGCACCAACTAAGGACCTTCTTTGACCATTTTCATACCTTTCCAGTTGTTTTCTATCTTATTTCAGGTCTCACCACTATACCTTGACAAACAAGGAAGCCACCAGTCTAAACGGTGCCCCAATCGGAGGTCTGAAGCTCTCGGTGCACTCATTCAAAGTAGGGACTTGGAAGCAGTGTTGTTGGGCACATCAGCACATCCAAACCCGCGCCATACATCAGACCGTTCCCTCGTCACTTTGAAAATGCGGGTAGGAGTGTGTTGGGAATGTTTTTGGTCATTTTATGAGCTCTTCTCTGAGATATTTGGCCAAAATAGGAGTTAGAGAAGCCTGCGGCCTCGTCACTACCTCTTAAATCCCCGTCAGCACTTCAGAGCACGCCCTCGTTAGCTTATTTGTACTCGCGTCTGCATGTATAGTGCACCCTTGTCCCCCTATTTTAGCACCTATGTAAGCCCAAACTTGGGAATTTTGAAGGGAGTTTTCTTTTGGTTCATTCTAAGGGTGATTTTGACGAAGGGGAGCTCTCTCCACCTCCATTGAAGACATTTCCAATGGTTCATCTCCAACTCCATCCACTCCAACATCACCCTAGAGGATAAGGATACATCTCTCACCTACCTTCTCTAATATGAGTGCTTGTATCCTCTCTTCCACCACGGCACACTAGATCCCTAGGGCTGGGTTGAGGGAACCATATGGGGTTTTGCTAGTTCTTCATGTTTCCATGGTGTAATTAGTGATTAGATGCTAGCTTTGTCTCTCTTTTGATGTTCTTGTGCTTTGTAACCAAGATTGACCAAAACTTGGTGGTTGATGGTGTTGAACGTGAGATTAGACACAACTTTGACCCTTGTTTTTGGTTGAATAGATCCTTGAATGCTTACATGTATGTTAGGATTTTGGGTTGAGGTGTTTGATAGCTCAGTTACGCGGAGCACTCGAGAGAGGCGCGTGTTTGAGTCCTTGGCAAGTGAATTCTCACTTGGATATTTTGTCAAACACTTGGTGTGCGTGTTGATTTACCTCAAAGTGGTTCTTTGGGCCTCTAGGGGACCTTAAATCATGTTTGTTGAATTGTCTAAGGTTGAATGAGAGTTTTTTTGGCTTGTTTTTATGTTGTAATTATGTTTTTATGTTTGGACAAGTGTAGAACCCTAGGTAAACCTTGACCTACCCTTACCTCTCTTAGACTCCCCCTCTTCTTTGCTTTTTCCTTATTTTTTTACCTTCATTCGAATTGAACCTTAGGTCGACGAACCCGAGAAATATGACCTAGCATGCATAAAGTTAGGATTTATCTTTGAGAGGCACCCTCGGGACCGATCATGGGTCACCTATACTCACACCTAAGTCCAACCTCTACGTTAGTCTATCAAGCATATCAAAATCCATAACTGATGCTAGTAATTATAATCCAATATACAATAACCAATAGCAGTAACTCATAGCCAGGGGCGAAACTAGGATTCAATGATGCATTGAGCCGAAATTGAAACAATTTTTTCATAAAAAATAAATTGATCAAATTTCAATAATATTATAATACAATTACTATAATAATATATATTACGTTACATATATTATTTACTTTTAGTATGCAATGTCATTTGTCACTAGTTCATTGTGTCGTATATATGTGTTCTTATAATTATTAGTATTACTTTTGATAAAATGAAAACTGAAATGTGCCACCGATGATTTTTTTATTAATTTGAATGATTTATCATCAAATCTTGTATTCCTACTCGTTCATAAGTCAAAATAAAATGATATCGGGCTTATCAACCATCTACACATGTTGACAAAATATTAGTATTAGAGAATTATATGGTTAGTATGATTGAGTATATTAACTATATTAGTTTTTCGTATAAAGACGAGGGTTTTAAAATATATTTGGTTTCAAAATTTAAAATTGTAACAATGAACTTATATAAATTAATATAACACCGAGCTGAATTTAAAATTTGCACTAAGCCAAATTTGGAAAACAATCACAAATGTACACTCGAATGTAACACTCGGTACTGAAAGTGGGGTGAGCCCGGGCTCGGCCCGGCTCCCCCTCAGTTTCGCCCCTGCTCATAGCAATCAACTAGTAATAACCT
This sequence comes from Linum lewisii, assembly GCA_034768395.1. NCBI lineage: Eukaryota > Viridiplantae > Streptophyta > Magnoliopsida > Malpighiales > Linaceae > Linum > Linum lewisii. The sequence goes on from CM068296.1 coordinate 29,791,511, forward strand.
ACAGCTAACATCTTAGGGTATGGATCACGTCAGTTACATAAGCTTAATAGTGCATAATTTAAACCATCATGATTCCAATATGATCCTTGGTTGAAACCGAAATATGGGAGCAACTAATCTCCCTTCTACACTCTTCTACTGAACTCCTGAAACCAAACACAAATCCCAAATACAGAACCCTCCTAATTAGCCAATCTGAAAACCCTTGCAATCTAGAGAGAAACCCTCACTTTGAGAGTTGAATCCATCAAATGAGGAAGGCTTTCCTGAAATCGACAAAAGGGAATCAGTCCTAGTGATTCTCTTGGTCTCTTCCCAAACTCTCACGTCAATCAGCGGCCTCTAACTCTCGATTTGGAAATATCCCTTCAGTTCTCGTCTGTTCGTCAGGATGAGAGAAATAGAACGAATCAAAATTCCTTTTTTTGTCTAGAATGAATGAGAATTCTGAAATTTCTATCGGTGGTTTAAACCTTTCGACACAATGGACGTTGGGAAAAGCACAATGCCCGTAGTCTCATGTCTTACGACCATTGGCTAACGCACAATGCTCGAGGTCTAAAGCATGACTAGGACTGTTGCTCCTAAATGACACTCATAGCTAATAGGTAAGCTACGACCGTTACTCGAGGTACAACGCATGTTCTCCTCGTCGGGTGAGGAAACAGTTTACTGGGCAGAATTTCTCCAAACTCACATTTTCAATTGCTCAAAATCCCCACCTCTCGAACTAGTAACGGGGCATTACATGGTCAACACAAAAAATAATTCAAGATCAAGTTCATTTTTAACTAAGCAAGTGATGAATATATTGTTGGTTGACAACACCTACCAAAGAAAACTTGCTCACATGCACATGTTTTGACCTCCGTCGACACATTCTTCCACGTTTTGCCAGAAATAGGGTAGAATTGGTAATTCCTAGAGCAACCTTTGTTGTTATTTTTGGACTTTCATCGAGTATTAGTGAATTTCATCGTCAGATACTTCGGGCTCAGCAACAACACTTTTTGATCGATTATATCTCGTCTGAACATCATGACTGAAGTGTAATGATCAGAAAATAAACAACTCTGATATCCAACCTTTAGAAATTGAACCCTCAGGGTGTTCTCTGTTACCAGCAAAGGTTTTCAGTTTTTCCAAGTAACTGAAGAAGACAATTGATGTTAGAATGCAATTATTTAATTTGACAGATGCAAAGATAATATACCTTTAATTGGCTACATCAAGTGATATTGAACTAGTCCTCCATGTCTAACTTTGTCAACCGAGTGTAGAGCTAGATGCACGATAACTGTAAAAACTGTTGGTGAAAAAATCATCTCCATATGGCATAGTGCTACAAAAAACCTCTAATGGAGCTTATAAAGCTCAACAATATTGACCACAAGAGAACATAGTTCCTTGAAGCATGAACCGAGTTCTACAAATCACTCACCATTGAGACTGGTACTTCGTAGAGCATGTTGCAACAAATCATGTAACAACATATGTGAATCATGAATTTTTAACCCAAACATATTACGATTGGGTAGATCCACACACCTTGTGATATTGGTAGAATACCCATCTGGAAATGATATTACCTTTAGTGATTTGAGCACAACTTCTATTTTTTTCCTATCCACCATGAATGTGGCAACATGACAAGTTTTCCCATGATCCAAGGGCCAAAGTTGGATTTTAATCTTCATGGTTCTCATGTCTTTCCTTACATTCAAGTGGTCTTTCCTTTTGTTCTTGTTATTGAGCAATGTGTACCAAATTTTTCCGCACACAGTTTTTTTTGTATCATCACATCCACATTGAGTAGCAATACATTGAACTCCTATTATGGATATTTGAAGAATATAATCATTTTCCTCAATGGTGGCGTCGGTTCTAATTCTTTTGGTTGCGTCTTGCCAAATGTGATATGAATATTGGCCACCTGTCCCAAAATAACAGACCTAGTCAACACCCATTATGGATCTCCTTTGTCCACTTTCCCATTAAATTTACTCTTTTGGATTCCAAATCGATGACCACAGGGTAGAAACCTTATACTGCTCATGAAACGGTTTATTCCCTGAAGCTTTAGCCTAACAGCTTTCTCATCAAACATACAAGTTCGACATGAGAGTGTAGTGGGTGTATTCCATCCTAACAAGTTGCATAATCCGAGATAATCACTTATCGCCCACATTACTGTTGCTCGCAAGGTGAAAGTTTCCTTCTCTACCACATCACAAGATTCAACGCCAACCCATAGAGCATTCAACTCTTCAATCAATGACTGGAGAAACACATCTAGGTCATTTTCGACATCTTTATGCCAAGTACAATACCAGATAAATGAGACGTGCTTGCTTCATACACAACCAAGCTGGACTGTTATATGGGATTAAAACAAATGAACAAGTACTGTGACTTATGCTCATAGTACCAAATGGATTGAATTTTTTAGTTTCTGTAACATCCGAACCTTTTCCGACATGATATTGTCCGCTTTGTGCCTAAGACCTCATGAATTTTTTTTTCCGGTGTTGGTGGGCCTACGGAAATCCCACATCGACAAAGCACGGGAGAGATCCATGGGCTATGAGAAATAATTCAATCATAACTAATAAGACGCGTTTTAAGGTGAAATGGAGGAGTTCTTGTAAGAACTATGAAGTTACACGTTCTCAAGGTGGAGCAGTGTAGAGATGGGTGACCTCTAGGGAAATCTCCATGATGCGCCTTAAAAGAAAATCCGTAAGGGTCTAGGCCCAAAGCAGACAATATCTCGTCAGAAAAGGTTGGGTATTACACCAGTCCACCTACGAGGAGTCATGAGCCAAGCATCGACGGTTTATTCACTCTATTGTTCAACCTGATTCAATAAGGTGAAGCAATAATTATTTAAATGATTGAACCACATACCATTAGACTCATCGGTTCAATTTTCTGGTACAATTCTAAAAACCAGGAAGGTAAATGATTAAAAAACAACTTTCCTTGAGCATAATTTCTAGTTAGTTACCATACTTTCATTCACCTCCCTATTTTACTCAACTTTCTACTTATATAAAACTAGTCACTAAATTTGTTCCCATGTTTACTTTAAATCTCATTGCCATCTCACATAAGTTATTCTTACCGTGTGATTATAAATAGCCATACCATCTAATCTCTATGCTCATCAATACACAAAGAGAGAGAGAAAATAGAGAGTAGAAAAAAACTATGGGGAGGAAGAAGGTGCAACATGAGCTTATTAACAATGAAATTACTCGAAAAATAACCTTTAAGAAGAGGAAAATGGGATTGTTAAAAAAATTGAAGGAGATCACAATGCTCTGCGGAGTAATTGCTTGTGGAATCATCTTCCACAATTTCAATGGAAAGGGAAAATATGACCAACAAGAGGTCTGGCCATCTGTGCCTGAAGCAACCGATGTGATGAAGAAGTTCAAGCGTTTGCCTCAAAAGAAAAAGGAAAAAAACATGCTCAATCATGAAACTCTACTGGATAAAAGCCTGAGGAAAATGACAAAGAAGTTGAATGAAGAGATCGAGAAAAATAAGTGGATGGAGATGGAGTTACTTATCATAGAGGATCTGCCACCGACTAGCGAAGAAGATCTGAATGATGAAGCGCAAGAGAAATTCAATTGTAAGCGTGAGATTCTAAATGAGATGATTAAAATCGTTACAGAGCGGATTGAAAATTTTGAAAATGGAAATAAAAATAAGTGATAGTATTGTTTCATTTATTCTTGTCTTTTTGTTTATGACGAGAGCGGTTGTAATAGCCACCTATTAATTATTGAGATTAATGAATAAAATGATAATTTTGGTTGATTTTTAACGAGATAATTTCAAAGACACAAATAGGTTCATAACATTTTGCACGAGAGAGTACTTAGTCCAATGCTTGAATACTCTAAGACTTAATTGAAACGGTGAGTATAAAGAGCGAAAGAAGTAGTGGGTCAAGTCCAACTAGGATCCAAAAGGTTAACATTCAAACCAAAACGGGGCCCAAAGCCTATACAACATAAGGTTAATAAATACTTTTTTTAAGTGAGGTTACTAAATACAACACCCTAGAGTATCAATATCACCTTAGATAGGTGAATATCTTAAAAGTAATTTTGATTTTGATTTTTCTTTCTAAATTAGGTATTTTCTTGAAATTTCCTCTCATTTCACTTGTTGGCTATCTAGTTGTGCTTTCATCTATTTTCTTTTCTTTTCATTTCTCCTCAATATCCCACACCAAACAAGCATAACTTACATTTTCCTCTTAACTATCAATCTGTTAATTTCAATATATAATTATCTCAAAGAACTAGCTATCGAGAATCTTGTATCAAACAACCTCTGGTTATTAGTACTTCAATGCAGTTGTTGTAACACCCCACCCTAGAAGACCCGGTTAAACCACTGGTTGAACCCATGCAATGCTACTCATGTGTCACAGACTCGAACCAAGCAGATAGAAAAACACATTTATAACATAAATGAATAACTGAATCAATAAATGAAAGGGAAAAGGCAAAATCGGCACAACCAGAACCAATAATCCATACAACCAATAACCAATGAAAAGGGGGGAAATGATAAACAACCAATACATCCATAAGCCAAAAATCTAGAAAAGAATCCTTGAAATCTCGGTTAAAACCAAAGAGTCAAAAAGGTGGGTCTGAACGTCTTGGTTGTACCTAGCATCAACCGACTCGTCAGCATGCAGAACAGCAGCTCCTCTCGTAGCTCTCATAGGTGGCATGGTAACCTGCTCACCATAGCACAAAATGAACCAACAAGGAAACCAAAGAAAGAGGGGTCAGTGACATGCATTACGTGAACAAGTAAAACATTAATCTCGAATGCTATAAAAGTAGTAAATAGTAAACCAGTCAGATCAGTGAAAGATCATAGTAAGTTAGAAGGTTGGTAGAACAAGCAATCCCTATCCCGATCCATTAAGGATAACTTAAGCCTGTAAGTTCTAATGATCGTCCCGGTGCCATAGAGGCCCTATAAATGGTCTATAAGACCACACTTAGCCCTTTCATTTTCTAGGGGATTGCGCAATCCATAAATGGATTACCCACGCTCACACTTAAACCTACCTAAATGATCAGTCTAAACATGCACATAATCTCTACCGACATCAATACATGTTATCTATCAACATAAGCTCGAATTACATCCTGGAATGTAATTCAATAACACCATAATAAGAAATAAAAGTAGGGGATGGTCATAGCAGTTAAAAGACTGTATTTAAGAAAAACAACTCACATTTTCCTAAACTAGTCTTGAATCTGGACTTGGTAGGATAGATTCCATCCATGAGCACTGCACCACAACCTTCCTACACGAGTTTCCCAACATCCACACACATAAAACTGATCTGATTAGAGAAAACACCAAAAAAAAACCAAATTGCAAAACCCTAACTAACAGAGCTGAAACTGCTTAGACGGGGACGATTTACCTGAATCCGAGCTCGAAAGATTACTATAGATCAATCCCTCGACCTCTCCTTAAGTCTTCCGAGGATCTGACGCTTCAAGGTCCGATTCCTGGCTTTGAGCCCTTGTTGTTCATCGAAGAGAGAGAAAAGGATGAAAATTAGAATTATGAATTGTACCAAAAACCCTTATTTATGTTGATACACGTAATGTCCGTTACACAACATTCGAAACGGGCGCTACACACACCCAAGCTGCACAACTCAAGGGCGCAGCTACGTAGGGCTTGGGGCGCCATGTCGGCTCTGAGAATTTTGAAAAATTGTTATATATGGTGTCCCCCAAGAATTTGGAAAAACTATTATATATACATGGCCTGCATCAATGAACATGAAATATTAGGATGATTGAGTGGTCTAAGGGTTTTTATATACTATAAATGGTGCTGGTTCAAATCTAGGAAGAAGTAGTTTTTTTGTTGCTTTTCTAATTTTCAATCTCACACGTCATTTATTAACCTATTGAAAAGAGAGAAAACGACTTATTTAAATAAGAAAATATCCGATTCTAAGAAGAAAAAAGTGTGAATATAATTATAAATAGAATTAAAAGAGATTAAAAGTGTGAGAATATAATTATAAATAGAATAAAAATGTATTTTTACCTTCTCCAATTCAAAAAAAAAAAAGGACAAATGTGAAGATCATTATAAATAGGATGAAAATTGATTCTTCCTCAAACCTCAATAGACAATAACTTATGTAGAATACTCAACTCAAGGCTTAAGCTTTGCAACAAAAATCCCAGGACATCCTTCATGCAATGAGTTTGTGGAACTTACGACGAATCTTTTGAACAAACTTGGAGAGGACGGTTGAGATTCTTTTTATTTCAATGTCATAAAGTTTTGTGAAATGTATGATATCAATAAACCAGATCTTGGTGCTCCATATTATGAAGGCTGAAGTACTCGCCAACAAGACATTGTGACCAATGAGCACTAGTATCACTTTCATGTGTTTAATGTTGCCATTGATAGTCAAGAGAAGAGATACGATCAAAGTTTGATGAAAAATTCATTGACTTTTGAAGCTTAGCTCATGTTTGGATCCGACAAATGGACATAAGGCCTTTAACATTGATTCTATTTTTAAGCTAGCTAATGAGTACTATGCTCTTGATTTTCCACAACAAGAAAAAGAGATGTTAAAGTTTCAAGTTATGCATTTCCAATTGGATTATTAGTCATCATTCATTCAGAAAGTCAGCACATTATTATCTTGTTGATAGATTTATACGCTTTCTTTTGAATCTTCTAGTCTCAAATGCTACGGGTGAGCGTGTATTTTTGGTGATGAGAATATTAAAAACTAGACTACGCAACAAAGTGCATGATGAGTATGTTGCTGATAGCTTAGTTCTATACGTTAAACGAGATATATCTGAAACTTTTAGTCTAGACTCTATTTTGAGTGATTTCAATGATCTTAAAGATGTCGTGTACAATTAAACTAAAAGTAAAATTAATATATTTTTACTAATAAATTTTTCTCTATGATTATCGGCAGCTCCGACATCAAATTCCTAACTTCTCCCCTATGCACAACGGTCGTTACACACCATATAACGCCCGTTATGTTCATTAGCACAATTGCAACAAAAATTTCAGCAGTTGAACCCATTCAACCTTTTTCTAACAAGTTCAATCGATAACGGGACGTTACAGTTGTAACTAACCTCGTTTATCAACTATATACTAAAAAATCAAGTACTTTTACTAGAAGGACCCACTCATATTCTCCATTAGGAGTGGATATTGAATATGATGAAGAAGATGATGATACCAAATTTCTCATGTTTAGCATTTCTTCTAGGAATGATATTGAAATTGGAAAATGTTAGCATAATTCTATGATTGTTTTGAACTATAGATTGAATGTTTTTGTTGTTGTTGTAGAGAACATTTAACCAAACATGACACTCTTCAAACAACCTGACGAAGATGAACTTTGATCATGTTTTAAGTATGGGCCTGGTCCTCAGTTAAGCCCCATATCACTTGGATCAACTGAGTTAACTATTTGCTTTAGGGGAGAAAAGAGTCAACTTAGAACATTGGTCAACCAAATTATAAATTCCAAGTTTTCCTTCCCTAACGAGAAGGTAGGATTCAAACTTGGAAAAAGTATGTGTTGCTACACTAGTCGGCAACCTTAACCATTTGGGCTATGAGCATTAAAATAGGTTGAATCTAATTCCTCCACTACATGTGCTCACATGAAACGGTAAACAACTGGCCACAAAGTGTATAAGTACGAAAATATAAGACAAATGAAAGTATATGTCAATATAAAAAATAATTCAACCACGAAAAAGTCATAGACAAAATATCTTCAAATTTATAACCACATTTATTACTCATTTAATGAAAAGTATTCATGCCAAATCACACAAACTCGCATTTTTGTACAATTTAGTATCATATATAGTTAATTTCCATACTTTCACTCAAATTCGTTTTCGTACCAAAAATCACTAAAATTTTTCCCATGTTTACATCAAATCTAATTACAAATTTATGTTATTTTCTTCCAACAATGTGTATATAAATACTCATCAGAACCTAATCTTATAATCACCCAAAACCCAAAAAGAAAAATTAAAACAAAGTTATGGTGAGAACAAAGGTGGAACATAAGCTCATTAGCGATGAATTGCTAGAAAAAAAAACTTTGAAGAAGAGGAGGAATGGATTATTGAAGAAATTAAATGAGATCATAACTCTTTGGGGAGTAGTTCTTTGTGTGTTTATTATCCACAATTTTGGTGGAAAGGATTAAAAATATTATCTAGAGGTTTGGTCGTCTGAGCCTGAAGGAACAAACATGCTAAGAAGGCATAAGAAATTGCCAAAGAGGAAGTAGGAGAAGTATATGTTGAACCACGAGACTCTGTTTAGTGAAAGCTTGGAGAAGATGATGAAGGTGTTGAAGAATGAGCATGAGAAGAATCAACTGATGGAGATGGAGTTATTGCTCAAAGAGGACTTTCCAACGTGGAGATCTAGATTATAGTGCAAAGGGCAAACTAAATGGTAAGCGTAGAACTATAAAAGATTTGATTAAGAAAATTACAGAGCAGATTGAGCATCTCGAAAGTGGAAATAAAAATAAGTAATAAAATTTTTGTCCCGTTTATCGTCGCCTAATAAACAAAAGGTTTTAATAACCGCATTTTAATGATTGGAATTAGAAATAAAATAATTACCATTTTGTTTAGCTCTTGAGTAAGCTTCGTGAAAATGCTTGAATTATGATTTTTTATCTGCGTGAAACTCTTAATAATAGAGGCAAAATGATAATGTTAAAATGGATAAATTAATGAAATTATTTAAAGTAAACTCACTTTTCAAGCCCATGGATCTATAGCCCCCATTGGCCACAAGTTTAAGTAAGCCCAGTTTGCTCAAATGTTTTCTAGTTTTGTGGTTTATGCTCAAGTCGACTATTTTATCATTGAATTTTTTAGAATTAGAATTAGACAATAAACCAACAATAATTAGTAACCCAAATAAATTAATACACTTGTCACCCTCATCAAATATATTGGTCGTGCCTACCTATTCATTCATACTGAATAAATGAGAAAGTTTAAAAAAAATCACATATTACATAACATAAGATTAGAAACTGAAACATATTGACTAGGTCAATAGAAAAAACTGTGATCAATGTTCTCAATGTGGTCACCGACATATTGAATTCCTCGTATACATGTTCAACATTTATAATCCAACGTCTCACAGAAATTTGCAACATTTGTAAAATGTTAGTTTGTATGTTTTTTTGAAGGACATATCTACTAATTGGCAAATAGATTACATGAAGCAATGAATCAACAGCTTGAAAATCTAGATCCCAAATCAGATAACCAATCATGGTGAAGATATGAGTCTATAGCTGAAAGGGCGAGCGAATGAACTCTCTTGTAAAGGTTCCTCATAGTGAAATGCGAAGTAATAGAGGTGTTTTCCATGAGGATCTTTGATATGCTTCCAAGCAGACCTATCATGGCCAAGGCTATCAATTTTTTGGACCTGAAAGGCAAGACACAAGGTCAAGGAAATTCGAGTAAACTATGCATATTGAGTTTGTCTGGCTGGAAACCACAACTGCTTCCAACATAGCTCTACTGATGCGAACCACTGCAACCGTGGGCAGACGACCCTTGACCACCACAAGCTGGACTCCTAGCAACGAGCTGAACCTTTGGAACCGGGGTAGATAGAGGACTTTGACCTACTAGCTATAAAGGAGCTAGGAACCACAAGTATCAAGTCGAGGGCACCACTTCAAGAGATGGATTCTCTTGATGATAAGCCAATCCTTAAGCAATGCAACAACGAGCAAAAGCTTGAAGGGAAAAGAACATATGTTCTCAAAGGAAGCTTATTAATCAAAGGGAGAGTTTACAAGGGTGGCCGGCGGCCTCTATTTATACGAGGAGTTAGGGAACAAGCTCTCCTAATCCTCCTAATTAACTACTTCCTATTCGAATAATTAAATAATCTAAAGTCTAGAATAGGCTAAATTAATCCTACATAGTTTAAAACTAGAAAGGAAACATAAAACAAGTCAAAAGAGTCTTGGAGCCGAAGGAAGACTCCTAATTGGACTAATCCGACAGAATCCGGAGAAACCCTAATCCGGCGCCTTGGCATTTTTCCGAATCCTGCTCGGATTAGGTGAGTAGCTTCATAAACAGGCGGCAGCTTCCTCAATTCTTTAGGGACGGGTGGCCGTACTTCCTGGGCCTCTGATGCTTCTAGGACCAGTGGAAAATTGGCAAAGGCCCGAGCCATTTGATGGCTCGGTCTAAAGCCCTCTGTTGTAGCGCTCCGGACTAGGCCCGACGCCTGTACTTGGTCCTGCTTCGGGCCTCCAGGAGTTCTATCTATGACTTCTGACTTCTGCCTCGGGCCATTGTCAGAGCATGTCTTGGGGATGTCTTGAGGCTAGAGTTTGAGCCTGAGGCTGTTCAGTATTCGTCCGGAGCCTCGAACAGGTGCTTTGATCGGCTCGGGGCCGGCGGGGCGCCCGGTCTTAGCATCATTGCCCTGGGTGGCACCATTCCTTGGTCTCGATCCAGCTCTGGCTCCTAGGAGGTTCCCTTAACTTATAGGAGGTATAACCTCCCTTGGGAATCCTATCTGTTTGCTTCTCATGTCCTCCCTTGCTCCATGCCATCATGTATATGTTGAGTCGTTCTTTGAAGGCCTTGGTCTGGCTCCGGGTCAAGGGTGGCTCAGGTCGTGTCCAGGGCACAGGGGGCTCATCATCCCCCTTTTCTTGAGAAGGATTCAACCTCGAATTCGATCTGCATATACCTCATCATAGTAGGGTGTTAAGTTAGCAACATTAAAGGTAGCACTAACCCCATAGGAATTTGGTAGATCAAGGACATAGGCGTTGTTGTTGAGTCTCTGAAGAATGGTGTAGGGTTCGTACCCTTTGGGTAGTAGCTTGGACTTTCTTTGCTCAGGGAACCTGTCCTTTCCGAAGTGAATCCATAGTTGATCCCCTACTTCAAAGATTTTCTCCTTCCTTCCTCGGTTAGCATTGTGGATGTATTGGGAAGTCCTTCTCTCGATGTTGGACTTGGCTTTCTCATGGAGCTTCTTGACATATTACGCCTTCTCTTGGCCACCTGCATCTAAGAACTCATGTATAGGCAAAGGTGATAAATCCAAAGGGGTTAGGGGGTTAAATCCATAAACAAGCTCAAAAGGGGAGTATTGGGTGGCTGAGTGCACATCCCTATTGTAAGCAAACTCTACGGGTGGCAAGTAGTCCTCCCAAGTTTTTATGTTGCTACGGATAATGGACCTAAGCATTTGGGACAAGGATCTATTCACAACTTCTGTTTGGCCATCTGTTTGGGGGTGGCAAGTGGTGGAGAACATTAATTTTGTGCCAAGCTTGGCCCACAAGGTTTTCCAAAAGTAGCTTAGGAATTTTAAATCCCTATCCGAGACTATGGTCTTAGGGACTCCATGCAACCTAACCACTTCTTGGAAGAATAAGTCAGCAATGTGTGAGGCATCATCAGGCTTATGGCAAGCAATGAAATGAGCCATCTTGGAGAATCGATGAACTACAACAAAGATGGAATCTTTTCCTCTCCTAGTTCTAGGCAGCCCTAATACAAAATCCATAGATAAATCAACCAAAGGGTGCTCAGGAATGGGTAAAGGGGTGTATAGGCCGTAGGGTTTGAGTCTTGACTTAGCTCTTTGGCACTTGGAGCATTGAGCTATGAGTTTTTCCACATCATGGGGCATTTTGGGCCAATAGAAATGCTCCTTGAGGTTGGCCAGTGTCTTGACCACTGCGAAATGTCCCATGAGCCTCTAAAGTTAGAACAGTCCTGCAAGGGCCACTAGGTCTTCATAATCCACATAGTTGATCATGTTGCCTTGGTTAGTATGTCCCGTTGCAACCCGTTTCTGAACCGGGATACTCGTGCTTCTTCATCCTCTTTCAATTCGAGCCTGTCACCATTATCTCAATCTCCTTATTGTACTGCTCCACCGTCATGGTACCTTGCTTCAAGGATTGAAGCTTGGTATGCAAGTTTCGTGTGTAGGCAGCCGGTACAAATCTCCTTCGTATCTTCCTTTTCAAAACTTCCCAAGTCTCGATGGGTATCTCCTCGTCTCTCTGGACCTGTCGCCTGATTTGACTCCACCAAAAGGCAGCGTAGTCAGTAAATTTGATAGTAGCAACAGTTACTTTCTTCCTTTCGGAATAGTTATGGCAGTCCAAGAAGTCTTCCATGCTCCTCTCCCAGTCGATGCACTCATCCGCATTAGCCTTTCCAGGAAATTTAGGCTCGATGAGTTTGAGGCTTCTCACATGATCATCAACTTCATGAATGATCCTCCGGGGACGCCTTATGTGCTCTCCATGTGGTCCTACTCCATGCTCTTGTACTCCTCTTTCCATCCTCGTCATTCTAACTTGGATGTCAGCTAGGGTTTGAGCCATTGTGGTCATGGTTTCCTCCATTGTGGGTACTCGTCCGTTTGCCATGATTAGTATAGAACAAAGACCTCACAAATATCTCAACCTAAAATAATGATTTTACCACTCGTGTTTGAATTTAAAGTAAGCACTCAAAGTAGGTTTTGAAATCAGAACTCAGTCAAGCTCAACTCAAGCACTTGCAAGTTTCTTCTAAGCTACCAAGTCAAGAATATCTAAACGTGTGACAGAATAAGACCTATAACCTAGGGTTATTTCTCTAGCCACAAACACTATCTTTTCTATGACTCGTTGAACAAACAAACAAGCAAATAGATTATGAAAATGTTAGGGTTTGGTTCAATGAAAAACCTATTGAAAATTCAAACCGCTCTTCTTAAGATCAACCTATAATGAACAATTTAGCAAGGTGGCCTTGCTTTGGTTGGTTCGTATTTTCTATTTGAGACCTCTTTATAATTTTTTATTTTTTATTTTCTTCTGATGATGGCCACCATCTTTTTCTGCCTTACAATTAACTGAAACAAAGAACAAACAAGATCAGTACAACAAGATGAAACTTTTTAGGGGGTTTTTGAAATATTTTTATAAAAAACTGAAAGATAAAGGATAAAGTGGTCCTAGTGTTGAAATGTGCTCTGATACCAACTAATATGAACTGTTTGCAGCCGTGGGAAACTACCCTAATACCATAAGTTGAGTGATCAAGAACAACGGTCGACCTTAGTGCCGGCGGAAAGTACTTAGACTCGCTAGTTGTATATAACTAGGAACCCTAGGTGTCTAGAGTCGAATGGTGCCACACAGTTGAGGGTGAATACCTCAAGGTATGATAAAACTAACCTTAAGATAAGAAACAATGAGCAAAAGCTTAAAGGGAAACAAGAACTTGTGTTCTGAAATTTTAATTATTCAAACTGTGTCTTACGTCGTAGGCCAAACGCGTTTCTTTATAGGTGAGGATTCGCGAACAGGCTCTCCGAATCCTACTTCTATTCAAACTCTAAAAATATAAAAATAATTCCAAAACAAGTCTAAGTAGGAAGAAAATCCAAAAAAAATAGCAAATTCACCAAAACCAGTGAAACCCTAAGCCGGTGAAAACCCTAATCCGTTTCCAAGGAGGATTTGGTGTGAAACTTCCTCTTCGGGCGTGGATTATGCATCTCTCGTGTTTCCTACTCCTAAAGGACTTGGGAACACGTGTTTTAACTAGTGGCAGGGAGGTTTCATGATCCAGATAAGAATCCGAATCATGGTCGGATTTCCTGGTCGCAGCCGGATTCCGTGGCACAGCCCTAGGCGCGTCCGACATCAGCATAAGTGTCTGTTGTTGTCTCAGATCATCATCGTGATCCTTCGGCCCGACATCAACCTAGCTCAGTTCACCTCCATGTCCTTCGTGTCCTCCGGGTATCCTTCTCCAAGTTGGACTTGGATTTGTGGAGGGTTGTCCTTAGGGACTAGGGAATACTTATGGCTAAAGGATTCCTGAAAGGCACGACTACTGTTTAGGCTCGACCTAAATTGCGTCTGGTAACGGGCTCTAGCGTCGGCCCTACGCCTGTGTTTGGTTCGGCTCGTGGCCTTGGGCTGGCTCGACTCTGTGCTCGGTCGTCGGGTCCTAGCTAGGTGTCATCATCATCCTAGGGGTGTCCTCTGGCTCCCGTGGGGATTCAGTCCAGCTAGGCTCCAAGTGCGGCTCCAGCATCAGTACTTGGCCCGTCGCTGGTATGGTCTTAGCCCTACATCAGGGTTGGGGGCGGGATCGGCATCATCATCAAGACTTGATGCTGAGGTTCTAGGGCCTTCAGTTCCAGTAGGGTTGGGCCTTCTCTCACGAACCTCTCCTTGGCTTCTTGGTGCCCTGCCTTGCTCCCATGTTTAAGGTGTGGATGGTAATGTGATCCTGGCCACCAAGCCCGACTTGGACACAGCTAATCCGATTGGCCCCAGCACTGATGCTAGACTGAGACTACACCAGGCCTAAGACTACGCCAGCACCACCCCCGGAGCCTTGGAGAGCAAAGCCCCGAGTCCAGACCGAAGGCCAAGCCTAGGACCAAGTGTAGCCCTGACCTGATTTCCATGAGCCCTGAAGGTAAAGATGAGCCCAAGGACCCTCTGGAAGCATTCCTAGAGCATCAACAGAGGAAGAGAGGAAAAGGCCCGACTGGAAATCACTAGAACGCGAAGACAGGCCCCGGAGACGATCGAGAACTAGGCCTAGTCTTAGAACTAGGCCCCAGGCCAAGTGTCTAGAGCCCCAGACCCGAGCCAGCCATAGGAGATCCTCTGAGAGCCTTCCTGAAGACCTGGCAAGAGCAGAAGTCCAAAGACTTGGCTAGGAACGAAGAAGGCCAAGTCCTGATGCAGCCCCAAGCGCGGGGCCAGAAACTAAGCCCTACGACCGATCGAGCTGAGTGGAGAAAGAGAATGGACCAGGCCCTTTGGGATTTTCCAAAGGCCTTGGCTACTTTGAAGGCCCAGTAATCAGCTCCAACAAATGGCCCAGCAATAGGAGGCGAATTAAAGGATATAGAGCTAGATTGAGTCCTAGTGATGCATGGCCTAAGCATCAATGAGTGGAGCTCAGATGCTGATCCGAGGAAGCCAATGATCGGAGCCAAGATCAGGCCACCACCTGAGCCTGGTCCAAGAGAAGAGAAAGGAGGATAATCCATCCTTGGAGAAGAGCCAAGAGGCCAGCCCATGGCCAAGCAGTTACGGGGTAAAACTAAAGTAAAAAAAGGCCAAATTCGGATTTCTTAACAGAGTCGTAGCCCAAAAAAGATTGACAAATATGGTCTACTTGGAGACAGAATTTGGGCTGATGTCGAACATGAAAGTTATAGCCCGTGGAGTCTACTAATGATTTGCAAAAGGGTTTTATTTTAAGAATTTGTTTGGTATTTATTTGGCTAATATTTCCAGAACCCGTTTAGCTGTTTTATTAGGAAATTTTCAGCTTCCTTTTTAGTTTTCTTGTATAGGAAGGAGACTTTACCTTGTACGAATTTTACTTCCTTTTAGGATAGATTAGGATTAGTTTAAGTCCTCTTTAGTATTCTAATTAGGATTGTTTTTATTATTTCCTTATTAGTTTAGGAGGAATAGGAGAGCTTGTTCCCTAGTCCTCCACCTATAAATAGAGGCCTATACACCTCATTGTAAGACACACATTTGAATAAATAAACACTTAAACTTCAGTTTCTTATTACATTATATGCAATTCTCTTTTCGACCTTCATGGAACTGATTGTCGTCTAGAACGGCTTATAGTCAAGAGCATTCATCTCTTGAAGTGGCGTCTTCGACTTGATACTTCTGGTTCCTAGCTGTTTATAGCTAGTGGGTCAAGTCTGATTTCCATCCCGGTGCCATAGGTTCAGCTCGTTGCTAGGAGATCAGTTTGCGGTGGTTAGGGTCGTCTGCCCACAGTTGCGGTGGTTCACATCAGATGGGGAACTCGTGCCCATGGTGTCATGGTAGCGTTGGCCCTCGTGAGCCGGGTTACTTCAATGGGTATTGAGAATTTTGAAAGTGGAAAGAAAAGTAAGTGATATGCTTGTTTCCATTTATTTTCGTCTTTTTGTTTTTTATGAGAGCGGTTGTAACAACCGCCAAATAATGATTGAAATAATGAATAAAATAATAATTTTGGTTAATTTTTACTAAGATATTTTGAAAGACTCAAATCGGTTCAAAGCATTTTGCACTAGACCATACTCAGTCTGTAACATCTAACCTAGATGTGACACCTAACCGTTGAATTGACCTATTCACAACGGAACATGACTCGGGTGTAACATTAACTTGCATATTAGCTTAACACTTTTCTTGAAAATTTGGCATGAATTATTCTTATGGTGGACCTAACAGTTCTTCGTGAAACATAACAATTTTATGAATACATAGAATGTTCATTCTGAACTATCTTCATACTTATATCATGGTTACCTACTCTACTGCTACCTTTGATTATAATCATACAACACACATTTTGATATATACTTATACATACACATGATCCATAATTCCCACCATAGACCTCTACATGCCAACCTTGCATAAAGAACTAAAATATGCATGAAAAAGTTCTTAAAGCATTTTAAAGAAAAATTTTGGATCATTGGCCAAGTTGCTCCTACTCTTGTTAGTTTGCTGACCCAAAGGATAAGCAGGAAAAAAACAAAACACTATATCTCAGTCCACACTTGCTCATGTAGACAAAGATCAATATACAAACGGATTATCAAACTACTAAATGTCAACATTTATGAAACTAGTAAACTTTCTATATTGTTAGAGCATCCTGGTTCATCTTCTCCATCAACATTCTCTTTCTCTTGTCGATTACAGTGATCTCTACGATTAGAGGCATTCAGGAGGACAATACTCGAGGCTATTGATGTGATGCAGAATAGGGTATCAAATAATACTAAGCTAAAAGCTAGATCGTATTCCACGGGTCTTCTAATAATTGTCTACTCAAATATGAAAGCAATTTATTCAGGTTTAAACACGTTGTGCGTGGTGTGAGTTTCACGACTTCTAGACTAAGATGCAGGAAAAATAAAATAAAGTTAAAAGACAGAATGATTGGTTGGTTTAGACAGATGACAGACAAGCTTAGATTTGAATCCCCCTTAGATAACCTAGGCAATAGCAATCACAAGACCAGCGGTTTTCAATTCTCATTCAATCAATTTCTATACACCACCATAACTCCTTACCCTTAGGTTTAAGACTGGCGAATGTTCGCTCTATCCGATCTAACTACCAAGATTAATTAGTCGCCCGAGTACGGTCGCTTCTTGTGATGACAAAACTAACTGGTGCAATTACTAATGATTAATGAGTTACTCTTGAAGCGGATTAACCCTAACTGGTTCCTACGAAAGGCACACTCCAATGAATAGGTTAACTGGTTGAATTGATGTTCTAAAGTGAGGTGAACATTCTCTACTATCCTCAGCTTAACAAGAATCTAATCTAGGTGATCAAGAAAGACAAGTTTTAATGTTTTAAAGCAAGGAAGCTGTCTGGCGGCAAACCCTAACTCAACAAAAACCTAATCTAGGCGATCAACCAGAAAAGAAATATAAACAATCAAGAACAAAACAACCATGCAAAGAGAAACTGACTGAACTCTGAATCTAATTACCGCCGATCCGTGACCGCTTTAAAGCCCTGGGTCACTTAGGGTTCATCTAATCTAAGCTCTACAAGTTTAGCTACTCATATCTGACAAACAAGAATCAAAGACGGCAGAAGGATTCATCTTAAACAAAGGAAGAACAGAAAAGGATCTGAAAAACCTAATTTGGATGATCCGTGAAGCTTCGATCTTGAGAATCTTCAATTCCTAGCTCCGAGCGTCTTCCGGGGTGGATTGATGGCGTCACCATCTCTCCGATAGCTTTGAAATACTCTCTCAACTCTCCTCAAGTCGTGGCTGATCTCTCAAAATTGAATGTTAACAAATCTGGCTTCGAAAAGTCTATTAATACCCCCAAAAACCCTTTCCTTGTTGGAAAAGAAGGGAATTTCCCGTCTGGGGAGCTTACACAGCGTGTAAGCTCATAGTGCATTTAGCTTACACGGCGTGTAAGCTCCAAAACGCAGCGCTTTGAGTTGGGCAGAATTCCAACTTGTTTCGATCATTCCCGCTCCGTTTGAACTCTGATTTGGTGTCCGTTTGAAGCGATGGACTCATGAGAGAATCCTCTATAATGTGGTAATCTAGAGGCTCAGCATAAAAACTCAAAAACAAGGTAAAAATAGCAAAGAAATGGACATTGTACGCACTAGGAGCCGATAATCCCAAAGTTAAGACATTTGCACCAAATACACATCAAAATGGCATCAAAGGGTATGAAATGTCGTTTAAATGGGGCTGATAATCACCTCAAATCGAGCGTCATCAACTATTCAGCGATCTCTACATATACAGAGACTCTACTTTTATTGGAGCTACCTTTTATTTGATTCAAGGCTATGTTGTTGTGCTGAACTGTTGATTGTTCCACACTTCCACTCCCTGCCAACAAAGAGTTAGAAGACTATCAAAGCTTCTTCTTATTATTGTTATATCTAAATTTACAATTAATTTAAAATCTTGTAAAGATCAAGATTCGACCATGTTTCAAGTAAACTGGACACAAACAATGTTTCAAGTAACTTCTAATACCCATTCCAACATATATATACATACATGGCAAACACTCCAGTGCACCTATCTAGGTGGGTGCACCGAGTACACCCGCTTACGTGTCAAAATCTGAACCATCCATTCAATCAACGGATATTAAAACTTTGATTAAATTATAATTTAAATGAGTTATTTTATTATTATTATATTCCACTTAAAATCAAATTACAATATACGACCTAGTATTAGATAAAGTAAAATAAAGCCATTAGAATTTGTAAACTAAACTAAAATTACCCCACGTTAACTATTCATCTCCAACCTATTCCTTTGCTGCTAATGACATATTCTCTACTGAATATCAGAACAAATAAACATCTTCTTATTCCCATTTCATCAGCTCACAGATTCTTTTACGACATAAAAAGAACATGACAAAGGCGGATACAACTACGACAATTTTAGATCATCTCTCTCCCATACTATTCATCTCCGACCGTTGTAACTCCCCTCAACAATCCACCTCCCCCGCTATTCGCTGACCTAATACTTGTTCAATTCGAGAATTCTATCACGATAGTGGGAGCTATCAGCGATGGCTCTGCCGCTCTGGCAACGATAGAGGAATTCTACCGAATGAGGTTGAGTTCTTCATCTTAGTCATCCACTCTTTGTAATTGCTAAACAACGGTGTTGGTGGACTTAATTTGCCGAACCACAATCACGGTAGAATATTAGATTTCCCATGACGGAAGAAGATGATGGAAGAAATCGATGAACATGGTGGTGTCAAACACCTTAATTAGCCGAATCGCAATCACCGTTGAATCTTAGATGTCCCACGGCGGAAGAATATGGTGGAAGAGACCGATGTCCATGGCCAGCCGGCGCCCTTCCATGGATGAATCGCAACTTCTGATTCGGGTTGTTGGTCATGGCGGCCTCCGACGTTATTGCCGGGGAGGGTTTGGGTCAGACGATTAAACATACCAATCTTTGTCGGGGTACTTGGTTAGACCTGTTTGGTTCGAATAATTATAATATATTCAAATCAAATGTGTTTTCGGTTTGTTTGATATAATTCATAGACTGTCTTTCATGATTTCAAACAGTTAATAAAATATCTTTTTCACTTACTTCAACTGTTATACGGAATCACTATTAAACCATTATTTTGTAATGTTCATAATTATTAGAGCTTGGAATTCTTCCGAATTTGGTGCTATTATTTTTGTTTTCATATCAACAAAGTGGATCTTAGTGAATCTTAGGATTTGTTCAATATTTGATTTTGCTAGTTTAGTCAAGCAACTTTCCTATTATTTATGCTTTCGTGAATAATATATACATCTTTAATAAATAATCAATTCAAAAAAAATA
The DNA here is from genome assembly GCA_034768395.1 of Linum lewisii. Classification (NCBI taxonomy): domain Eukaryota; kingdom Viridiplantae; phylum Streptophyta; class Magnoliopsida; order Malpighiales; family Linaceae; genus Linum; species Linum lewisii. The sequence goes on from CM068296.1 coordinate 29,811,538, forward strand.
TGTTTTATAAATATCTTTAAATGAATGAAAATGTAAATTATTCATAATTAAACTCTTAATAAAGTTGTATAGTATTTATACAATTTGAAAATATTATTTACATTATATTGGTATGAATTTAAGTTTTCTATCATGCAATTATTATTTTATAATTATTTTATGAGTTTATGTTTTAAACCTTGTTATTATTATTGAATATTTGTATTTACGTTTAGGAATTAGGATTGTAGGTCGTAGATGTCAAAATTAAAATTGTTGACGTGAAGAATGCATCATTTCAGTGTCAAACATGCAATTGATGGCAAAAATATCATAGTATATAAAGTCTACAATTTATCGACAAAAAATCAATAAATTAGAACTCACTTATTTTATTTATTATTCTGATTATGTCAAACCCCCTGCCATCATGTGAATTTCTTTTATGGTGATATCTTGTTACAACTCCAAACTCTGAATTATTCAATCAACTATAATCCGCTCATTTTTAGTTTCAATTTTCTTCCTATCAAAACCCATGCGATCTTTGTGTAATTTCATTTCCAATGATTCCTTATCCTCCCATCACTACAACCCTAACTCAAACTAGGGTTTACGGAACTTAACCCAAATTGTTCAACTATGTAAAATTCAGTCATTTTTTATAATTTTTGTTTTTGTCCGAACCCATGTGATATTTGTGTAATTTTTTTTCATGCTATCATGTTTCACCTATCACGAGAATCTTAATTTAAATTAGTGGTGAACCGCCCGGTTGGTGAACCGCCCGGTCGTTGTTCGGACGGGTTCAACCAAATAAAAACTACTAATGCTAAGAAAAAGCGTATAGCAGATCGTATTCCGAGGGCTCTCTATGATTGGTTACTTCAGAACTAGCAAAATACTCAAAGGTAAACACGTTGTGCCTGGTGTGAGTTCCACGACTTCTACTTCTAAGAAATGCATAAAAATTAAAACAAATTAAACTAAAGCAGATTGGGAATTAGGGTTTGAAAACAAGGATGACAGACGAACTTAGACTTTGAATCCCCTTCGTTCCCCAGAGCATTGGCAATCAACAGATCAGCGGATTTCGATTCTCATTCAATCAATTACTAAGACACCACCATAACTCCTTACCCTTACCTTTAAGACCGGCGAACGTTCGCTCTATCCGTTCTAACTACCAAGATTAACTAGCCGCCGGGTACGGTCGCCTCTCGCAACGACTTAATTAATTGGTGCAATTACTAGTGATTAATGAGTTACTCTTGCAGTGAATCAACCCTAACCGGTTCCTATGAAAGGCACACTCCAATTATAAGGTTAATTGTTCAATTCGATGTTCTGAAGTAAGGCGAGCGTTCGCTTCTATCCTTAGCTTAACAAGAATCTAATCTAGGTGATCAATCCATACAAGAAACATGAACAATGAAGAACGAATCAAACATGAAAAAGAACTGATTGAATTTCGAATCTAATCACCGCCGATCCGTGACCGCTTTAAAGCCCTGGGTCACTTAGGGTTCATCTAGTCTAAGCTCTAAAGGGTTTAGCTACTCATGATTATTACAAAAGAAACAAAGACAAGGAAAGAGTTCATCATTCAGAGGAAGAACAGAAAAGAATCTGAAAAAACCTAATTCAGACGACTCTGGCATACTTCGATCTTCGGTAATCTACACTCCTAGCTCCGATTCTCCGAGATGGAAGGGATGGCGTCACGATCTCTATCCGTCTCTTCGAACTCCAACTCTTCGCTCCAGAACTTGAGAGAATTCTGATTCGAAAAGTTGTGTTTTGCGAATTATGATTGTCTCGAATGCCTCCTTTGTTTGGGCCGCCGGGTTAAGTATTAATACTTAACCCTAACTGATCCGGAATAGTGTATTATTTTCGCCGAAAATTCCTTAAGAATTTCGGCGAAAATTCCTTTGTGTTCGGGAGTGCTTTCTCTGCCTTGTATTTTCGGTCCGAAGAGTACAATATTTTCGCCGAAGATGTCCTTTGACTCGGCACCAGTTGAATGCACTAATATTTTTGCCGAATATGCAAGCTCAGTTTCGGCGAAAATCTCTTTGTACTCGGGCAGGATTTTGTTTGACTTTGACTGGCTCCTTGGATCGATTCCGGATTGATTCCTCGAGGTTCCTACGCCTTAGACACTTCCATGGCTACTCTATTTGACGGCAAAAACCTGTGCTAACATAAAAACACTAGAAAAACCATCAAATAGACCCGAAACGGGCCAAGGTAACACAAATGGCACGAGATAGGGAAATCGATTGAATATTCGTTATTCTACCCTAAAAACCTTGTCTTGAGCAAAGAAATGTTGCTTAAATGAGGCTGATAATCACGTCAAATCGAGTGTCATGAAATACCCCACACTTAAGCTTTTGCTTGTCCTCAACCAAACTGAATAGAAACGCTCATGTTCATAAATGATAAGATCGATTAAATTGGAGTTCAACCAAACACAATGAATTATTAGACAGATCGATCCAGAACAAGAAACCTAACATGCATACAGATCAGCCAAACTACCTGGTCTCACTAATAAACTGCACACGACAAGTAATTAGCAACCAATTATGCACGAATTTGACCTGACCGACCAGACTCCTCACACAAGATGTATATAGTACAATGGGAACTCTCACTCTCTGTGTTTAGGGACGTGTTTCTGCTCTCGATCATTTTCTGTTACCGAATTCTGTCATAGGTTTGCATTTCGACCACATCTCCACCACTGTGTCAACACGAGTATCTAGTCAATAAGGACTTCCCTGCTAGGACCGTAATGAAATCTACACTACTCGGGTTTATAATGAGATGGATGATGGGGATGAATGATGATGGCTTTGGTGCGGTGTAGCTTTCGACTAACTTTCCTCGAATCTAATCTATGGCTTCCTACCGTCTAACCAAACACGGGTGGAATAATGAACGCTCGTCCTATGATACCCTCAAACAACCTAGCACTTATTCTTTTTCTTTACACGATTTTTTTCTTTTCTTTTCAACTTTTCTTTTGACTTCGTTCTTCCATTTGTAGGGAGAAGAACGTTCTATTGAACTACACTTTGAACTTTTTCTGATTTTCTTTTCTTCATTTTTTATTTTTTTTCCGAAATTTTTTTTTCTCTTTTTCTTTCTTTACTTTTTTTCTTTTGTGCCGATTTTTCTTTTAGTTGCTAGAGGGGTTTACACGTCTGGACATATTAGCTAAGACCACCTGTTTAATGGCTATAGGCAGGTTACCACAAACCGACTTCCGGTAGGTCAATCTAGAACTACAACTACAGGGGATCAACGGGGAATGAAAGAAATTGGGAAATGGCTATAATGTATTATCGAACCGAAAGAACAGGCCAAGCTCAAGGGTCTAAACCTAGTGGATTTTATCGTTTGGTAGGCTATCTGGCTTAGTAGCTGAATCTAGGTGCCCCTATCCTTCTAGAACTCGTGTCATCGTGTGGTCTCGAGTAGGTCTCATGCAAATTCTAACTCATTCAAGTAAACAGAAAACCACTCAGAAAGAATTTAAAATTGCAAGTTATGTGCAATGGATCAAAAGCTCACAGTTGGTTTGCTAGTCGGATTCGGTCATTTTCATGCAATCAAGGCTACAAACTACAAGTGTGATTTTAAAATTCTGTTCTGACCAGGCAATTTAGCATCAAAGTATACAAGTTGGTTCTCAAGTTCTAGGTTAAGCAGTCTAAGCATCATTATGAAAGTTTGAACAACAACTTAACATCAAAAATCAAGAACCATTCTAATGCTAGAGAGACTGGAATGGAATCACGAGGCACACATAAAACACAATCAAGGGCAATCAAGTTCATGCAAGGTTCAGGTTCTCTAGCATCCTACCCCACACTTAAATCGGACTGTGTCCTCACAGGACTAATGCTAGAGTTCAGAGTGGAATTTAAGAACCTGGATGAGGACGGTTGATTTCAGAGTGTAAGCATGGATCTTGAGAGCGGAGGGAAGTGTAACAGAACCTGAAGCAGAGGGAGTCTACCGATTGCCTACAAAACAAAAACAAATAAAACATAAAAAGGAAACTGGGACAAGTGTCTCGGATCCACACAGAAAAAAGTTGGATAGAAATTTGAAAAGAATAAATAAAAAAAGACACCAGAAAAGGAATACAACCCGATCACTGCTGGTCCGGTGAGCCGGGAGGTGGAAAGTGGAGAAATTCGCCGAGCTGGCGTTGCCACGCCATCTGTGCCTCATATCGCCGGTCGGCGCGGCGCATATGTTGCTGCATAATAGTCCATCACGCCTCTTGAGTGGCGTTGTCGGTGATGCGCCACTCCTGCAGTCGCTCGTATAACTCTCCAACATCCGCGGGGTGGTGTTGCGGCTGTTGAGTATGTGTCGGATATGGCTCGGGGATGTGCGGCGACGACTGGTGGATGTACCCTGCCTGATGGTGTGGCGAGGGCATATAATCATGAAACTCAGGCGGCGGGCTGCGGCTGCTGCTCCTCAGCATCATCTTCTTCCTCTGACTCGACCACAGGCTGGAGTGGAGGATCAACTGCTACATGGGGACTGAGGTCGAGTTCTAAGTCGTACTCAACTGCCAAGTCTCCTCCAACGGTCCAAACTGGATGTCGTGGAATGTGCGGGCCATACTCATGGCTGATGCCGAAGGAGAGGATGAGCTGTCCTATGAAGTTGCCTCCCAAGAGTTTCCGGGGGTGGCGTCTTCCTCTTGGTCTTCTGGCGGAAGATGCGAGCCAGTACCCAACCGGGGTGGAGAGGGTAGCTCTCTCGGATGGCTCGGAGAAGCATGAGCTCCTCCTTGAGGATATGGTGGCGATCCTTATCTCGAACATATAAAAGCGACCTCCGCCAAACCATATGAATAAATTTATAGAGCGGGTGAGAGAGAGACTTAACTGAGTTGTTCGTCCCGAGGCGATCGCCAGGCACGCCTATCATGTGGCTCCAAAGCGCGTTGTACTCCTCGTCGTCATCATCTTCGCCCCAACCTAGGTGATGATCGTGATAGTGCTCGTAGGGGATGCCGAGATGAGCGGCAAACTCATCGTAGGTGAGCTGCCTGTACACCCACCAAGATAGAAGGTGATCACCTTCTGGCGTTGCTTCCTCTTGTGCTCATCCAGATCAAAGGTTTCCCAGAACTCCTGGAGGGAATGTCTGGGAACTCGGCGGCGATGGTGGTCAGCTCGAGGAGACCAGCCGGTGCTAAGGCGTCATGCACGTTCCGGTGGTACTCCTCATCATGATCGTGCAGGGACTCCATGGAGAGAGGGCGCACGTCAGCTCCCCGAACGTGTTGAATCTTCTGGAAGCACTCAAAATAGAAATCCGGTAGACGGGCGATGGTGGGATGATATCCAACATGGCGGGGTAGAGCAGGTGGTTGACCCAGAACAGCAGGTGTGACGGGAGCGGCAGCTCCTGAGCTCGAGGCGCCATCAAGTCGCGCCTTAGTCCTGCGCTCATAAGTGGTGTTCCTAGAACCAGAATGAAACCAGATTAGTCAACCAAAACCCTACCCCACACTTAGTAGAAAAACTCGATTTCACAAAGAAATGAGGGAAACTAAGTGGGGTAAGCAAAGCGGAGTAACCGGTAATTATAGACAGTAAAATACATACTTAGGAACAGCCAGAGTCGGATAAGCACAATCAGAGTTCAAAAAGTCAAACCGACATTTTGGAAGTCAACATTTAAGCATACTGAACCCTAATCATGGCAAGACTATCATAACATGGAGAATGACGGTAAAATATGATTTCAAATGGAAGCTCGATAATATGAACGAGAATGAACACATCAGACAGCCAAATGATCACAGCAGTTCAAAGTCAAACCGATATTTCTCACAAAAGTCAACTTAACAAGGAATTAATCGTATGCATAGCAACATAAGCTCAAATGATATGAAAATTAAGCACAGCACTCCCTAAGCATCCTAGAACAGTTCTATAAGTTCTGCTAAACCTAGTTCACACGAAACAGTCAGCACGCAAAATGAGGCAAACCGAAAAGTCAACCGAAAGTCAACCCCGACGAAATTCAGCAATCCATATGTCAAAAGATTTGTATTGAAAAGCTCTACAACTTACCTTGAAGTCATGACTGCTAAAAATGAACGAGTTGAGAGAAATCGGTGAAAAACGTTGAAAACGAGGGTTTCAGAGAACTGGAGCTGCAAAGCTCCGATTCGAACGTTCTAGAGCTCGTTGGGATCGGAAAAGGGAGGGGAAGGGAGCGGCAGCGGTCGGCGACGGGGGCGGCGGTGGGTTATGGCGGCGACGGCGGATTGAAAGAGGGGGGGTGGTCGGCGATTGTTTTAAAAAGATAGGGAGGGAGTTTTCGGTGGTATGAACGAAAATGAGTGAAGGAGAGAGAGGGAGTTATACCAGATTTTAAAGGAAATATTGGGTGATTTTCAGAATTATTTTCGGCGAAAATAGGAGGGTGGTTTCGCCGAAAATATCAGTTAAAATGGACTGCCGGATTTGTGAAGGCGGTTTCGCCGAAAACAATAGCACGGTTTCGCCGAAAATATCAGTTAAAATGGTTTCGCCGAAAACAAAAACTTTTCGAACCGAAAACAATGAACAGGGAGATTGAGTTCGAAAATTGAAAATCGATTTCGCCGAAAACAGGGGTGGTTTCGCCGAAAATTTTGAACTGTTCGGGTGTTTAAATATTTTCGTAAATTCGGCCAACTTCAGAAAATCACAGTTCAATCCACAAAAATTGGAACGACCTCAATCAACTTGCAACTGACTCTATGACATGCAGACTCTACACGAAAAATAATAAATCAAACAAACTGACACTTTTGGCTCTTCCGAACCGACTCTAAAATACCAAGTTCAACAAAAATTAAAACAGACTCCAGCCGTGGGTTGCCTCCCACGAAGCGCTCTTTTATTACCGTCCTTGAGCTGGACGAAACCTGGAGGTATTAGGAGACATCCCAACTCAGATTCTCCTTCACGCTCGCGTCGGAGTTCATGAAGTACAGCTTCGGGACTTCTCCGGTAAACGTGAATTTCTTCCCGTTCGCATGCAAAAGCTTGGTACGTCCGTCGGGAAGATGATCAATGAACTTGAATGGTCCGAACAGCTCTCTAGAGAGATCATCCTTCTTGAGTGTGATGATGGAAGGAATGAGGACTATCGGCTTCTTCTTTTCTTTAATCTTCGGCTTGTTATCACCAGGATCGGTGATCGTTAGTACTTCATTCGGAGACGCTTTCGGCTTCTCCTTCCATACTTGTTCCGGCGCCGGTTTCTCGGAACGAAATGGTGGTGCAGTTGACTCGGTGGAAGACGGCGAAATTTTTGGTCTCCAGACCATTTGGGTCTTCGTCTTCTTGTTCTTTCCTCGAGGTCTGCTCGGTGGTTTAGAAGAGGCTTGCAGTTCCTTCTTCTTCTTCTTAAGCGGCTTCCGAACCAAATTTCTGGCTTCTTCTTCATAACCTGGTTAATACATGTAGCAAAAACTGATCTAGAGACATTGGAAGAAGCATTAGTAACGGAGTTGACCGGAGTCAACCCCACCGTTTCAACAGCTAGGCAGTGAGATTCTTCATTCCTAGAGTCATATTTCATGCCATCTTTAAGACGGAACGTTTTCGTTTCTTTACCGACTCTTAAAGTTAAAGAACCATTTGGAACATTAATATTCATTCCAGTAGTAGCCATGAACGGTCGACCTATGAGAATGGTAGCATCATCTGTACTAGTATCCATAATCACATAATCAGCTAAGAACGTGAACGGACCACATTTAGTGACAACGTCTTTAATCTCTCCCTTAGGGGTTTTAAGCGATCTATCAGCAAAGACGAGTTGCATACTAGGCGGTTCAAGTTCTCCTAGGTTTAATTTCTCATATAGACTCACAGGCATGACATTAACAGATGCTCCTAGATCCACTAAGCAACGTTCAATCTCAACATCATTAATGACCAGAGGCAAAGTAAAAGAACCGGGATCAGATAACTTAGCTGGATATGGAGAAACAGGTTTCTTAGCACGAATGTCAGGATATCCTTCCTTGTTCCCCTTCATGCCAGTCTCGATCCTTGCGTTTGGCAGCAATGCTCTAGGAAAAGGAGGCTTTTCGACGTATGGTGCAAGAGGAGGATCCTCTTAGGCGCCGGTTTCTGTTCCTCTTCTTCCTCTTCTTCCAGAGTTTCCGCGATCATGCGTAAAACAGAATAAGCATCAGCAATTAGGTTTGGAAGTTTTCGAGCAGTTACCATTTTAGCCTGTTCTTTTCTCGGATTCGGCTCTGTCTGGCTTGGAAGATGGCCAAATGGTCGACCAGATGCTAGCATGCTCGAGATGTTGTTCACGACTTGCTCAATTCTTTGACCGGATGCGATCTGTTCTTGATTGATGAGAGCTTGAGCCTTGAACTGACTGTCATGATTATCGAGTCTGGTGATGATCAGGTCGAACTTCTTGTCTACCTCGTTATCCCTTGTGTTCCCTGATGTAAATCCCTGAGGTTGTCTGGACTGACAGTAGTCGGGGTAGCCCTGTTGGCTGTTGGTGAAGCCCTCAGAAATGAAGTTCACCTCTTCTACCGAGCAAGCATTGATTTTCTTCAATCGCTCCTGGACTTCTGCTTCAATAAGCTCTTCTATTCTCCAATGTCTCTTAGCTCCTCCGGTCTCCTTGAGCCTTGAGATGTTGTTCCTATAGGCAGTGGTTCTGGAAGGAGGTGAGTATTCCTCTATGAATCCTTGAGCGAGATCCTCCCAGTTGGTGTGGAGACCGGGTGGCCTGCTAATGAACCATCTCTTTGCGGCGCCTCAGAGTGAGAATGGGAAGGCTCGAAAGCAGAAGGTATCCTTATCGGGGTTCCCACTCTTAAAGGTTTCGCAAAAAGCAAGGAAATCCGCCAAGTGTGTGCATGGATTATCATGAGGATTTCCTTCAAACTGTAGACCCCTCGAGATCATTTCCGAGTAGGCGGTCTTGATCTCATAGGCAGGATTGTCTTCATTGCGCGGCACAAAGATGGGAGACCGAACACTAGCAGACATCGTGGTAGGGAAAGGTGGAGCGGAAGTGATTTACTTCTGAATTTTCTTATCCTGCAAAAGACAAAAATAAACACAACCGGTGTAGAATCAAAGTGGGTGGAAAGATGAAAGATGGAAAGTAGAGGAATAAATTGCCAGTTCTTCTTTCAACAATCAAAAGAAGTCCCCGGCAACGGCGCCAATTTGGTGAACCGCCCGGTCGTTTTCGGACGGGTTCAACCCTAGGTGAACGCCCAGTCGTTGGTCGGGATCACACAAATACTAACAAAGCTAACAAGCAGTGGTAGATCGTATTCCGAGGGGTTTTCTATGACTGGCTACTGCGAGAACTGGCAAAGTATTCAAGATCAAACACGTTGTGCGTGGTGTGAGTTCCACGACTTCTAATTCTAAGGAATGCAGAAAAATTAAAAAGATTAACCTAAAACAGATTGGAAATTAGAGTTTGAAAACAAGGATGACAGACGAACTTAGATTTCGAATCCCCCTTAGATCACCAGAGCAACGGAAATCACAAGATCAGCGGTTTTCAATTCTAATTCAATCAGTTTCTATACACCACCATAACTCCTTACCCTTAGGTTTAAGACCGGCAAACGTTCGCTCTATCCGTTCTAACTACCAAGATTAACTAGCCGCCCGGGTACGGTCGCCTTTCGCAACGACTTAATTAACTGGTGCAATTACTAGTGATTTATGAGTTACTCTTGCAGTGAATTAACCCTAACCGGTTCCTACGAAAGGCACGCTCCAATTATAAGGTTAATTGTTCAATTCGATGTTCTAAAGTAAGGCGAGCGTTCGCTTCTATCCTTAGCTTAACAAGAATCTAACTAGGGGATCAATCTAGACAAGAAACATGAACAATGAAGAACGAATGAAACATGCAAAGAGAAACTGATTGAACTTCGAATCTAATTACCGCCGATCCGTGACCGCTTTAAAGCCCTGGATCACTTAGGGTTCATCTAATCTAAGCTCTACAAGTTCAGTTACTCATATCAGAAACAAGAGAATCAAAGGCAGCAATGAAGATCATCATACAGAGGAAGAACAGATAAGAACTGAAAAACCTAATTCTGACGACTCCCGCGAAGCTTCAATCTCCTGGATCTTCAACTTTAAGCTCCGAGTTCTCCGAGGTGGAAGGATGGCGTCACGATCTCTCCACGGATCTTCGAACTCTCTAAACTCTAACTACCAACCCTAGAGTCGGCTGACTCTCAAAAGTCTGATTTGTGAAAATATGAATAATGAAGGTGTCTCTATTGGCTGCCGGCTGCTTCTCTTTAAATAGGTACGCTTAGGTTTTCCAATACAGCGCCGGATTTGGAAGATATTTTTGGCGAAAATATAAAGTAATTTTCACCGAAAACTTTAGTTAAAATCCCCTCTTTGATTTCTTCTATGATTTTCGGCGAAAACTTAAGGAAGTTTTCGCCGAAAACTTCAATGTAAATCAGCCTGTGAGATTCTGAAGGTATTTTCGCCGAAAACTTTGTAGTATTTTCGGCGAAAATATTGTGCTGGGCAGTTGGATCTTCGGTTCTGACTCTGGTTTGATTTATGGTTGGATTCTGGTTCACTCCCTGAGGTCTTGAATACGTCCGTGGCTACGTAAATGATGGCAAAAATCTGTGCTATCACAAAAACACTAGAAAACCATCAAATTGACCCAAAAAGGGCCAAAGTGACCAAATCGGTAGGAAATAGAGTAGTTGAGTGAATATTCGATATTCTACCCCTAAAACCACGTTTCATGCAAGAACATCAACCAAACAAGTTTTCGATCTCACTAATTTCTGCACACTTCAAGTAGTGGTTTTAACAAAGCTCGTTTATTGGCAAAACAATTAATCATAATTAACCGACTACGATAACACCAATTCTAATAAAAAAGACTTTAAGCTCTAGCCATGATGTGGATGCGGAGGTAGGAAAAGTGACGTGGCTATCGACTCGACTTCATTCGTTTCTAGATCTGTACGTTACATGTTCTAGCTAGGACCGATTTAAACAACAATTTAGTTCAAGCTTCAACTTATTCCTTCAATTTATTTACTGCATACTAGTGCTCGATACCAAACACTTCACTTAGGTGTTGGACCTGCCTAGCTCACAGTATTTGTGCTTATGCTAGTGCTCAACCCGAATACTTCACTTAGGTGTCAGGCTTGCCTAGCTTTATTTTTTGCACTTTTAAGAACTTAGCATTGATTAGAACAATTCAATTACTTGATTTAACCATTTAGTCACTTGATCCTAGCTAGTTATAACTTTTTACACAAGATTTTGAATTGGATTTCCATCTAATCTCTAGCCACAATCACAGGTGAACAAATATGGAGTGAAAAACATGGAAGAAGCTAGCATTTATCATCTTAGAACAGTGCTATCGAGCTTTGTTATTAACAAACCAATCAATTTAATTAATTCGAGTTTCAACTACTGAAGTGATTTATGATCTGTTCTGACCTAGACTCATTTAATATCAGTTCCAACACGTTGGTTACAGGTTCTAAGTGGAACAGTCTAGACGTCATTGTTTAAAATTGAAGTCAATTTAACATCACAAGTCAAGAATTGAGCAATTCTATGCTAGAGAATTTTCAAAATTGAACAACGGAATCACAGAAAATTAAGCAAGATCATGCATAACCCTAGAATCCTACCCCACACTTAAACGGTTCTGTGTCCTCACAGGACTAAACTAGAGTAGAGAGATACGAAGAACCTGTGACGAGATGGTCGGTGTAGGGGATGAACACGGAGCGTCCGGAGCAGAGCGGAGTATCTACTCAAGATCCTACAAAACAAAAACAACAAAAAGATCAAAAGGATACCGGGACAAGTGTCCCCGATCCACACAGAATAAAAGTCGAACAAAGAAGGTTAAGGGGAATTTTAAAAATATTTTGACGATTGAATGAGAAACTGAAAGAAGGAAGAGAGAGAGGGTGAATCCGGATTGTAAAGTGAATAGTTGGGGTGATTTTCAAAAGAGTTTTCGGCGAAAATAAGAGGGTGTTTTCGCCGAAAATTTTAGTTCAAATGCACTGCCGGTTTTTCAAGTGTGTTTTTGCCGAAAGTAAGCATGTGGTTTCGCCGAAAATATTAGTTCAAATGGCTGTTGGTTTTCAAAAATCTTTTCGCCGAAAATAGGAAACTTTTGAACCGAAAACAATGAACAGGGAGACCGGGTTCAAAAATTGGAAATCAGTTTCGCCGAAAACAAGGGTGGTTTCGCCGAAAATTTTGAACTGTTCGGGTTTAAAATATTTTTCACAAATCCGGCTAACTTCAGAAAATCACAGTTAAATCCACAAAAATCGGAACCACCTCAATCAACTTGCAACTGACTCTATGACACACAAACTACACAGGAAAAATATGAAATCAAACAAACTGACACTTTGGCTCCCCGAACCTGACTCGAACGATGAAAAGACTGACTCAAAAATTCAAAAACGGACTCCAGTCGTGGGTTGCCTCCCACGAAGCGCTCTCTTTTAACGTCCTTCAGCCGGACGGTACCTGTTAGGGACCCTAACTCAGAAGTTCCTTGAAGTCAAACGTCTTCTTCAAGGTGTGCGGTTGAGTGCCATGTAGCACTCCAGCAGGGTGATGTAACCGGTAGTGTTCCAGTAGATCGTGGTTCTGGTTGGATGACCAGTTCTTCTTGAATTCTCCTTCTGGAAGAGGAAAGAGGTAGTACGACACGACATGATCAATGAGCTCCATCTTCTCTACCTGATGATCATCTAGATGTCTCTCGGGATCGAGTGTGTATACTTCCAAATCCTTGACTTCTTCGATCCCCACGTGCTTGTCTCTGGCTTGATCTATAGGTTGGCTCGGCGGAAGCTCGATTGAGGATATCTCCTTGATTTCTTCGTGCTCCTCTTCGGCTTCAACTTTAAGATGGATTGGCTCTTTGTCTTCATCAACCGCCACCGCCAAGGATTCTTCATCAGATGCTTCTAGCTCGTAATAGTCATCGGTGAGATTGTCATGTTCATCTTCATACAACTCTTGAGCATCTTCTTCCATTAGTGGATTTGGTTGCTCGAGCTCGGTATCCACTACGTTACGAGCTTGCAGCTTCGAAATGAGATCATCCAAGGCGGATTCTACTCTTGCCGTCTGTTGTCGATTTTGATGAACATGTGAGTTTATCTCTTTGTGAGCTTGTAGCTCTGTAGAGATATTCTCCAAGAAGGATTCTATTCTCGTCGTCTGTTGTCGATGCTGATGAGCTAGTATATACATCTCTTGGTTATCCTCAATATACGGTGCTTCATCGACATACCACTCTTGGTACTGGTCATCCCACCTGTAATCCTGCATAATTAAAACTCAAAAACACTACCCAGGTAAATCATGAAAATATGGAGGAAAATTAAATGGTAAGGAGGAAAGGTAGAAGAATAATTTGCCAACTCTTCTTTCAAACAATTAGAAGAGTCCCCGGCAACGGCGCCAATTTGATAAGCTGCAATATTAGCGGTATCAAATAACTAATCTACCAAGGTAGACTAGATCGTATTCTACTCGAGGTCTCTTCTTCTTGACTACTCAAAGAAGCTGGCAGTTTATTCAGGTTTAAGCACTTAGTGCGTGGTGTGAGTTCCACGACTTCTAATCTAATGAACAAAGGAAAATAAAAGACAGAAAAGTAAGGGGTTGACTAACGAGAAGATAGACGAACTTAGATTTCGAATCCCCCTTAGATCACCAGAGCAACGGAAATCACAAGATTAGTGGTTTTCAATTCTAATTCAATCGGTTTCTATACACCACCATAACTCCTTACCCTTAGGTTTAAGACCGGCGAACGTTCGCTCTATCCGTTCTAACTACCAAGATTAACTAGCCGCCCGGGTACGGTCGCCTCTCGCAACGACTTAATTAACTGGTGCAATTACTAGTGATTTATGAGTTACTCTTGCAGTGAATTAACCCTAACCGGATCCTACGAAAGGCACGCTCCAATTATAAGGTTAATTGTTCAATTCGATGTTCTAAAGTAAGGCGAGCGTTCGCTTCTATCCTTAGCTTAACAAGAATCTAATCTAGGGGATCAATCCAGACAAGAAACATGAACAATGAAGAACCAATCAAACATGCAAAGAGAAACTGATTGAACTTCGAATCTAATTACCGCCGATCCGTGACCACTTTAAAGCCCTGTATCACTTAGGGTTCATCTAATCTAAGCTCTACAAGTTCAGTTACTCATATCAGAAACAAGAGAATCAAAGGCAGCAATGAAGATCATCATACAGAGGAAGAACATATAAGAACAGAAAAACCTAATTCTAACGACTCCGGCGAAGCTTCGATCTCCTGGATATTCAACTTTAAGCTCCGAGCTCTCCGAGGTGGAAGGATGGCGTCACGATCTCTCCACGGATCTTCGAACTCTCTAAACTCTATCTATCGACCCTAGAGTCGGCTGACTCTCAAAAGTCTGATTTGTGAAAATATGAATAATGATTCGTCCTCCCTTCTGTCTGCCGGCTGCTACTCTTTAAATAGGTACGCTTATGGTTTCCAATACAGCGCCGGATTTGGAAGGGATTTTCGCCGAAAATATCAAGCTATTTTCGATGAAAAATTTAGTTAAAATCCCCTGTGTCATTTCTTCAAGGATTTTCGGTGAAAACATAAGGAAGTTTTCGCCGAAAACTTCAGTGTAAATCAGCCTGTGAGTTCTGAATGTATTTTCGCCGAAAACTGTGTAGTATTTTCGGCGAAAATATTATGCTGGGCAGTTGGATCTTCGGTTCTGACTCTGGTTTGATTTTTGGTTCGATTCCGGTTCACTCCTTGAGGTCTTAAATACGTCCATGGCTACGTAAATGATGGCAAAAATCTGTGCTATCACAAAAACACTAGAAAACCATCAAATTGACCCAAAAAGGGCCAAAGTAACCAAATCGGTAGGAAATAGAGTAGTTGAGTGAATATTCGATATTCTACCCCTAAAACCACGTTTCAAGCAAGGAAATGTCGCTTAAATGAGGCCGAAAATCACGTCAAATTGAGTGTCATCAAATACCCCACACTTAAGCTTTTGCTTGTCCTCAAGCAAACTGAACTAGAACACACTCAAATTCATAAATGACACGAGATTAAACCGAGATTCAATTCTAACAATTTGGTTTAGACTGTTCCACGTAGAAAGAGTGACCTACACATGCAAGAACATCAACCAAACAAGTTTTCGATCTCACTAATTTCTGCACACTTCAAGTAGTGGTTTTAACAAAGCTCGTTTATTGGAAAAACAATTAATCATAATTAACCGACTACGATAACACCAATTCTAATAAAAAAGACTTTAAGCTCTAGCCATGATGTGGATGCGGAGGTAGGAAAAGTGACGTGGCTATCGTCTCGACTTCATCCGTTTCTAGATCTGTACGTTACATGTTCTAGCTAGGACCGATTTAAACAACAATTTAGTTCAAGCTTCAACTTATTCCTTCAATTTATTTACTGCATACTAGTGCTCGATACCAAACACTTCACTTTGGTGTTGGACCTGCCTAGCTCACAGTATTTGTGCTTATGCTAGTGCTCAACCCGAACACTTCACTTAGGTGTCGGGCTTGCCTAGCTTTATTTTTTGCACTTTTAAGAACTTAGCATTGATTAGAACAATTCAATTACTTGATTTAACCATTTAGTCACTTGATCCTAGCTAGTTATAACTTTTTACACAAGATTTTGAATTGGATTTCCATCTAATCTCTAGCCACAATCACAGGTGAACAAATATGGAGTGAAAAACATGGAAGAAGCTAGCATTTATCATCTTAGAACAGTGTAATCGACCTTTGTTATTAACAAACCAATCAATTTAATTAATTCAAGTTTCAACTACTGAAGTGATTTATGATCTGTTCTGACCTAGACTCATTTAATATCAGTTCCAACACGTTGGTTACAGGTTCTAAGTGGAACAGTCTAGACGTCATTGTTTAAAATTGAAGTCAATTTAACATCACAAGTCAAGAATTGAGCAATTCTATGCTAGAGAATTTTCAAAATTTAACCACGAAATCACAGAAAATTAAGCAAGATCATGCATAACCCTAGAATCCTACCCCACACTTAAACGGTTCTGTGTCCTCACAGGACTAAACTAGAGTAGAGAGATACGAGGAACCTGTGACGAGATGGTCGGTGTAGGGGATGAACACGGAGCGTCCGGAGCAGAGCGGAGTATCTACTCAAGATCCTACAAAACAAAAACAACAAAAAGATCAAAAGGATACCGGGACAAGTGTCCCGGATCCACACAGAATAAAAGTCGAACAAAAAAGGTTAAGGGGAATTTTAAAAATATTTTGACGATTGAATGAGAAACTGAAAGAAGGAAGAGAGAGAGGGTGAATCCGGATTTTAAAGTGAATAGTTGGGGTGATTTTCAAAAGAGTTTTCGGCGAAAATAAGAGGGTGTTTTCGCCGAAAAATTTAGTTCAAATGCACTGCCGGTTTTTCAAGTGTGTTTTCGCCGAAAGTAAGCATGTGGTTTCGCCGAAAATATTAGTTCAAATGGCTGTTGGTTTTCAAAAATCTTTTCGCCAAAAATAGAAAACTTTTCAAACCGAAAACAATGAACAGGGAGACCGGGTTCGAAAATTGGAAATCGGTTTCGCCGAAAACAAGGGTGGTTTCGCCGAAAATTTTGAACTGTTCGGGTTTAAAATATTTTCGCAAATCCGGCTAACTTCAGAAAATCACAGTTAAATCCACAAAAATCGGAACCACCTCAATCAACTTGCAACTGACTCTATGACACACAAACTACACACGAAAAATATGAAATCAAACAAACTGACACTTTGGCTCCCCCGAACCTGACTCGAACGACGAAAAGACTGACTCAAAAATTCAAAAACGGACTCCAGCCGTGGGTTGCCTCCCACGAAGCGCTCTCTTTTAACGTCCTTGAGCCGGACGGTACCTGTTAGGGACCCCAACTCAGAAGTTCCTTGAAGTCAAACGTCTTCTTCAAGGTGTGCGGTTGAGTGCCATGTAGCACTCCAGCAGGGTGATGTAACCGGTAGTGTTCCAGTAGATCGTGGTTCTGGTTGGATGACCAGTTCTTCTTGAATTCTCCTTCTGGAAGAGGAAAGAGGTAGTACGGCACGACATGATCAATGAGCTCCATCTTCTCTACCTGATGATCATCTAGATGTCTCTCGGGATCGAGTGTGTATACTTCCAAATCCTTGACTTCTTCGATCCCCACGTGCTCGTCTCTGGCTTGATCTATAGGTTGGCTCGGCGGAAGCTCGATTGAGGATATCTCCTTGATTTCTTCGTGCTCCTCTTCGGCTTCAACTTTAAGATGGATTGGCTCTTTGTCTTCATCAACCGCCACCGCCAAGGATTCTTCATCAGATGCTTCTAGCTCGCAATAGTCATCGGTGAGATTGTCATGTTCATCTTCATACAGCTCTTGAGCATCTTCTTCCATTAGTGGATTTGGTTGCTCGAGCTCGGTATCCACTACGTTACAAGCTTGCAGCTTCGAAATGAGATCATCCAAGGCTGGATTCTACTCTTGCCGTCTGTTGTCGATTTTGATGAACATGTGAGTTTATCTCTTTGTGAGCTTGTAGCTCTGTAGAGATATTCTCCAAGAAGGATTCTATTCTCGTCGTCTGTTGTCGATGCTGAGGAGCTAGTATATACATCTCTTGGTTATCCTCAATATACAGTGCTTCATCGACATACCACTCTTGGTACTGGTCATCCCACCTGTAATCCTGCATAATTAAAACTCAAAAACACTACCCAGGTAAATCATGAAAATATGGAGGAAAATTAAATGGTAAGGCGGAAAGGTAGAAGAATAATTTGCCAACTCTTCTTTCAAACAATTAGAAGAGTCCCCGGCAACGGCGCCAATTTGATAAGCTGCAGTATTAGCGGTATCAAATAACTAATCTACCAAGGTAGACTAGATCGTATTCTACTCGAGGTCTCTTCTTCTTGACTACTCAAAAAGCTGGCAGTTTATTCAGGTTTAAGCACTTAGTGCGTGGTGTGAGTTCCACGACTTCTAATCTAATGAACAAAGGAAAATAAAAGACAGAAAAGTAAAGGGTTGACTAACGAGAAGATAGACGAACTTAGATTTCGAATCCCCCTTAGATCACCAAAGCAACGGAAATCACAAGATCTGTGGTTTTCAATTCTAATTCAATCGGTTTCTATACACCACCATAACTCCTTACCCTTAGGTTTAAGACCGGCGAACGTTCGCTCTATCCGTTCTAACTACCAAGATTAACTAGCCACCCGGGTACGGTCGCCTCTCGCAACGACTTAATTAACTGGTGCAATTACTAGTGATTTATGAGTTACTCTTGCAGTGAATTAACCCTAACCGGATCCTACGAAAGGCACGCTCCAATTATAAGGTTAATTGTTCAATTCGATGTTCTAAAGTAAGGCGAGCGTTCGCTTCTATCCTTAGCTTAACAAGAATCTAATCTAGGGGATCAATCTAGACAAGAAACATGAACAATGAAGAACCAATCAAACATGCAAAGAGAAACTGATTGAACTTCGAATCTAATTACCGCCGATCCGTGACCGCTTTAAAGCCCTGTATCACTTAGGGTTCATCTAATCTAAGCTCTACAAGTTCAGTTACTCATATCAGAAACAAGAGAATCAAAGGCAGCAATGAAGATCATCATACAGAGGAAGAACAGATAAGAACTGAAAAACCTAATTCTGACGACTCCGGCGAAGCTTCGATCTCCTGGATATTCAACTTTAAGCTCCGAGCTCTCCGAGGCGGAAGGATGGCGTCACGATCTCTCACGGATCTTCGAACTCTCTAAACTCTATCTATCGACCCTAGAGTCGGCTGACTCTCAAAAGTCTGATTTGTGAAAATATGAATAATGATTCGTCCTCCCTTCTGTCTGCCGGCTGCTACTCTTTAAATAGGTACGCTTAGGGTTTCCAATACAGCGCCGGATTTGGAAGGGATTTTCGCCTAAAATATCAAGCTATTTTCGACGAAAAATTTTAGTTAAAATCCCCTGTGTCATTTCTTCTAGGATTTTCGGCGAAAACATAAGGAAGTTTTCGCCGAAAACTTCAGTGTAAATCAGCCTGTGAGTTCTGAATGTATTTTCGCCGAAAACTGTGTAGTATTTTCGGCGAAAATATTATGCTGGGTAGTTGGATCTTCGGTTCTGACTCTGGTTTGATTTTTGGTTCGATTCCGGTTCACTCCTTGAGGTCTTAAATATGTCCATGGCTACGTAAATGATGGCAAAAATCTGTGCTATCACAAAAACACTAGAAAACCATCAAATTGACCCAAAAAGGGCCAAAGTAACCAAATCGGTAGGAAATAGAGTAGTTGAGTGAATATTCGATATTCTACCCCTAAAACCACGTTTCAAGCAAGGAAATGTCGCTTAAATGAGGCCGAAAATCACGTCAAATCGAGTGTCATCAAATACCCCACACTTAAGCTTTTGCTTGTCCTCAAGCAAACTGAACTAGAACACACTCAAATTCATAAATGACACGAGATTAAACCGAGATTCAATTCTAACAATTTGGTTTAGACTGTTCCACGTAGAAAGAGTGACCTACACATGCAAGAACATCAACCAAACAAGTTTTCGATCTCACTAATTTCTGCACACTTCAATAGTGGTTTTAACAAAGCTCGTTTATTGGCAAAACAATTAATCATAATTAACCGACTACGATAACACCAATTCTAATAGAAAAGACTTTAAGCTCTAGCCATGATGTGGATGCGGAGGTAGGAAAAGTGACGTGGCTATCGATCTCGACTTCATCCGTTTCTAGATCTGTACGTTACATGTTCTAGCTAGGACCGATTTAAACAACAATTTAGTTCAAGCTTCAACTTATTCCTTCAATTTATTTACTGCATACTAGTGCTCGATACCAAACACTTCACTTAGGTGTTGGACCTGCCTAGCTCACAGTATTTGTGCTTATGCTAGTGCTCAACCCGAACACTTCACTTAGGTGTCGGGCTTGCCTAGCTTTATTTTTTGCACTTTTAAGAACTTAGCATTGATTAGAACAATTCAATTACTTGATTTAACCATTTAGTCACTTGATCCTAGCTAGTTATAACTTTTTACACAAGATTTTGAATTGGATTTCCATCTAATCTCTAGCCACAATCACAGGTGAACAAATATGGAGTGAAAAACATGGAAGAAGCTAGCATTTATCATCTTAGAACAGTGTAATCGAGCTTTGTTATTAACAAACCAATCAATTTAATTAATTCAAGTTTCAACTACTGAAGTGATTTATGATCTGTTCTGACCTAGACTCATTTAATATCAGTTCCAACACGTTGGTTACAGGTTCTAAGTGGAACAGTCTAGACGTCATTGTTTAAAATTGAAGTCAATTTAACATCACAAGTCAAGAATTGAGCAATTCTATGCTAGAGAATTTTCAAAATTTAACCACGGAATCACAGAAAATTAAGCAAGATCATGCATAACCCTAGAATCCTACCCCACACTTAAACGGTTCTGTGTCCTCACAGGACTAAACTAGAGTAGAGAGATACGAAGAACCTGTGACGAGATGGTCGGTGTAGGGGATGAACACGGAGCGTCCGGAGCAAGCGGAGTATCTACTCAAGATCCTACAAAACAAAAACAACAAAAAGATCAAAAGGATACCGGGAAAAGTGTCCCGGATCCACACAGAATAAAAGTCGAACAAAGAAGGTTAAGGGGAATTTTAAAAATATTTTGACGACTGAATGAGAAACTGAAAGAAGGAAGAGAGAGAGGGTGAATCCGGATTTTAAAGTGAATAGTTGGGGTGATTTTCAAAAGAGTTTTCGGCAAAATAAGAGGGTGTTTTCGCCCAAAATTTTAGTTCAAATGCACTGCCGGTTTTTCAAGTGTGTTTTCGCCGAAAGTAAGCATGTGGTTTCGCCGAAAATATTAGTTCAAATGGCTGTTGGTTTTCAAAAATCTTTTCGCCGAAAATAGAAAACTTTTCGAACCGAAAACAATGAACAGGGAGACCGGGTTCGAAAATTGGAAATCGGTTTCGCCGAAAACAAGGGTGGTTTCGCCGAAAATTTTGAACTGTTCGGGTTTAAAATATTTTCGCAAATCCGGCTAACTTCAGAAAATCACAGTTAAATCCACAAAAATCGGAACCACCTCAATCAACTTGCAACTGACTCTATGACACACAAACTACACACGAAAAATATGAAATCAAACAAACTGACACTTTGGCTCCCCCGAACCTGACTCGAACGACGAAAAGACTGACTCAAAAATTCAAAAACGGACTCCAGCCGTGGGTTGCCTCCCACGAAGCGCTCTCTTTTAACGTCCTTGAGCCGGACGGTACCTGTTAGGGACCCCAACTCAGAAGTTCCTTGAAGTCAAACGTCTTCTTCAAGGTGTGCGGTTGAGTGCCATGTAGCACTCTAGCAAGGTGATGTAACCGGTAGTGTTCCAGTAGATCGTGGTTCTGGTTGGATGACCAGTTCTTCTTGAATTCTCCTTCTGGAAGAGGAAAGAGGTAGTACGGCACGGCATGATCAATGAGCTCCATCTTCTCTCCTGATGATCATCCAGATGTCTCTCGGGATCGAGTGTGTATACTTCCAAATCCTTGACGTCTTTGATCCCCACGTGCTCGTCTCTGGCTTGATCTATAGGTTGGCTCGGCGGAAGCTCGATTAAGGATATCTCCTTGATTTGTTCGTGCTCCTCTTCGGCTTCAACTTCAAGATGGATTGGCTCTTTGTCTTCATCAACCGCCACCGCCAAGGATTCTTCATCAGATACTTCTAGCTCGCAATAGTCATCGGTGAGATTGTCATGTTCATCTTCATACAACTCTTGAGCATCTTCTTCCATTAGTGGATTTGGTTGCTCGAGCTCGGTATCCACTACGTTACGAGCTTGCAGCTTCGAAATGAGATCATCCAAGGCGGATTCTACTCTTGCCGTCTGTTGTCGATTTTGATGAACCTGTGAGTTTATCTATTTGTGAGCTTGTAGCTCTGTAGAGATATTCTCCAAGAAGGATTCTATTCTCGTCGTCTGTTGTCGATGCTGATGAGCTAGTATATACATCTCTTGGTTGTCCTAATATACGGTCTTCATCGACATACCACTCTTGGTACTGGTCATCCCACCTGTAATCCTGCATAATTAAAACTCAAAAACACTACCCAGGTAAATCATGAAAATATGGAGGAAAATTAAATGGTAAGGCGGAAAGGTAAAAGAATAATTTGCCAACTCTTCTTTCAAACAATTAGAAGAGTCCCCGCAACGGCGCCAATTTGATAAGCTGAAGTATTAGCGGTATCAAATAACTAATCTACCAAGGTAGACTAGATCGTATTCTACTCGAGGTCTCTTCTTCTTGACTACTCAAAGAAGCTGGCAGTTTATTCAGGTTTAAGCACTTAGTGCGTGGTGTGAGTTCCACGACTTCTAATCTAATGAACAAAGGAAAATAAAAGACAGAAAAGTAAAGGGTCGACTAACGAGAAGATAGACGAACTTAGATTTCGAATCCCCCTTAGATCACCAGAGCAACGGAAATCACAAGATCAGCGGTTTTCAATTCTAATTCAATCGGTTTCTATACACCACCATAACTCCTTACCCTTAGGTTTAAGACTGGCGAACGTTCGCTCTATCCGTTCTAACTACCAAGATTAACTAGCCGCCCGGGTACGGTCGCCTCTCGCAACGACTTAATTAACTGGTGCAATTACTAGTGATTTATGAGTTACTCTTGCAGTGAGTTAACCCTAACCGGTTCCTACGAAAGGCACGCTCCAATTATAAGGTTAATTGTTCAATTCGATGTTCTAAAGTAAGGCGAGCGTTCGCTTCTATCCTTAGCTTAACAAGAATCTAATCTAGGGGATCAATCCAGACAAGAAACATGAACAATGAAGAACCAATCAAACATGCAAAGAGAAAATGATTGAACTTCGAATCTAATTACCGCCGATCCGTGACCGCTTTAAAGCCCTGGATCACTTAGGGTTCATCTAATCTAAGCTCTACAAGTTCAGTTACTCATATCAGAAACAAGAGAATCAAAGGCAGCAATGAAGATCATCATACAGAGGAAGAACAGATAAGAACTGAAAAACCTAATTCTGACGACTCCGGCGAAGCTTCGATCTCCTGGATCTTCAACTTTAAGCTCCGAGCTCTCCGAGGCGGAAGGATGGTGTCACGATCTCTCCATCGGATCTTCGAACTCTCTAAACTCTATCTATCGACCCTAGAGTCGGCTGACTCTCAAAAGTCTGATTTGTGAAAATATGAATAATGATTCGTCCTCCCTTCTGTCTGTCGGCTGCTACTCTTTAAATAGGTACGCTTAGGGTTTCCAATACAGCGCCGGATTTGGAAGGGATTTTCGCCGAAAATATCAAGCTATTTTTGGCGAAAACTTTAGTTAAAATCCCCTGTGTCATTTCTTCTAGGATTTTCGGCGAAAACATAAGGAAGTTTTCGCCGAAAACTTCAGTGTAAATCAGCCTGTGAGTTCCGAAGGTATTTTCGCCGAAAACTGTGTAGTATTTTCGCGAAAATATTGTGCTGGGCAGTTGGATCTTCGGTTCTGACTCTGGTTTGATTTCTAGTTCGATTCCGGTTCACTCCTTGAGGTCTTAAATACGTCCATGGCTACGTTAATGATGGCAAAAATCTGTGCTATCACAAAAACACTAGAAAACCATCAAATTGACCCAAAAAGGGCCAAAGTAACCAAATCGGTAGGAAATAGAGTAGTTGAGTGAATATTCGATATTCTACCCCTAAAACCACGTTTCAAGCAAGGAAATGTCGCTTAAATGAGGATGAAAATCACGTCAAATCGAGTGTCATCAATTAGGATTTATGACCTAAGTCCTAAAATCTAACTTCTTAATCCTAGATCCTAAATTTTAAAAATTCTAATCTTATTTCCTTCAAAATCCTTAAAACCAAAAACAATGAACCCTACTAAATCGCCCTAATTTTGGGTGAGCTCGCCATCGGTTCAGGCCAAATTTGGTATTTTGGTACTGAACATAATAGTAAACAAAAAAATTATTAATCACTTTGTTATTAAGCTAATTAACCAAAGTTGAATGAAATAACTTTTTCTTGATTCTACTTTCGTCGTATGTTCGACGTGAAAATTTTGGCTAACCCAAGCAACAAGGAAAATGATGGGCCCTAAAGTTAGGTCTTCCCTAAGGGCTCACACAGCGGTCCGCCCTTCAAGGTCGAGCATCAGACCGCCCTCTCTTCAAGGAACCACCCTACCCATTGATGTGATAGGAAAACGGCCACCGCCATTTACTATTGATGGCGACCCATTGTGGCCCATTTGGAACACGACACGTGGATCCTGCCACACCCATTGGACCCTATAAATAAAGGGGGTCCCCCATTCAGAAGAGGACAACACACACATATACTTGGGACCACACGCCTGATACTGCAAGCTATTGCGCTGCACGCTAAGGTCTGTCGGTTTCCGCCCTCATCAAAGGGCTCTCGCCCGGTACTTCTCTGTTACCCACTCACATCACTCATTTCTATCCTACAATCACTGACCTTTCTTGCATATCCACCCTGCAGGGTACCACCCATCAGGACTTAGGATATATCAAGGACGGATTCGCTACCTTGAACCTCTAGTGAACCAAAGTATTGACCCACCAGTCCAATTGGGCGGATCAGAAAATATACACGCTAAAGCTCACTGGTTGATAGATGTGTCCACTTCACCTTTCTCGCGAATCCCTTTAAACATTTATTCTTTAATGTTGTTTCCCTAATTATCAATCTATCGAAATTTTCAACTGGTACTAGACTTCGAGGTCGCCCATTTATGACATGTTCGAGTGTTCGGGTTTTGAGAATTATTTTGTTATTTGTAATCATTTTGGAGCATGTAAATTTCTTTAGAGATACGCAACATAAATATGACATTATTTCAAACCTCAGACTTTAGATTCTTTTGGTTGTTCCATCCTTAACCGGATTTCAAGGATTTTGGAAAAAATCAACTCATAACTTGTTGATGATTTCAACGAATATTAAAATCAAATTGGCATAAATAATTGACCATATATGACATTAGAGAGTTTCACAAAACACTAATAATTTGATTTATTGGTTTTTTTAAGTGGAAAGAGAAGAGTTCGTACTAGTCAATAAAATTAGCCCATTGCAATTTTGATCAAGTTAAATGTGACATTTAAAAGATATTCAATTAAATGATGATAATTTTATTTATATTAGGAAAAGTGTGCAATAATTTCTTATGGTCATTGATGAACCTAAGATCGTTGTTCGGGTTCAAACAAATAACTAACAAAGCTAAAAAAAACTAGGGTAGATCGTATTCCAGGGGTTTCCTCTACTTCCTTACTCAAAGGTGTTGACAGTTTTAATTCAAGGTTAAACACGTGGTGCGTGGTGTGAGTTCCACGACTTCTGTTCTAAAAGTTGCAAAGATAAATTGAAATGAAATTAAAGTGAAGAAAAAGTAAAGATTGATTGATTGACGAGAAAGATGACAGACATGCTTAGACTTCGAATCCCCCTTAGATCACCAAGGCAACAGCAGTCACAGACCAGCGATTTTCGATTCTAGTTCATTCATTTCATAGACACCATCATAACTCCTGACCCTTAGGTTTAAGACTGGCGAACGTTCGCTCTATCCGATCAGCTACCACGATTAATTAGCCGCCCGGGTACGGTCGCCTCTCGCAACGACTTAACTTAACTGGTGCAAATTCTAGTGATTGATGAGTTACTCTAGCAATGGATCAACCCTAATCGGTTCCTACGAAAGGCACGCTCCAATTATAAGGCTGACTGTTCGATTTGGTGTTTTAAAGTAAGGCGAGCGTTCGCTTCTATCGTTATCTTAACAAGAATCTAATCTAGGTGGCCAAACCAGACAAGAAACACAGAAAACGAAGAACAAATCAAACATGAAAGATGAAACTGAATGAATTTCGAATCTAATCACCGCCGATCTGTGACCGCTTTAAGCCCTGGGTCACTTAGGGTTCATCTAATGTAAGTTACACGAGTTTATCTGCTCATATTCAATACAGAAGAATCGAAGACAGACAAGAAATACATCCCAAATAGGAAGACAGAGAAGAACTGCAAAACCTAATTCCGATACTTCCTGACAGCTCCAATCTGCTGGATTTTCAACTCCTAGCAATGGCTCTCCGAGGTGGATGGATGGCGTCACAATCCGTTCCCGCTCCTCGAACTCTATCTACTCGCCCTATCTCTCTCTCTGTCGTGGTTGGTGTGTGTGTGTGTTCAGTTGTAAAAAGTGATATATATTTTCATTAGCCGCCGAGTTCTCTATTTATATCAACCCGAGATTTTTTGATTTCAACTGGGATTTTCGCCAAAAATAATAGAGTGATTTCGGCGAAAAACTTCTTCATACTCGGGGCAGTGGATTCCTTCTTACATTTTCGGCGAAAACCCTAGGGTATTTTCGCCGAAAATACATGTGTAAATGAGGCAGGCGTTTTCTTTGACTTGAGTGATTTCTCCGTTGATTTATGTGTGATTCTTCGGGGTTCCAACGTCTAAGACAAGTCCTTGGTTACCGTATTCAATGGCAAAAACCTGTGCTAACATAAAAACACTAGAAAACCATCAAATAGACCCAAAAGGGCCAAGGTAACACAAATGGCACGAGATAGGGCAATCGATTGAATATTCGTTATTCTACCCTAAAAACCATGTCTTAAGCAAAGAAATGTCGCTTAAATGAGGCTGATAATCACGTAAAATCGAGTGTCATCAAATACCCCACACTTAAGCTTTTGCTTGTCCTCAAGCAAACTGAATAGAAACACACTCAAATTCATAAATGACACGAGATTAAACTGACATTCAATCCTAACAATTTGGTTTAGACTGTTCCACGTAGAAAGAGTGACCTACACATGCAAGAACATCAACCAAACAAGTTTTCGATCACACTGATTTCTGCACACTTCAAGTAGTGGTTTTAACAAGATCGTTTCTTAGCAAAACAATTAATCATGATTAACCGACTACGATAACACCAATTCTAATCAAAAAGACTTTAAGCTCTAGCCATGATGTGGATGCGGAGGTAGGAAAAGAGACGTGGCTATCGACTCGAGTTCATCCGTTTCTAGATCTGTACGTTACATGTTCTGGCTAGGACCGATTTAAGCAACAATTTCCTTCAAGATTCAAACTTTCTTTAATTTATTTACTGCATACTAGTGCTCGATACCAAACACTTCACTTAGGTGTTGGACCTGCCTAGCTTACAGTACTTGTGCCTTTTGCTAGTGCTCAACCCGAACACTTCACTTAGGTGTCGGGCTTGCCTAGCTTTATTTTCAGCACTTTAAAGAACTTAGCATTGATTTGATTCACTCAATCACTTGATTTCACCATTTAGCCACTTAATCCTAGCTAGTTATAACTTTTTACGCAAGATTTCGAATTGGATTTCTGTCTAATCTCAAGCCACAATCACAGGTGATCAAACATGGGGTGGAAACATGGAGGAAGCTAGCATTTATCATCTTAGAACGGTGTTATCGAGCTTTGTTGTTAACAAGTCAATTGATTCAATTAATTCCAGTTCCAACTACAGAAGTGATTTATGATCTGTTCTGACCCAGACTCATTTAATATCAGTTCTGACATGTTGGTTACAGGTTCTAAGTGGAACAGTCTAGACGTCATTGTTCAAAATTGAAGCCAATTTCACATCAAAAGTCAAGAATTGAGCAATTCTATGCTAAAGAGACTGGACAGGAATCACGAGGCACACGAGGATAGGCAATCAAGATCATGCATGGTTATCTGACACCCTACCCCACACTTAAACTGTTCTGTGTCCTCACAGGACTAAACTAAAGCAGAGAGAAACGAAGAACCTGGAAGGTGATGGTCGGTGTAGCGGATGAGCACGGAGAGTCCGGAGCGGAGCAGAGCTACTTAAAATCCTACAAAACACATACAACAAAAAGATCAAAAGGACACCGGGACAAGTGTCCCGATCCACACAGAACAAAATTGGGTATAAACCCAAAAAAGAAGAAAGAATAGAAAAGGAAAAGGATAGAAACAACCTGATCACTGTTCCGCGGGAGGAGGTGGAGGTGGGGTGGAAATGGAGGTTGTGGCGAAACGCTGCTCCATCTGCTGTCGCCATGCGAGCTCGTCCTTGTGTCTGGCTGACTGGTCGGCCATGAATTGCTATAGAGTGGACCAACGCTCGTTCTGAGTCTCTTCATGTGCTACTCGGTCCTTCTGCCATTGCAACGAACCAGCCGAGTAGTCTAGCTGCCACTTCTCAATACGTGTCAGCCTTTCATTCATCTCCGCGGTGATTTGCGCTCGCGACGGTGGGTGCTCAACTGACTAGGAACTCGGTGAGGGAGGGACGTGCAATTCTCAAAGTCCACTGAAAGGTCGATGCCCCGTGCTATGGATACGAGGAACATCGGGGCCCCATTTGTCACCGAGCTGGAGGTTGTCGATCAGAATTGAAATGAAGGGCCCTCCTAGAAGCTCAGTAGGAAGCTTCTTGGCGGTAGTGCGCTTGTGAAAGAATCGTGCAAGCCACCATCCGGGGTGCAGGTTGGCATCCTCCTCTAAAGCACGGAATAATACGAGCTCCTCCAGAGAAACATGGTGGCGGCTCGTCTTGCTGCAAAAACACAAAGATTGCACCCAAACATAATGCAAGAATTTAAGTATAGGGTGAAAGATGTCACCGACCGTGGGGTGGACGATAGGTGAGCTCTCATCCTCGCAGCAGGCCCATCTCCACACATCCGGGTAAGATGCACTTGTGATGGAGTATGTGTCCTCGAAGCCAGCTAATGCGGTATCGAAATTGACGTGCGGATCCAGCAAGCGGCCGAACTCGCGAAGGGACTTCTCATGAAGAACACCACCGAGGCGAAAGGAAATGAATTTCTGCTCACGAAAAGGCTTCGGGGTGAGGCCCGAAATGAACTCCAGAACTCCTAGAGGGCGACAAGCGGGTACGGGGATCCATGAGTGGTCAGCACTCACAATCCGGCTTTATGAAGAGCGGTGTCAATTGTCGAGTGCCAAGCCGGATTGTGCGCTTTGAGACTGTCAAGAGACAGAACTGCCACCTTAGCCGGAGGGATGTCTTTGATCTTCTGAAAGACCTCGAGCTGGTGCGGCTCCAGGGCGACGATGAAAGGATGTATGGCCCCATTGGCAGGCGTAGGGATGGATGAAATAGGAGTCGTAGGGGTAGGCGCATCCTCGGGAATGATGGCCACAACCGTCGATTTCTGTGCAGCTGGTGCTGGTCGTCGAGAAGGTGGTGTCTTGCTCTGGCGGGCTGAGGATCGTTGTGCTCTATCTGCAATGGTAGTCTTAAAACGCTTGGGAGCCCTGTAAAACACAACTCAAAGATGACCAGCATTAGATGACAAGACTCTTACCCCACACTTGAGTTGACAAGTTGGGCTACTAAGTAACCGAGTGATCATAGAATCAAGATATATCATTGAATAACTGTCAATTCATTAGGCAAGCATGAATAATAGAATGAGTCATGGACACGATCTCACAGACAACAAGGCACGATTCCGAAAAGGCCACAAAAACAATACCAGAACCTAGCCAATTGATACCGACAAAGCAATCAAGAAGAATGAGGGAGAACCAAAAACTCAACCATAGTCAACCATGCCGAAACCCGAAAGTCAAAAAGCCAAAAGATGCACAATCAAAGGCTGAACAACTAACCGTGAAGACATGATTCAAGAAAACGATTGGAAATCCACGAAAACGAAGAAAAACTTGAAAACTAGGTCGGCCGGAACCAGAGCTGAAAAACTCCGATTCTAGGGTTTTGAAACAGGGGCAAGGGACGAGGTGGAAGGACGGCTACTGCTGGGGAATGAGGTGGCTGCGGTGACTGGTCGGCTTCAAGGAGACGGTGGTGGCGAGGCAATCGGCGGCTGGCATGTTGAGCGTTCGGGCGGCAGTGGATTTCAAAGCAGGGAAGGGAGCCGAACGGGTTTCAAAGTTTCGGATGCTAGACCGAAAACAAGAGGGGTGGGGCCGCTTAAATAGGTGCTGAGTGTGGCATTAGTTTCAGCGAAGAAACGTAGGGGTTTTCGGCGAAACTTACAAGCAGGAGAAATCGGTGAATGTGAACCAGAATTTTCGGCGAAACGGCAGAAATATTTTCGGTGAAAACCTTAGTGAAAATGTAGGAAATTGTTTCGGCGAAAGGCTTGGTGGTTTTCGGTCCGAAAATGCTGAACAGGGGATATAGGTTGAGTTTGAAAACACGTTTTCGGCGAAAACAATGACACAGTTTCGCCGAAAACTTATTTGAAGACGGCGGTAGTTTTTTTTTTTTAAGATGTTGTTAAAACAAAACGACTGAAAATGAAAATAACTGACTCCAGCCGTGGGTTGCCTCCCACGAAGCGCTCTTGTTTAACGTCCGTGAGCCAGACGATACCTGGAATCGTGTCACGGTTCCGACGTGAAGTAGTGTACGTCGATTGAAGAGACGGCTAACCCTTGCAGATACTTCTTAAGCCTATGCCCGTTGACCACAAACGGCTCTTGATCGTGCAATTTAATGTAGACGCTGCCTAAGGGTGTCTGTCAGACCACAGTAAAAGGGCCAGACCATCGAGATTTCAACTTGCCCGGGAAGAGCTTTAATCGAGAATTATATAAGAGCACTTCTTCTCCAGGGTAGAACTGCTTGATCGCCTTCAACTGAGAGTCATGAATTTTCTTGGTGCGTTCTTTGTATAGCTTTGTGCTCTCATAAGCGTGGAGACGGTGCTCCTCAAGCTCAGCGATCTGGTCATGGCGGTTATTATCTGCTACTGCATAGCTCATATTCAACTCTTTGTTAGCCCAGAATGCCTTGTGCTCAAGCTCAACTGGTAAATGACATGACTTGCCGTAGACCAGCTAATACGGTGAGGTACCGATGGGAGTCTTGTAGGCAGTTCGATATGCCCATAAGGTATCATTGAGCTTAGATGACCAGTCTTTGCGAGACCGGCCAACTGTCCTATCAAGAATCCACTTGAGCTCACGGTTCGTCACTTCCGCTTGACCATTCGCTTGAGGATGATAGGCCGTGGACATTCGGTGGGTGACGCCAAAGCGTTTGCACACCCGGTCGAATTGTCCGTGGAAGTGGGTACCCCTATCGCTTATGATGTAGCGCGGTGAACCAAAACGCGTGAAGAGACGAGTAAGGAACCGACCCACCACTCTAGAATCATTAGTGGGTAAAGCTTCAGCCTCAGCCCACTTAGAAACGTAATCAACGGCTACAAGAATGTACTTGTTTCCGTTGGAGGGTGTGAACGGACCCATAAAATTGATTCCCCAAACATCAAAAATTTCAACAGTTAAAGAAACAATTTGGGGCATCTCATTACGGTTTGAGATGTTACCTGATCGCTGGCATGCATCACAACGTCTAGCAAAGACGTCGCAATCACTAAAAATTGAAGGCCAATAAAAACCTGTTTCGAGTACCTTCCTTGCCGTGCTGTTTCCTCCAAAATGTCCTCCGAACTGTCCTTCATGGCATTTACGCATGATGTCAGCTGCTTCAGTGTAAGAGACACATCTCCGGATCATCCCGTCAAGACTGATGCGGTATAAGAAAGGCTCATCCCAGAAGTATGACTTAGCTTCTTTAAAGAGCTTTTTGCGTGTGATGACACTCGATTTGACGTGATTTTCAGCCTCATTTAAGCGACATTTCCTTGCTTGAAACGTGGTTTTAGGGGTAGAATATCGAATATTCACTCAACTACTCTATTTCCTACCGATTTGGTTACTTTGGCCCTTTTTGGGTCAATTTGATGGTTTTCTAGTGTTTTTGTGATAGCACAGATTTTTGCCATCATTTACGTAGCCACGGACGTATTCAAGACCTCAGGGAGTGAACCAGAATCAAACCATAAATCAAACCAGAGTCAGAACCGAAGATCCAACTGCCCAGCACAATATTTTCACCGAAAATACTACAAAGTTTTCGGCGAAAATACCTTCAGAATCTCACAGGCTGATTTACACTGAAGTTTTCGGCGAAAACTTCCTTAAGTTTTCACCGAAAATCATAGAAGAAATCAAACAGGGGATTTTAACTAAAGTTTTCGGCAAAAATTACTTTATATTTTCACCGAAAATATCTTCCAAATCCGGCGCTGTATTGGAAACCCTAAGCGTACCTATTTAAAGAGAAGCAGCCGGCAGCCAATAGAGACACCTTCATTATTCATATTTTCACAAATCAGACTTTTGAGAGTCAGCCGACTCTATGGTTGATAGATAGAGTTTAGAGAGTTCGAAGATCCGTGGAGAGATCGTGACGCCATCCTTCCACCTCGTAGAACTCGGAGCTTAAAGTTGAAGATCCAGGAGATTGAAGCTTCGCGGGAGTCGTCAGAATTAGGTTTTTCAGTTCTTATCTGTTCTTCCTCTGTATGATGATCTTCATTGTTGCCTTTGATTCTCTTGTTTCTGATATGAGTAACTGAACTTGTAGAGCTTAGATTAGATGAACCCTAAGTGACCCAGGGCTTTAAAGCGGTCACGGATCGGCGGTAATTAGATTCGAAGTTCAATCAGTTTCTCTTTGCATGTTTGATTCGTTCTTCATTGTTCATGTTTCTTGTCTGGATTGATCCCCTAGATTAGATTCTTGTTAAGCTAAGGATAGAAGCGAACGCTCGCCTTACTTTAGAACATCGAATTGAACAATTAACCTTATAATTGGAGCGTGCCTTTCGTAGGAACCGGTTAGGGTTAATCCACTGCAAGAGTAACTCACTAATCATTAGTAATTGCACCAGTTAATTAAGTCATTGCGAGAGGCGACCGTACCCGGGCGGCTAGTTAATCTTGGTAGTTAGATCGGATAAGCGAACGTTCGCCAGTCTTAAACCTAAGGGTAAGGAGTTATGGTGGTGTCTTAGTAATTGATTGAATGAGAATCGAAATCCGCTGATCTGTTGATTGCCAAAGCTCTGGGGAACGAAGGGGGATTCAAAGTCTAAGTTCGTCTGTCATTCTTGTTTTCAAACCCTAATTCCCAACCTGCTTTAGTTTAATTTGTTTTAATTTTTCTGCATTTCTTAGAAATAGAAGTCGTGGTACTCACACCACGCACTAAGTGTTTAAACCTGAGTAATTTGCCAGCTTCTTTGAGTAGTCATTAGTAGAAACCCTGTGGAATACGATCTAGTCTACTTCGGTAGGTTAGTTATTTGATACCGCTAAAACTGCAGCATCAAACACTCGATTTGACGTGATTTTCAGCCTCATTTAAGCGACATTTCCTTGCTTGAAACGTGGTTTTTAGGGGTAGAATATCGAATATTCACTCAACTACTCTATTTCCTACCGATTTGGTCACTTTGGCCCTTTTTGGGTCAATTTGATGGTTTTCTAGTGTTTTTGTGATAGCACAGATTTTTGCCATCATTTACGTAGCCACAGACGTATTCAAGACCTCAGGGAGTGAACCAGAAATCGAACCATAAATCAAACCAGAGTCAGAACCGAAGATCCAACTGCCCAGCACAATATTTTCGCCGAAAATACTACAAAGTTTTCGGCGAAAATACCTTCAGAATCTCACAGGCTGATTTACATTGAAGTTTTCGGCGAAAACTTCCTTAAGTTTTCGCCAAAAATCATAGAAGAAATCAAACGGGGGATTTGAACTAAAGTTTTCGGCGAAAATTACTTTATATTTTTGCCGAAAATATCTTCCAAATCCGGCGCTGTATTGGAAAACCTAAGCGTACCTATTTAAAGAAGCAGCCGGCAGCCAATAGAGACACCTTCATTATTCATATTTTCACAAATCAGACTTTTGAGAGTCAGCCGACTCTAGGGTTGGTAGTTAGAGTATAGAGAGTTCGAAGATCCGTGGAGAGATCGTGACGCCATCCTTCCACCTCGGAGAACTCGGAGCTTAAAGTTCAAGATCCAGGAGATTGAAGCTTCGCGGGAGTCGTCAGAATTAGGTTTTTCAGTTCTTATCTGTTCTTCCTCTGTATGATGATCTTCATTGTTGCCTTTGATTCTCTTGTTTCTGATATGAGTAACTGAACTTGTAGAGCTTAGATTAGATGAACCATAAGTGACCCAGGGCTTTAAAGCGGTCACGGATCGGCGGTAATTAGATTCGAAGTTCAATCAGTTTCTCTTTGCATGTTTGATTCGTTCTTCATTGTTCATGTTTCTTGTCTGGATTGATCCCCTAGATTAGATTCTTGTTAAGCTAAGGATAGAAGCGAACGCTCGCCTTACTTTAGAACATCGAATTGAACAATTAACCTTATAATTTGAGCGTGCCTTTCGTAGAACCGGTTAGGGTTAATCCACTGCAAGAGTAACTCACTAATCATTATTAATTGCACCAGTTAATTAAGTCATTGCGAGAGGCAACCGTACCCGGACGGCTAGTTAATCTTGGTAGTTAGATCGGATAGAGCGAACGTTCGCCAGTTTTAAACCTAAGGGTAAGGAGTTATGGTGGTGTATAGAAACCGATTGAATTAGAATTGAAAACCGCTGATCTGTTGATTGCCAATGCTCTGGTGATCTAAGGGGGATTTGAAATCTAAGTTCGTCTATCTTCTCGTTAGTCAACCTTTTACTTTTCTGTCTTTTATTTTCCTGCTTTATTAGATTAGAAGTCGTGGAACTCACACCATGCACTAAGTGTTTAAACCTGAGTAATTTGGCAGCTTCTTTGAGTAGTCGATTAGTAGAACCCTGTGGAATACGATCTAGTCTACTTCGGTAGGTTAGTTATTTGATACCGCTAAAACTGCAGCATCAAATTGGCGCCGTTGCCGGGGACTCTTCTAATTGTTTGAAAGGAGAGTTGGCAAATTATTCTTCTACCTTTCCGCCTTACCATTTATTTTCCCTCCATATTCTCATGATTTACCTGGGTAATGTTCTTGAGTTTTAATTATGCAGGATTACAGGTGGGATGACCAGTACCAAGGGTGGTACATCAATGAAGCACCATATATTGAAGACTCCCAAGAGATGGATCTACACACTTATGAGCATCAACAATGGATGGCAAGCACTCAAGCCGCGATCGACAACCTCCAATCAATGGACGATGCTGTTGATGCATGGAACGCCGCGCTCAAGCGACTAGGGCAATTGAAGGGAGAAGATGCTCCAGAACATTTCGAAGAAGAGCCTGAAGCTACACACCACCAAAAAAATCACCAAGAGGTGTATATACCGGCTCATCAGCATCGACAACAGACGGCAAGAGTAGAATCCACCTTGGATGATCTCTTTTCGAAGCTGCAAGCTCGTAACATGGTGGAGGCCGAGCTCGAGCAACCAAATCCACTAATGGAAGAAGATGCTCAAGAGCTGTATGAAGATGAACATGACAATCTCACCGATGACTATTGCGAGCTAGAAGCATCTGATGAAGAATCCTTGGCGGTGGCGGTTGATGAAGACATAGAGCCAATCCATCTTGAAGTTGAAGCTGAAGAGGAGCACGAAGAAATTGAGGAGATATCCTCAATCGAGCTTCCGCCGAGCCAACCTATAGATCAAGCCAGAGACGAGCAAGTGGGAATCAAAGACGTCAAGGATTCGGAAGTATACACACTCGATCCCGAGAGACCTCTTGATGAGCATCAGGTGGAGAAGATGGAGCTCATTGATCATGCCGGGCCGTACTACCTCTTTCCTCCTCTAGAAGGAGAATTCAAGAAGAACTGGTCATCCAACCAGAACCACGATCTACTGGAACACTACCGGTTACATCACCCTGCTGGAGTGCTACATGGCACTCAACCGCTGTCCTTGAAGAAGACGATTGACTTCAAGGAACTCCTAAGTTGGGGTCCCTAACAGGTACCGTCCGGCTCAAGGACGTTAAAAGAGAGCGCTTCGTGGGAGGCAACCCACGGCTGGAGTCTGTTTTTAATTTTTTGTCGAACTTAGTATTTTAGGGTCGGTTCGGGGGAGCCAAAAGTTTCAGTTGTTTGATTTATTATTTTTCGTGTAGAGTTTGTGTGTCATAGAGTCAGTAGCAAGTTGATTGAGGTCGTTCCGATTTTGTGGATTTAACTGTGATTTTCTGAAGTTGGCCGGATTTGCAAAAATATTTTTAATCGTAGTGTTCAGAATTTTCGGCGAGATTTCAATATCATTTTCGGCGAAAGCGCCTCCTGGTTTTCACTGATTCTCTCTGTTCAATGTTTTCGGTCCGAAATGTATAACGTTTTGGTGAAATTGTTTTTGAAAACCAAGCAGTGATTTGAACTAATATTTTCGGCGAAAACACCCTCTTATTTTTGCCGAAAACTATTTTGAAAACCACCCAATCCTCAGAGTCAAAATATTTTCAAAATTCCCCTAACCATCTTGGTTTGACTTTTATTCTGTGTGGATCCGGGACACTTGTCCCGGTATCCTTTTGATCTTTTTGTTGTTTTTGTTTTGTAAGATCTTGAGTAGCTACTCCGCTCTGCTCCGGACGCTCCGTGTTCATCCCCTACACCGACCATCTCGTCACAGGTTCTTCGTATCTCTCTACTCTAGTTTAGTCCTGTGAGGACACAGAACCGTTTAAGTGTGGGGTAGGATTCTAGGATTATGCATGATCTTGCTTGCTATCTATGATTCTGTGGTTCAAATTTGAAATTTCTCTAGCATAGAATCGCTCAATTCTTGACTTTTGATGTTAAATTGACTTCAACTTTGAACAATGACGTCTAGACTATTCCACTTAGAACCTGTAACCAATGTGTCGGAACTGATATGAAATGAGTCTAGGTCAGAACAGGTCATAAATCACTCTTGTAATTGAACTGGAATTAATTGAATTGATTGACTTGTTAATAACAAAGCTCGATAACACCGTTCTAAGATGATAAATGCTAGCTTCTTCCATATTTTCACTCCATATTTGTTCACCTGTGATTGTGGCTAGAGATTAGACGGAAATCCAATTCGAAATCTTGTGTAAAAAGTTATAACTAGCTAGGATCAAGTGGCTAAATTGTTAAATCAAGTAATTGAGTTGTTCAAAGTAATTGTTAAGTTCTTAAAGTGCTCAAAATAAAGGTAGGCAAGCCCGACACCTAAGTGAAGTGTTCGGGTTGAGCACTAGCAAAGGCACAAATACTGTGAGCTAGGCAGGTCCAACACCTAAGTGAAGTGTTTGGTATCGAGCACTAGTATGCAGTAAATAAATTGAAGGAAGAAGTTGAAGCTTGAACGAAATTGTTGTTAAAAAGCGGTCCAAGCTAGAACATGTAACGTACAGATCTAGAAACGGATGAAGTCGAGTCGATAGCCACGTCACTTTTCCTACCTCCGCATCCACATCATGGCTAGAGCTTAAAGTCTTTTCTCATTAGAATTGGTGTTATCGTAGTCGGTTAATTATGATTAATTATTTTCCCAAGAAACTTACTTTGTTAAAACTACTACTTGAAGTGTGCAGAGATTAGTGAGATCGAAAATTTATTTGGTTGATGTTCTTACATGTGTAGGTTAAGTTTCTACGTGGAACAGTCTAAACCAAATTGTTAGAATTGAACCTCAGTTTAATCTCGTGTCATTTGTGAATTTGAGTGTGTTCTACTTCAGTTTGCTTGAGGACAAGCAAAAGCTTAAGTGTGGGGTATTCATGACACTCGATTTGACGTGATTTTCAGCCTCATTTAAGCGACATTTCCTTGCTTGAAACGTGGTTTTAGGGGTAGAATATCGAATATTCACTCAACTACTCTATTTCCTACCGATTTGGTTACTTTGGCCCTTTTTGGGTCAATTTGATGGTTTTCTAGTGTTTTTGTGATAGCACAGATTTTTGCCATCATTTACGTAGCCACGACTTATTCAAGACCTCAGGGAGTGAACCAGAATCGAACCATAAATCAAACCAGAGTCAGAATCGAAGATCCAACTGCCCAGCACAATATTTTCGCCGAAAATACTACAAAGTTTTCGGCAAAAATACCTTCAGAATGTCACAGCCTGATTTACACTGAAGTTTTCGGCGAAAACTTCCTTAAGTTTTCGCCGAAAATCATAGAAGAAATCAAACAGGGGATTTTAACTAAAGTTTTCGGCGAAAAATTACTTTATATTTTCGCTGAAAATATCTTCCAAATCCGGCGCTGTATTGGAAACTCTAAGCGTACCTATTTAAAGAGAAGCAGCCGGCAGCCAATAGAGACACCTTCATTATTCATATTTTCACAAATCAGACTTTTGAGAGTCAGCCGACTCTAGGGTTGATAGATAGAGTTTAGAGAGTTCGAAGATCCGTGGAGAGATCGTGACGCCATCCTTCCACCTCGGAGAACTCGGAGCTTAAAGTTGAAGATCCAGGAGATTGAAGCTTCGCGGGAGTCGTCAGAATTAGGTTTTTCAGTTCTTATCTGTTCTTCCTCTGTATGATGATCTTCATTGTTGCCTTTGATTCTCTTTTTTCTGATATGAGTAACTGAACTTGTAGAGCTTAGATTAGATGAACCCTAAGTGACCCAGGGCTTTAAAGCGGTCAGGATCGGCGGTAATTAGATTCGAAGTTCAATCAGTTTCTCTTTGCATGTTTGATTCGTTCTTCATTGTTCATGTTTCTTGTCTGGATTGATCCCCTAGATTAGATTCTTGTTAAGCTAAGGATAGAAGCGAATGCTCGCCTTACTTTAGAACATCGAATTGAACAATTAACCTTATAATTGGAGCGTGCCTTTCGTAGGAACCGGTTAGGGTTAATCCACTGCAAGAGTAACTCACTAACCATTAGTAATTGCACCAGTTAATTAAGTCGTTGCGAGAGGCGACCGTACCCCGGGCGGCTAGTTAATCTTGTAGTTAGATCGGATAGAGCGAACGTTCGCCAGTCTTAAACCTAAGGGTAAGGAGTTATGTGGTGTATAGAAACCGATTGAATTAGAATTGAAAACTGCTGATCTGTTGATTGCCAATGCTCTGGTGATCTAAGAGGGATTCGAAATCTAAGTTCGTCTATCTTCTCGTTAGTCAACCTTTTACTTTTCTGTCTTTTATTTTCCTGCTTTATTAGATTAGAAGTCGTGGAACTCACACCACGCACTAAGTGTTTAAACCTAAGAAATTTGCCAGCTTCTTTGAGTAGTCGATTAGTAGAAACCTTGTGGAAATACGATCTAGTCTACTTCGGTAGGTTAGTTATTTGATACCGTTAAAACTGCAGCATCAGCGTGCATGGAAATCCAGTTCAGGAGGTACAATGCCGTGTGAGAGATAGTTAGCCAAAGTTGCATACCAAGGCTCATCTGAATCGGCGGCATTACTCAGATCTTGAGCGTGAGGAATTGCCCAGGGCTCGATTGCTATGCTGTTAACCTGTTCATACGTTTCAACACGCAACAGCTCGTTAGGGAAAGAATCATTGATAGGGGTAGTAGACTTACCTGTTTGTGATTCCTCCAATCGGGAAAGATGATCCGCTGCTAGATTTTCTGCTCCCTTTTTATCTTTAATTTCATGTCGAACTCTTGGAGTAGAAGGATCCATCGGATGAGACGTGGCTTCGAGTCCTACTTGGCTAATAAATGGCGCAGGGCAGCATGATCTGTGTAGACAATGGTATGCGAAAGAACCAGATACTGTCTAAACTTATCAAAGGAGAAAACGATAACAATAAGCTCTTTCTCTGTAGTAGTGTAGTTTCTCTGAGCATCATTGAGCGTCTTGCTCGCAAAGTAGATAGGATGAAACCTCTTCTCCATTCTCTGACCAAGGACCGCGCCAACGGCGAAGTCGCTAGCATCGCACATGATCTCGAATGGAAGATTCCAATCTGGTGCCGTAAGAATCGGTGCGGTGGTCAGTTGAGTCTTCAAGGTCTCAAAAGCTTCAAGACAAGCTTTATCAAAGACGAAAGGAACATCTTTTTCAAGCAGCTTCGTCATCGGAAGAGTGATTTTGGAGAAATCTCTAATGAATCTTCGGTAAAAACCAGCATGACCAAGGAAACTTCGCACTGTCTTAACTGAGGTCGGCGGTGGTAAGCTGGCAATGGTCTCAAGCTTAGCACGATCGACTTCTATACCTGTCTTAGATATTCTATGGCCAAGAACAATACCTTCTGTAACCATGAAGTGACACTTTCCCAACTAAGAGCTAGATTGGTCTCCTCACAACGAGCTAGCACCTTATCCAGATTAGCCAGGCACTTAGAAAATGAATCCCCATAGACGGAGAAGTCATCCATGAACACCTCTACCACATTCTCTACCAGATCCCCGAATATAGCAAGCATGCATCTCTGAAAGGTAGCGGGAGCATTACATAAACCAAAAGGAATACGACGATAAGCAAACGTACCAAACGGGCATGTGAAGGTCGTCTTCTCTTGATCATCAAGCTCGATGGGGATCTGAAAGTAGCTGGACATCCCGTCTAAGAAGCAGTAGTATTCATGACCAGCTAATCGTTCAAGCATTTGATCAATGAATGGCAGTGGGAAGTGATCTTTCTTGGTGGCATCATTGAGTCGTCGATAATCGATGCAGACTCTCCATCCGGTAACTGTTCGGGTAGGAATGAGTTCACCCTTTGGATTAGGGATGACTGTGATTCCTCCTTTCTTCGGAACGACTTGAGTCGGGCTGACCCAAGGACTGTCGGTAATAGGATAGATGATACCGGCATCTAGAAGCTTGAGTACTTATTTCTTTACAACTTCATGCATCAGAGGGTTAAGTCGGCGTTGCGGTTGTCTGACTGGTTTGAATTCTTCATCAACAACTATCCGATGTTTGCAGAAGGTTTCAGAGATGCCTCTGATGTCTGCCAACTGCCAGGCAATAGCTTGGACATGCTTCTTGAGTAGTCTGATCAGTTGCTCTTTCTGCTCGGGAGATAGATTCGAACTGATGATGACAAGTAACTGGCAGTCCTTCCCCAGAAATGCGTATTCTAGGTGATCAGGCAGCTCCTTCAAAGTAAGTTCTGGCGGATTCTCATATGAAGTGGTAATCCGACTCGATGCTGGCTCAATATGTGTAGGCGCGGTAATAGGTGTGAATGTTGCCTTCTGTTCATCTAGCTCATCTTGCCATAGGCACTGTTCTGGATCGTCTAACGCATTATCAATCCCTGAAATCAAACACAACTCTAGCGGATCACTAGATAAAGCATTAGTAAAGGAGTCGGCCGAGGCCGACTCTAAGGGATCAACAGCATAACATTTATCATCTTGAGCAATAGAATATCTCATGCTATCTTTAATGCAGAATGCAACACTCTCTTGACCTATACTTAAAGTTAACAGGCCCTGTTTGCAGTTTATATTCACACCAGCAGTTGCTAAGAAAGGTCGACCTAGGATGAGTGTTCCGTCTAACTCACGAGTATCTAAAACAACAAAATCCGCCAGTATAGTAAACGGACCACAACAAACAGTTACATCTTCTATTATACCTCTAGGTCGTTTGACAGACCTATCGGCTGAAACGAGATGCAGAGTAATCGGTTTTAATTGCCCTAGATTCAGCTTTTCATATAAATAAACAGGCATAACATTAATAGAAGCACCAGAATCAATCAGACTGCGATCAATTTTAATGCCATTAATAATGCACGGTAATGTAAAAGAACCGGGATCAGGACACTTAGCTGAGGGTGGTGGCGGCTGTCGAATGGGAGATGGCGCACCTAGAATAGACGCGCATTCATTAGTGAGCGTGATAGAGTACACCTCGCCGCTCTTCACTTTCTTCACTAGGTCTTTAAAGAACTTCCCAAGTGGTGGTATAATCTCTACAGCGTCTGTCACTGGTATCTTGATTTCTGCAGTCTTAAGAACATTGTACCATTTCTTATACTGAGTGTCGTGATCCTTGGCTTTGCTCCTTACAGCTTTTGGAAAAGGAATCCTAGGTACATACGGCGCCAAGACAGGTTCAGGGGCTGTCTTGGGCGGCGGAGGAGGGGGAGCAGGTGCTTCTTCTTCCTCTTCTGTGATACCTTCTATTTCTGGCATATCCATGGCAGCACTAGTATCCGGTATTATGTTAGGTTCCGGAGCCTTGGGATCAGTTGTTTGCTTGCCGCTCCTAGTGGTAATAGCTTGAGCATGTTCGCTCCTTGTATCGGAATCTGCTTGAAATGCTTCTGGATTAAGGAGAGGATTGCTAGTAAAAAGTCTAGCCATGGTGTTTACAGCGTCCTCTATTCTTTGACTTTGAGCTCTTTGTCCTTGATTAAGTGCCGCTTGAGCTTTTAACTGAATGTCATGGTCGTCAAGTCGGCTCATGATCTGATCAAACTTCCTCTCATAGTCCATGTCCTTATTGTAATATGGCTTTGCCTGAAACTGGTGTTGTCCTCCAATGAATCCTGGAGGTCTATAATAAGGATCTACTAACCGGTTGCTCTGGTTCCGTGGCACGTAGTTTCTGTAACCGGCATAGCCTTTCTGATTATTAGCGAAGCCCTGATCGATGAAGTTGATCTCTTCTGTAGACCAAACTTCGGTTGTGCCAAAGTTAAGGCAACTTCCGCCGTTATGAGCACATGATCCACACCATCCACAGTCAACCGAAAAGACGGTAGCTGACGGAGAGTCGAGAGGAATACCAGCTGCTTGCAGATGCTTCTGAACTTCTGTCTTGATCTGCTCTGCAACATTTATCTGACTTTGGCTCTGACACTTGGTTCCTTCTATTTGCCTCTCCCAGTTTCTAGATTTCGAAGCACAGTCAGCAAAATGCAGAAGAGCATCCTGAGGAGTGAGAGCGGTGCAATATCCGCCAGCTAGGGTATTGACCCAGTTTGCAGATTCTTTGCGCATACCACGAGCAAAGAATTCAGCCAGCTGCCTTTGTTCATACCCATGGTGAGGGCAGTCGAAGAGAAGAGACTGGAATTCATTCCAAGTGTCATACAGGTCTGCATTCTCTCTCTGAGTGAACCTAGAGATGCGATCCTTATAAGCGGTTGTCCTTGCGGGAGGAAAGTATTCCTCAACAAAATCTTGAGCTAATGCTTCCCAGTCAGTGTAGTGACCTGGCGGTTTGCTGCTAAGCCATTGTTTAGCTGCACCTCTGAGAGAAAATGGGAAAGCTCGGAGATATAGCACATTCTTGTTGAGATTCCCAGACTTGGAGGTGTCGCAGACAGCCAAAAAGTTGGTTATATGTGTGTAGGGGTTATCATCTGGTTTTCCCTCGAATTGTATGTCCCTAGAGATTAGCTCCAGTAGAGGAATCTGAATCTCATAGTCAGGATCATCGTCATTAGTAAGCACGGTGATGGGTGATCGGAGGGTAGATGCGCGCGGCTTACTATAGTCCGCAACACTCTTAAGAGTAACCATTGTGGTGAAGGAAGATGGAACAGAAGTGATCTGCTTCTGTACCTGCTATGATCTGCACGAGACAAAAACAAACACAACCGGTGTAAAATCGAAGTGTGATGGAAAATGAAAGATGGAAAGGTAGAAGAATAAAAATGCAACTCTTCTTTTAACGAAATAGAAGAGTCCCCGGCAACGGCGCCAA
Source organism: Linum lewisii (assembly GCA_034768395.1). NCBI lineage: Eukaryota > Viridiplantae > Streptophyta > Magnoliopsida > Malpighiales > Linaceae > Linum > Linum lewisii. Next base: position 29,855,248 of record CM068296.1, read on the forward strand.
TTTGATGAACCTACGATCGTTGTTCGGGTTCAAACAAATAACTAGCAAAGCTAAAAACACTAGGGTAGATCGTATTCCAGGGGTTTCCTCTACTTCCTTACTCAAAGGTGTTGACAGTTTTAATTCAAGGTTAAACACGTGGTGCGTGGTGTGAGTTCCACGACTTCTATTCTAAAAGTTGCAAAGATAAACTGAAATGAAATTAAAGTGAAGAAAAAGTAAATATTGATTGATTGACGAGAAAGATGACAGACATGCTTAGACTTCGAATCCCCCTTAGATCACCAAGGCAACAGCAGTCACAGACCAGCGATTTTGATTCTAGTTCATTCATTTCATAGACACCATCATAACTCCTGACCCTTAGGTTTAAGACTGGCGAACGTTCGCTCTATCCGATCTAGCTACCACGATTAATTAGCCGCCCGGGTACGGTCGCCTCTCGCAACGACTTAACTTAACTGGTGCAAATTCTAGTGATTGATGAGTTACTCTAGCAATGGATCAACCCTAATTCGGTTCCTACGAAAGGCACGCTCCAATTATAAGGCTGACTGTTCGATTTGGTGTTTTAAAGTAAGGCGAGCGTTCGCTTCTATCCTTATCTTAACAAGAATCTAATCTAGGTGGCCAAACCAGACAAGAAACACAGAAAACGAAGAACAAATCAAACATGAAAGATGAAACTGAATGAATTTCGAATCTAATCACCGCCGATCCGTGACCGCTTTAAGCCCTGGGTCACTTAGGGTTCATCTAATCTATGCTACACGAGTTTATCTGCTCATATTCAATACAGAAGAATCGAAGACAGACAAGAAATACATCCCAGATAGGAAGACAGAGAAGAACTGCAAAACCTAATTCCGATGCTTCCTGGCAGCTCCAATCTGCTAGATTTTCAACTCCTAGCAATGGCTCTCCGAGGTGGATGGATGGCGTCACGATCCGTTCCTGCTCCTCGAACTATATCTACTCGCCCTATCTCTCTCTCTGTCGTGGTTGGTGTGTGTGTGTGTTCAGTTGTAAAAAGTGATATATATTTTCATTAGCCGCCAAGTTCTCTATTTATATCAACCCGAGATTTTCTGATTTCAACTGGGATTTTCGCCGAAAATAATAGAGTGATTTCGGCGAAAACTTCTTCATACTCGGGGCAGTGGATTCCTTCTTACATTTTCGGCGAAAACCCTAGGGTATTTTCGCCGAAAATACATGTGTAAATGAGGCAGGCGTTTTCTTTGACTTGAGTGATTTCTCCGGTTGATTTATGTGTGATTCTTCGGGGTTCCAACGTCTAAGACACGTCCTTGGTTACCGTATTCGATGGCAAAAACCTGTGCTAACATAAAAACACTAGAAAATCATCAAATAGACCCGAAACGGGCCAAGGTAACACAAATGGCACGAGATAGGGCAATCGATTGAATATTCGTTATTCTACCCTAAAAACCACGTCTTAAGCAAAGAAATGTCGCTTAAATGAGGCTGATAATCACGTAAAATCGAGTGTCATCAGTCATCCCAAATAATTATGTTTTCACTTTAGTTTTCATTAATCAGTGAGGTTTTTTAATCGTAATACTTGACTATCACCTAAACTTTTCTCACCCTCTTCATCACCTTTGGAATTCATAAATTTTGGATTAAGATTTGACACAAGCATGATGATTATAACTATTTACGTTAGGGCTGGAAATCGGTGCGATTATGGTTAACCGCACTGAACTTTGCGGTTGACCGCACCACAAAATTCCCAAAACCACTAACCTTAACTGAACCGCATTTGAGTTGCAGTTAACAATAACTGCACCGCAGTTTTGTGGTTAGGTTAGTGGTTAACCGCAATTAACCGCAATTTAAAAAATTCAATCATATCATATGTTTCTAAGAACCATCGGTAGTCAATATTAACTCGAAAATGTCCAATCCAATCCAGATAACCACGACTCCACGAGTCTAAATCCATAAGTTCAAAAATATCCAAATTTCAACATGCGATACGCATTACAAGTTTCAAAATATCTCCCAAAGGAAGCAAAAATAAACATAGGGAAATTAGGTTAGTGGTTAGTTCGGTTAAATAATGGTTAACCGCATGGTTAGTGGTTAAACCGCTAACCACAAAATTCCTAAAATCACTAACCAAAACCGCACCACTAACCGCGTAAATCGGTGAGGTTAATGGTTATAACCACTAAACAGTAGCCAATTCCCAACCCTATTTACGGGTTACGAGTTATGATGACTTGGAGTTTCCTATATCCGAGTTAAGTTTGATGACAGACAATATGATAAAGTTTCAAACCAGCATTTTGTTTACAAATATCTAATGGGGAAAGAGAGCAAAATTATGTGTTAGAGAATTTCTAGTATGTGCTCGAAATTAGATTTGACACAACTGTGATAACTTTTTACAGGTTACAAGTCGCGGTTTATGATGACTTAGAGTTTCATATATCCGAGTTAAGCTTGATGACAAGCAGTAAGATAGAGTTTTGAATGAAGCACTTTGATTACAATAACGGATGAGTTAAAGATAATATAATTATGTGTTATATAATCTCGAGTAAGAGACTGAATATCAAACTATGCTTTGTGAAACGTGACACTTGTGCTTGTGGTCAACAAATTTGATCACATGAAGTTTAATTATGAAATTTAAATCCACAAATTAAACATCAATTATGCACTCCATCAATATCAATTTATTCATTCAAATCTTGTTATACTATTATATCGTAACTAATTAGGCTAACAACCCATAATGTTTTAATGACCAAAAGACTATACTATATATAAAAAATAAGTGTCGTGAATTGGGGCTATTTAGTAGGGTTCATTGTTTTTGGTTTCAAGGAATTTAAGAAATTAAAATTAGAATTTTAACAATTTATGATTTAAGGGTTAAGGATTTAGAGTTTAGGTTTTAGGGTAGTAAACCTTAATTTGAATTAAGAGTTGTAAACCTTAATAATTATTATGTCGTATAAGAATTATATATTTTTTAGATACTAACTTTGTAATAAAATTTAATGAGTATCTATTGGCGGGACACTTTATTTGTTGATGATGTTTTATTGAAGTTCCGTATGACCACTGGGTATGTGAATTCAAATACCAACAAAGAACAAGGGTCACGACTTTTATTGGCATCTCTTCTTGCTCATCATATGGTGCGGTGGAGTGGTCCGGAGGAAGTGGTACAAGTCTTGTTGTGCGAGACAATTCATGAATCCTTTTTTTTTTTGCCTCTATGAAGTCTTATTTGGGTATTATTTATTATTTTTTCGAACCATCCTTTTGGCTTTCAGAGATGCTAATTTGGATGAAAGGATGTTGATGTTGAAGGTAAGCCACTCAAGTCGTTAATAAACTCATGAAGCGCAAAGTTCCCAACCTCCCGAGCTGTCCCCTTTTCATGGATTTCTATTTCTACATGAATTTTTCACATCTTTTTTATGGTTGATTGTTGTGATAAGGAAACAAGTCACTAATTCTATTGTAAAAAAGACTCTTCGATGTCTGCTAAGTCATAGTTTGGTAAATTCGTTGGCTTGGGTAAATACCAAGGCAAATGAAGTACTATCGGACTTTCTCCTACAAAAGCTGCATGCCAATTTTTTCCCTTCAAAATTAATAAGTTTATCAATAACATCAAATATAATATATAATCAGGCCAAGAGGCTTGAACTAACTAGTATTTTATATAAAACAATTTTTCATTCGTTATCAATTCTTTTTTTTTTTTTGCTAGTGATCATTATCAATTCCTAAATCCAAGATCTACGTTGTTGATATGAAAGATAATAATAGCACTAATCCAGAAGATTTTCAAGTCTAATAATTACCAACATTAAACAAGGGTTAATACACCTTTTTACCCCTCTACTATGCAAAGTTAACAAACATACCCTTTTACTATTTCTAACCGATTTAACACCCTCTACTTTGAAAATTTTAACAAATATGCCCCTTTGTTTAATTTTTCATCTATTTTTCATCCGATGTGTTGACTTTACGTGCCACGTCATATTATTTGTACACCTTATCGCTGTTTGGAATGTTCACAATAAAAAATTATTTAAATTAGAAAGAAAAATATAAAGAAATACCACAAACACCTCCGTACATAATAGTGATTATAATGTGCTTTTTCTTTATCTTTTTTTATTTAAATATTTTCACCTTGTGGACATCCCAATTAGCGATGTTGTGCACAAATAATATGATGTAGCACGTATAATCAACTCAATAGATGAAAAATAGATGAAAAGATAAATGGAGGGGCATATTTGTTAAACTTTTCAAAGTAGAGGGTGTTAAATCGGTTAGAAAATAGTAAAAGGGTGTGTTTGTTAACTTTGCGTAGTAGAGGGGCAAAAAGGTGTATTAACCCATTAAACAATAATGATTTAATAGCTGTTTTGTATAACCGTTGAGGTAAGTGAAAAAATTTATATTTTATCAACCAAATCGTTACATCTGATTTGAACATATATATCATAATTATTGGAACCAAGCAGGTCAGACCAACTACTCGACCTGGATTAGTATAGTTAATCCTCTGAGTCGAACCTTCTCCAGCAACAGCGTCTACGTTGACGACTAAGTTGAAAAATTCGACCTGATTCGGAAGAATCCCTCTGTCGTTGCTGGAGCCGCCGTTGTCGGCTCCCACTGTTGCGACAGTCGACAGAATCCTTGAACAACTATTAGGCCATCGAATTAATCTTTCCCTCACCAGCGATGTTGCTATTTGGATGTCGGATGGAGATGGGTGGTTGGAGGGAGGCGGAGATGGGTAGGGAAGGTGGGTTATTGAGGGAAGACAGATGATTTGAGATTGCAGTTATCGGAGCCGTCTTGGTCATGTTCTTTTTCGCCGTAAAAGAATACATGAGCTTATATTAGGTTATTAACAGTAGATGAGTGGAGGAAGGGGATGTTTATTTCTTTTCTTATCCAGCAGATGAATAGGTTATTAACAGTAGAGTAGGTTGAAGATGAATAGTTAACGTGGGTACTTATTTAATTTACGGGTCGTTTGGTTTCTGTGATTTGAAAATAGTGTATTTGATTAATATTGTGGTTTTAGAAATAGATGTTTTGCAATGGCGGTATTAGGGGGGAGCTGGGGGGAGCCACGGCGCCCCCCTCCCCCGGTATCGAGTCTAATATTACATGTATTTTTTGGTATTTTTGGAATTTGGCGTCGGGGTATTTAAAGTTTGGCTCCCCCACTACGTTGTTTCAGTGAAATGTTGTCTTAAATTTTACGTAATAGTTACTCATAATCCACTTATAGTATGTAATAATTAAATATTTGATCATATATTATCCAAATTTGAACAAAAAATTGCCGGTGGCACATATAATATTTTTTTATTAATTAAGCAACTTATAACCAAAACATGTACTATGTATTTTTACTTATTATTAGATGAATGAAAAATTTATATTATTATCCAAATTTGAAATTTTTTTTTTTGTCGGTGGCACCAATTTTGATTTATAGTTCGGCTCCCCCGTATACCAATCCTGGTTACACTATTGATGTTTTGTGATTAAGCTTGTTTGGGCAAAACCTTTGTTTGGAAGTTGCTTTAAATCAACTGAGATTTGGGTGAGTGTTATTATAATTTAGCTAAATGACCCCTTTATCCTTGTTGTAATGAATTAAAAGAGTGGCAATGGTTGTAATAATGTGAAAAGGTAGGACATATATGTAAATGAGCATTGGCTCCAAATCCACCATTCTCAAATCACCCAAAACTCAACTAATAGGTAAGTTTTGAAATCAGCCATTTCTCCCTCATTTTTCATCCTCAAATCACTCATTTTTTAAATCACAAATCCAAAAAAACAAAGGTTTCTCATGAATACACATATTCATCCAAATCACCCGTCCAAATCACAGAAACCAAACAAGGTGTTAGTTCACAAATTTGAATGCTTGTTTGCACTTCTATCAATAATCATGTATCATATTGTATATTCGCTTAAGTGGAATATAATAATAATAAAATAACTCATTTAAATTATAATTTAATCAAAGTTTTAATATCCGTTGATTGAATGGATGGTTCAGATTTTGACACGCAAGCGGGTGTACTCGGTGCACCCACCTAGCTAGGTGCACTGGAGTGTTCACCATACATACATCCTATTCTTCTCTCTTTCTCACTCATCTATGATATGTTTTTATTTGTAGGCTATTAGCTACTATCTTTGACCACCATTAAATCATTCTCATGTTCTTTTTTTGGTTAATCCTCTGTTCTTTGCTAACAATTTCTCAGACTTGCAGCAACTAATAACTTCCACCATTAAATTTACATACCTTTCCACTGCTATGGTATGCTAAATGCCAAACTCCAAATGAAGACTCCCCTGAAAATTATATGGAAATAGGCAATAGCAACATAATTAGACTCCCACTTTATAATAAGATTAAGTATGTAGGCATAATCAGTCGTTATAAGGCAATATGAAATAGGCAATAGGCCACAACTTTGTTGTCATCACTATTCACTACTAGTTAATCAGTTTCTACTTTTTAGGTTACGAACAAGAGAACTCTTGATCAAGAATCCTTTAACCAACATCCATAGACAAAATACTATGAAGGATTAACTACTAACCAATATCTAATAACATGCAACAAGGAAACTAGTCTCTCGGTAGTCAGCAACATAATTCATCTTTAAGCTGCATAAAACTTAACAAAGAGTCAGAGACCCACCCACTAGGTCAATACCTCCTCTATTGTTGACACTCGACCGCCCAGAACATCCTACTTCACCGTCGACCTGTGTTTCAGAAAGGGATTGTGACTTGAATTTGTAGTGGACAAACTATAAGTATAAAAGAGAAAGGAAAGTAGGAAGCGGACAGGAGAAGAAAGAGGAGAAAGGGAAGGAAACGACTTACCAACCCGTCAGAATGTTTGAGGTGTCTCGTCAGACTGGTGGTAGCAATCAGAGGACCATGTCGGTTGTGGTTGGCTGGATTTGTATGAGGGAAGAGGTCAAGTCAGAGGACTTTGAGAAGGAAGGAAAGGGAAGAGAAGAAAAAAGAGACATTTACCGTTGCTGGCGTTTGGTAAGGGAGACATCGTCGGATCGACGGCGTGCGGTGACCACAAAGAAGGAGAATAAGTCGACAAGCAGAAGTCAGCAGTAGCCAACATATTTTCAATTATTGACAAATGAAATGGAAGTAAAGGGAACCCTAATTTTTCTAATAACCTAATTTGTTTTGCGTGTAGGTAAGGTTCGGTCAAATTCACTCAACGCGCTTAACCACCGTTTACCCATTAACCGACCAGGTCAGAATTCCTTACCCGTAGACCGATCAAAAACCATATGGGTAAATGATGTTTAACAGAAATCGGTTGGTTAATTGGTTTTGGAAATTAACCTTAACCGAATTCTCAGCCCTACTAAGGCACACAAACTCATTATAGTACTCTGCTACAGACTTATCTCCCTGCTTCAAGGTCTGAAACTCCATCCTTTTAGTCCTTTGCTAGGTTGCAGGCATGTATTCATTTCTGAACACTTGCTTGAAGCCCTCAAAACCTATGGCAAAAGGATCCTCCTCCACAACTGACAGGTTGCTCCACCACTCATTGACATCTCCTTTTAGCAAGAAGATTGACTATCGCATCTTCAGCTCATCAGTCGCTCCCAGAAAATATAACACATGCTCGTTCTCCCTCAACCACTCACGGGCTGGTTGAGAATCCGAGGTGTTCCCTCGAATGTAACACCTCCCATCTTCAGGAGTCGTCTAAAATCCAACGTCGGAGCAGGTGGATCAGCAGCAGTAGCATTCTGGCTACCAGTGGCACTATCTTGATCGCTACAGAAGAGAAAAACTTTCAGTTACCCAGTTAAAGTTGACTTACTTTAAAACCTTTAGACTTTAAATCCGTTGAAACCCATTTTTCCCCCAAATAACTTTTTCACATATGCAGCAAAGCTGAAACCAGCCCCTTGGAATGTCTAGTGCTGACATAGAAGTAAAATACTAAATCTCTCTATAAGGTTCATGTCGCCTTGAGAAAGTAAGTAGCATAACTATGTAGTAGAAGACAAACCAGGCTCTGATACCGGTTGTAACACCCCACCCTAGACAACCTGGTTAACCCATAGGTTTAACCCATGCATTGCTAATGAAGCATCACAAACCGGAACCAAGCAGATAATCATACACATCATCACATGAGCAATAAGTATGAATCAATGCATTAAGAAGGGAAAATGGCAAACCGGCTCAACTAGAATCAATAATCAAATACAACAAATAACCAATGAATGAAATCGAAAGGAAGAACCAATAACAAATCCAATACATCCATAATCAATGAACCAGAAAGAAATCCCTAAAAGCTCGGTCAAAACCAATCAGTCAAAAGTGGGTCTGAACATCCTGTTAGTACCTAGCATTAACCGACTCGTCAGCATGCAAGGCATCACCTCTCCTCTAAGATCTCCTAGGTGGCATCGTGACCTGCTCACGATACCACAAAACGAACTAGCAAAGACACCATAAAAACAGGGGTCAGTGACATGCACTGAGTGAACCAGTAAGAAATAATAATCACACATGTTATGAAAGCAGTAAATCTAGTAAACCAACAGATCAAAGAAAGATCACAACAGTTAGAGGTTTGTAGCACGAGCAATCATATCCTGATCCTTAAAAGGATCCCTTAATCCTGTAAGGTCTATTGACCATCTTGGTGCCATATAGACCTTGTTCCCAGTCATTAAGACCCCCTTTAGCCCTTTCATTACCTAGGGGATTGTGCAATCCATAAATGGATCACTCGGGCTCACACCTAATTCCAGCTTGTGAGATCAATCTAATCATGCACGTAATCCCTACTGATATCAATCAAGGTAGTCTAACAACCTAAACCCAAATTACATAATAAGATGTAATTCAATAACAACATAACAATGAGCAATAAAACTTGGTATGGATCATAAAAGTTAAAATGACATTTCAGTGAAAACCCCTTATAGTTTCCTTGGCCGATTCCTAATTTCGAACTGACCAAGATAGCTTCCAACCCTGAGCACTGCACCACAACCTTCCTACACAGGTTTCCAAATGATATGGTGGAGTGGTATTTTCTAAGGGACACTCTAGGCGCGGCAGGTTTCCCGCCGAAGTTTGTTGACTTGATAATGGCTTGCGTGACTACAACTAATGGCGGCCTCACCGAGAGTTTCAAGTCATCGCGTGGCCTACGTCAGGGCTTTCCCCTCTCTCCCTATCTCTTTACTCTCTACATTGAGCGCTTGAGCCATATTATTGACGTTGTAGTCCAAGAGAGGAGATGGATTTCCATGCACATTGGTAAGAATGGGCCTCCTCTTTCCCATTTATTCTTCGTTGATGATATTTGGTCTTGTTTGGTGAGGGTTCTGTTAAGAAGGGGAAAGTTGTCATGGAGTGCTTGAACAGATTTTATGAGGTGTTCGGGCAACTGGTTAGCCATGATAAATCGGTGGTGTACTTCTCTCCAAACATAGATCGCTCTTTCTGTCGTAGCATCTCCGATGAGTTTGGCATACCCACGACGAAGGAACTTGGCCGCTACCTTGGGGTTCTAGTTCTGCATGGTCGTGTCCAGGGGAACACTTACCAACCGATTCTGGATAGGAGTTCCAAACTTTAATACCCACCCCAAATCGTCCGAGTTGAACCCATGGTTAGATCAGGAATCGGTGCTACGGATTGACTCAAAACTTAAATTAGACTTCAAAATACAACTTAAACCACATTAAATAATATAATTCAATCGAAGGGAGCTCCTATTAATAAAATAAAAACTCACAATTACAAACCAAACATCATCATCATAAATAATTTCCCAACTTAAACAAAAAGTCAACTATACAAAAATCAAGTAAAACGGTGTCCAATCCTCAGTCACAACCTTCAGTCTTCTAGCTCAACTCCAAGCTCCAACTGCCATCATTGCTGATCCATGCTCTACTCGCCAACTACTTGTAAATGAAAAGAGAGACTAGGGGGTTAGTTTCCTAATGAAACTAAGTGAACCCACTAGGCTTAATTATGCGTTAAACTACTTAGAGAGCATCCCAGACTCCCACACTGACAAACAATAGTGGGACATGTCCTTACATGTAATTCATTTTAACAACCTAATAACATAGTTCTAAGTGATCAGTCAATTCCCTCTACATCTATTCCCATCATGCATCACCCCAAATCAGCATCATCAATATAATATCACATCCACAAACCATCATCTCAATCCCATAGGTACATTAATGCCAGATAATTCATATCACACGCACACACACACACACACACACATTCACATAATCAAGTTCAAGTTCAAGTTCATATCTATGTAATTTAATTAGGTGCTATAAGGAGTTGTTCCCTAGCTACCCCGCCGATCATCACATCATCCATATCTGACAGGATCTTTCCAGACATGTAGATATCACGATGCATCCCCAAAGGGATCCTTCCTCAACATAGATATCATGACGCACCCCAAAGGGATCCTTCCTCAACAGAAATTTCAACCACCATGGCCGCATGCCATGGGATTTAACCCAGTGAATCGGACTCTTTAACACAATCAGTATTTTGGGTGATGCACCCTTGGCTCCTTCCTGTTCTAACATTTTAATTCCATTTAACACAAACACATCAACGAAATAATTTCCATTAACCAATTCCACTTCCCAATTCCATATCCCAATGTCCATAACAATTTCACACTTATTACGGGTGGACTGCTAGCCTTACCGACCACACCACCTGTAATAGTAAAATCAAAGGGGTGATCATGTCGCAAGATCTAGGGCCACCCTTCCATTCATCCTTCTAGGATGATTATTCATTGGGATCATCCCGATGCATCCACCATTCCACAGTACAATAATTACAGCCACATAACATATGAACACCTTGAAATAAAACTCTCATTTCGAGCCACCTAGTTAATCATACATTCAATACGCCAACCATACATTCAAATGAGTCAACTCAAGCATCACATATCAACAACCAATCACAACATCATAAAATTAACCATTTCAACTTTCCAATTTGTGCATTCCTAAATTTAACTAAGGGGTTGTTTGGTTGGGAGGAAATTTATGGTGTTTCTCCAATATTCTTGTATTTGAAAAAAGCTTTGTTTGTTTAGGTATGAATTCATATGGGGAATGATTTTTGAGAAACCCAATAGCCCAAATTTCCTCTGCCATAGGTATTCTGAAAATTTTTGCTCCTACCCAAAAATTGTCAAATATACTGAGTTTTCATGGTCCCACTAGTCAGCTATTTTTTCTTTACCATTACTGCCCCAATTGTTTCATCTCTTTCCTCCTCTTTTCTTCTTTCATGTTATTCCAATACAGAGCACGAAGAATAATGGTTCTCTCGAACAAGAACGACAAAGGGTTCGACGAATCTCTCGAACAAGAAAGGCAAAGGGTTCGGCGGAAAATTCGCAGAGTCGAAAAAACTAGAACCAAATCCCTCCTCTGATTTCCCCTCATATATCTGATCGATACCTCCGTCGTCGGTATCCATCACAGGTAGGGTTTTGTCTCTCTGCATCTGATTCTATTTCCTCTTCTAATGGCGTCTCAATTCAATTGCTTCATTCAGGTGTTTTTTTTTTTTGTCCTTGAAGATTATATTTCAGTGACGAGGCGTTAGGAGTGCAGATTGATGCTCCCGCCAAGGACGGTGAAGCCGACGCATATCTTCTTGATTACATCAGCGTTGTAAGCAATCTTTACTCTTTTTGGAATTGGTTGGTGCTGCATTCAAAACCCTCAGCCGAATAAGACTGTAGATTTGGTTAGGAAGGCTTCTTGTGAGCTAATTGTTTGGAGTTGTAGCGGTTGAAGAAGGTTTCCTATGAAAGGTGTGATGGACCTAACCAGTCCCAAACTCGAAAGAGCAGGAAACTCAAGTCCAGTTACAAGGAGAGGATGAAGTTTGGTTGTACCTAAGACCTGAAATGCAAGCATTGAGATAGGATCTATAACTCCACTATTATATGAGGCCTAAGGGTATTGTGGTAATTCCACAACTCACCTTTATTTAAATCCTTTTTAATAAAGTAGTAAAATACACTCTTTGTATCAGCCAAACACTGCATTGTAACAATAGCTAAATTGATGAAAACACTACTTCCTCTAATTTCCCAATCTCCCAATCTCGTAATCCTCATTACTCTGAACCAAACGACCCCTAAGTCTAATTGTAATTCCTCACGTAATAGCTACCTATAGATGCTAAGCACTAACCTTAGCCTAAATGCAGACTCTCAGTTCTATTGAACGTCTGTCTTATCTTCTCGGTTCCACATGTTCTGAAGGTTTGTCAATTAGAGCCGTAACGAACAAGTTATGTTCAAATTTATGATTTGTTAATACTCAACCTGCCAAACAGTCCCTTAGAGCCATACTTCCAACTAATCCACATATTTTTAGTAATTACCCACTATTGATCACTTAACTTCATAACTACTGCTATTTGGTCATCCAACTTTTGCTAATGACCGATCATCCATTCTTCTTCCCCAATTGGTCCGACGAGCTTCCCTTGTCGCCGACGAGCTCTAGCCGCTATCGCCGACTTCCCAACTTTTAGGAACATCATCACCGACAGTCCCGAGGCAGCCACCGCAGCCACCGGTCATCCTCTAATGCCTTTGTAGTGACCTGAGATCGCTGCTCCGACGAGGTAGGGTTAGAAGAGAGATTGAGAGGGAAGAGAAGAGAGAAAGGGAAGAGATGAAGAAAATTTGAGAGGGAATAATAGTACAATACTTTTCATTAATGCCTCAAAGGGTTGTGGCTGCTTCTCTTAAAGAGGAAACAACATAAGGGGACAAAATAGGCCAGCAGCCGAAAGCTGTCCGTTGCTGATCGTTGGTACAGTGTTAACAGACATTACCAAATTACAAAATAATCCTCCATGTCACTATAACTATTTAGTCACTGAAAATATAAAAACATACTAAATAACCCCCATCATGACTGCCTTCTCCCTCTTCTCCAGCTTCGGCCTGTTATCTGAGGAAGCCATCACCGATTTCCGTCGAAGCCACCTCGAAACCTTCTCCTCCGATAAATAGACGCCTGCAACAAAACCTTACGACTTCGGATTTCCTATAAGCTGTGACATGCCGCCATTCCCCACTTCACTCCTCCGCTTTGAAGGATGCTTCACCGCTATCTATCGAAACCTAGAATTCCACTCTCCAATTTTTCTTTGATCACCAAGCCGCCACTATTTCTTTCCGATTTTCATACCAACCCCCTCTCGCCCTCAATTACGTGTCAAGACTCTAGCTAACAAAACCCTCTTTTGTTTCCTCTTGGCCGAACAATTCTAACGAGCTTAAGGCCCACACACCCTCCTCCTCTTCCTTCATTCATTTACACGAGATGGGGCCTCTTTTCTTTTTCTCTAACCACCGGAACGAGCCTAATCCCACAACCCCAAACACAACCCAATCTATCTCCTTCAGTTGACCACAAAACCCAGCCCCAACTGGCATCCTCTTGTTGTTTCATTCAGCTGAGCGGGTCAAAGCCCAAAAGCACCCAGCTCAAACTTCTAAAGACTGGCCGGCCGAAATTTGATTTAATTCTTGGGTTGGACCAATTTATTAAGTCCAATTAATGTAGGATCCAAACCCGACAATTAACCCGAAGTTAATTAATGCAAGAAGTCCAACTTCCATCAATTGGGGTAAAACAACTCGGTGAATTAATTTATTTAAGTCACCAAGTTTTGACCAACTGGGAACCAACCAAAAATTTTAAATCAACCTGGTTAATCAAACCGGGATGTTACAAGAACTCTCTCGGTGAAAGGCTAACTCTCTTTCGCTGGTAGGACGGGTAACCCGTGCTCTCTCTATTTTTAAATGATATCCCTACTTATGCTATGCAAAAGGTTGTCCTCCCTGCTCATATTTGTGAGTCGATCGATTAAAAATTTGGAATTTTGTTTAGGGTTGACAGTCACAGGAAAGGGCATCTGGTGTCGTGTGACGTTGTTTGTAAGCCGAAAGAGCATGGTGGTTTAGGTCTCAAGAAAGCCCGGGAGCTGAACATGGCTTACATGAAGAAGCTTTTGTTTTGTTTCCTTAAGTCACCTAACGAGCTTTGGGTTCAGGTCATGCAGCATAAGTATTTCAGGGATGGGCCGAATGGGTTGGAGTTGAAGAACGTGTCTTGCATTACTCCTCTTTGGCGTGCGGTCAAGCGTATGACTCCTTTAACCAGACTTGGCATGCACATGGGTATTCATGATGGCTCAGAGACATGCTTTTGGAAGGACCGGTGGGTTGATAGTGGAGAGAGACTCATGGACCTTCGGTGGGAGACCTAGACAACGTTGATTTACACCAACCTATCTACAACTTCATAACCCCTTCAGGTGAGTGGAAATAACCTCCTTTTTCAGGTTTACTTATCTAATGGCGAGACTACAGGTTGTAGGTAAGACACCAACTTCCCTTGGATCAGGAGCGAACGTGTTGACATGTGCCTTGGAGAGAAATGGCAAGTTCATCATTAGGTCGGCCTATCTCCTAATAGCCGAAGAGGGTGGTGAGGATCAGGAAGCGATTTAGCGCCAAGTTTGGAGATCGAAAGGTCCGCAACGAGTTCGTCAATTTCTCTGGCTGGTGGCGCATGAACGTCTCTTGACCAACTCAGAGCGCCACCGGAGACACTTGATAGAATTTGCTCCTGTCATGTCTACCTAGAGCAAGAGGAAACGATTCTGCATCTGTTCCGGGGTTGTCCTCTCGCTTCTGCCACTTGGGAGCTCTTGGCCCTTTCTTCTAGCGATCGTACGTTCTTTCAGACACCTCTTCTACAATGGATCAAGAATGGTATTTGGGATCCCGATCATGGCTTGTTGTTTGGGATTAGTTGTTGGTTTTTGTGGCATGCCTGCAACGAACGTATCTTCAACAACAAGATGACCGCTGTGTAGTTGGCTTGTCACGACACATCCAAGCTTGGGTGGCGCTACTAGGACACCACTGGGATTGGAATCAGTTCATTTCATAAACCACCCCACCTACCAGAATGGAGGTGTGCATCTCGTGGGAGCCAGAACCTCCAGAGTGGGTTACTGATATGAACCAATCCGCAACCATGGGCAGCGACCTATACCAATAAGCTAAATAGAAGAGATGAAGAGTCTAACCTTTGAAATCGGGGCGGATGAGTACTTGGACCAGCTAGCTATAAAGAGCTAGGAACCCTAAGTGTCCAGTCGAAGGTGCCACACCAAGGGATTGATGCCCTAGATGATAAACCAACCTTAAGCTATGCAACAACTCACAAAGGGTTGAAGGAATAAGAACATAAGTTCTAAAATTTCTTTCATTTAATTCAAGGGGGTCTGAGTTATAAAGGAGGCCAGAGGCCTCTATTTATAGGTGAGGGTGGAGAATAGGCTCCAACTCCTCCTAAAACTCTAACTCCTAAACGAGTAAAATACTAATAAGGAAAAACCAAAGAGTCTTAATTAAACTACTAAAAAGGACTTAAACTAATCATAAAATAGTCTAAGTAGGAAGTTTATTTCGAACAAGACTATAAAAATACTAAAATAAGGAAAACTAGCAAAATAGGCAAAATTGTCGTGAAACACTAATCCGACAAATCCAGGTTTTCTAGTCGGGGCCTGATTAGGAATCTGGTGGTTCGCGGTCCGTGGAATCCGCCCGTGTCGCGGATTCCATGTGTGGCACAGATTTTAGTCTCACATCCAGCATCGTGGTCCGAGGATGCCTCAGATCAGCATCCAGGCTCCGCGCCGTGATGCCTCGGCCCGACATCATCTAGTCTCGGTCTCCCTCCGCATCCTTCGTCTCGTTGGTGCGTCCTTCTCCGAATCTGACTTGGCTTGGTGGAGGGGCGTCCTGAGGTCCTAGGAAATCCTTAGGAATCAAGGATTCCTGAAAGGCATGGCTAGATTTTAGACTTGGCCCAAATCGTGTCTCGTACGAGTGATATGCATGTGTTGCTTCGGGCGCTGGGCCCGTGGCTGGCTAAGCTCTGTGCTCGGCCGTCGGGGCATGACTGGGTGTCAGCATCAGCCCTAGGGTGCCTTCTGGTCCTGGTATTTCATTTTTCCTCTGCTCCGGGTGCCGGCATCAGTGCTCGGCTCGGCATTGGCTTCGTCCCTAGGCCGGTGCTGTCTCGGATCGGCATCAACGCTCGGGGCTGGATCGGCATCCGCATCAAGGCGTGATGTTGGGGTTATGGTGCCTTCCTTTCCAGTAAGGTGTATCTGTTCCTAATGAACCTCTTTGCATCTTCTTCATGGACATCCCTTGCTCCATGACTCTATGTATGAGTTCATCTGGTCCTTGAAGGATTTGACCCGGCTTTGGGTCAAGGGTAGCTCCGGTCGTGTCCAGGGCACGGTTGGCTCATCATTCCCCTCTTCTTGAGAAGGATTCGGCCTCGAATCCGGATCTGCATAGATGTTATCACAATAGGTAGTTAAGTCAGCAACATTAAAAGTAGCACTGACTCCATAAGTATTAGGAAGATCAATAACATAGGCATTTTTGTTAATCCTTTGAAGAACCGTATAGGGGCCATCCCCTCTGGGCAATAATTTGGATTTCCTTTGTTCAGGAAATCTATCCTGATATGAACCGATATGCAACCGTGGGGACGACCCTATACCAATAAGCTAAATAGAAGAGACGATGAGTCTAACCTTAGAAACCGGGGCGGATGAGTACTTGGACCTGCTAGCTATAAAAAGCTAGGAACCCTAAGTGTACAGTCGAAGGTGCCACACCAAGGGATGGATTCCCTAGATGATAAAACAGTTCTAGACGACAATCAAATCCATGAACGTCGAAAAGAAGGCATTTGCAAATACATGCAAAGAAGAACAAAAGTTCTTAATTTTCTTTATTTAATTCATGGAGGTCTGAGTTACAATGGAGGTCGGCGGCCTCTATTCATAGTTGAGGGTGGAGAACGGGCTCTTCAATTACTCCTACAACTATAACTCCTAAAAAGAGTAAACTACTAATAAGAAAAATAAAGAGTCCTAATTAAACTAATAAAAAGGACTTAAAAACTAATCCTATTCCTACAAGGGAGGAAAGTCTCCTAAATAAGACTTCTTCATAAACAAGGACTTTAAACTTGGCAACCAAATTCCTAAAAAACAGCTAGACGGGTTCTGGAAGATTCAGCCAAACAAGGCCCAAATAAATTCAGAAAATTAAGCCCTTTAACAATTCACCAGTAGACACCATGGGCTTCAACTTTCACGTTGAACTTCACCTCAAATCCTGCTTCTAATTAGCCCAAATTCGTCAATCTTTGTCAGACTAGGAATCTGTCCAAAATTGAGAAATTCTAACTTGATTAGGATTTCCCGTCTGGATGTCCTTGGCATCTTCCTTTCATGTCCAGCAGACTAATGGTCGGTCATCCTCCCTCGGATCAGGCTCTGGTGGTGGTCTGGTCTTGGTACCTAGCATCGGCTCCCTTGGACCTGTATTGATGATGTCGCAGCTCGGCATCAACGGGTGGCCGCTCCAAGTATTGTTGATGTCGCGGCTTGGCATCAGGCAATTGGAAATGCTCGACATTAGTATATGGGGCTGAATCTGCCTTAGATCAGCATTCGTGCTCCATGTTGTGATGCTTCAGCCCTGCATCACTCTAGCTCGGTCCAGCTCCATGTCCTTTGTGCCCTCCTTGCGTCATTCTCTGAATCTGACTTGGCATGGTGGAGGTTTGTCTGTGAGGACTAGGGAATCCTTTGGGCTGAAAGGATTCCTGAAAGGCACAGATGGATTTTTGGCCCGACCCTAAGTGCTCCTCATATGGGCGCTGGCACGGGCCCTGTCCCTGTGTTGGCCTAGGCTGGCTTGGCTCCGCGCTTGGCCGTCGGAGACTGGCTGGGTGTCAGCATCAGTTTAGGGGTGTTTCCTTGCTCCGGGGCTCCGGGTTTTGTCCTGGCATCAACGCCTGGATCGGTGCTGGCGTCGGCCTAGGGCCGGTGCGATCTTGGCCCGACATCAGTGCTGATGTGAACCACCGCAACCGTGGACAGATGACCCTAACCACCATAAGCTGATCTCCTAGCAACAAGTAGAAACCTTCGAAACCGGGATGGAGAGAGGACTTTGACCCACTAGCTATAAAGGAGCTAGGAACCAGAAGTATCAAGTCGAAGGCGCCACATCAAGAGATGAATGCTCTTGACGATAAGCCGATCTAGACGACAATCAATTCCATGAAGGTCGAAAAGAGAATTGCATATAATTCAAGAAGAAACCAAAGTTTAAGAGTTTATTGATTCAAAGGCGTGTTTGTACAAGAGAGGCGAAGGCCTCTATTTATAGGTGGAGGAGTAGGGAACAAGCTCTCCTATTCCTCCTAAATAGCTACTTCCTAAACTAATAAAGAAATAATAAAATGAGTCCTAATTAGAATACTAAAGAGGACTTAAACTAATCCTAATCTACACTAAAAGGGAAGTAAAATTGGTACAAGAGAAGTATTCTTCCTACACAAGAAAACTAAAAAGGAAGCAGGAAATTTCCTAAAAAAAAACAGCTAAACGGGTTCTGGAATAATTAGCCAAATAAATACCAAAACAATTCGTAAAAATTAAGCCCTTTTTGCAGATAACTAGTAGAGTCCATGGGCTACAACTTTTGTGTTGGACATCAGCTCAAATTCTGTCTCCAGGTAGCCTATATTCGTCAATCTTTGTCGGGCTACGAATCTGTCTAGATATCCAGCTTTGGCCTTTTATTAACTCAGCTTTAGCCCGTAGCTGCTTGGCCATGGGCTGGCCTCTTGGCTCTTCTCGAAGGCTGGATTTTCTTCCTTTCTCTCCTCTTGGATCAGGCTCAGGTGGTGGCCTGATCTTGGCTCCGATCATTGGCTTCCTCGGATCAGCATCCGAGCTCCACTCATTGATGCTCAACTAGGACTTCATCCACTTGTATCTCTTTCAATTCTCCTCCAAATCCAGTGCCGTTTGTTGGAGAGTTGTCCTGGGGCCATAAGGATTCCAGTGCCTTTGGAAAATCCCAAAAGTCACGGGACAATTGTTAGCTGGGCCAAAATAGCTCCTCGTACTGGCGCTGGCATGGGCCCTGTGCCTGTGGCAGGCTTAGCTTGGGGCCTTCTTCAAATCTGTCCGGGCCTTTTGACTTCTATCTTGGCCAGCTCTTCAAGGATGCCTTCTGAGTGTCTTTTAGGGCGGTTGGGCTTTGGAGCTCATAGGAGTCGGTCTGGGGCCTAGGCTCGGTATTAGGCTCGGGGTCCGGGTCTGGGCTTAGTATCAGCATCAGCTCATGGCGGGTCATGAATCTGACTTTGGCTGGAGTAGGGGCTGGCATCAGTGCCTGGCTGAGGATCAACATCCTTCCAAGTGGGTCTAGCTCCGGGGCTTGGGCCCTCCTAGGCTCAAGGGTTGGTGTTGGTGTAGGACAAGGGCCGGTGTACTCTCTGCCCGACATCAGTGCTAGGGCCAGATTGGCATTAGTGGTGTCCAACTCGGGCTTGGTGGCCAGGATCACATCATCCCCCTCTTCTTGAAGAGGATTCGTCCTCGAATTCTTACCTGGTAATCCTTTATAAATCATAGAAATAATTACAAGGGCGTATAGGACTTGACCTTGTGGTTCATTGGCGCTCCGTGGGGTTTTGGATGTACCGGGGCTGGTACAAGTACTCCTGGCTCGGGCCTGGTGGTTTCGGGGCGTACCGGGGATGGTACGGGGGCTCTAGGCTCGGGTTCCTGTGGGTACCAGGGCTGGGACTTGAGCTCGTGTTGGGGCATAGGATGGGTCTCAGACCGGTGCTCGTGCTTGGGCTCGGGCTGGGGCTCATGCTGAGGCACGGTGTTGGTGCTAGGTGTTG
Organism: Linum lewisii; assembly: GCA_034768395.1. Classification (NCBI taxonomy): domain Eukaryota; kingdom Viridiplantae; phylum Streptophyta; class Magnoliopsida; order Malpighiales; family Linaceae; genus Linum; species Linum lewisii. The sequence goes on from CM068296.1 coordinate 29,875,206, forward strand.
GGGCCGGGTGCTGGTCTGGTGGTGGGGCCACTTCGGGGCTGGGCGCTGGGGCCTAGTGCTCCGCTGGTGCTGGGGCTGGGCTCTGGGGCCTGGTGCTCCGCTAGTGCTGGGGCTGCTCCGGGACTGGGCACTAGGGCCTGGTGCTCCGCTGGTGCTGGGACCGCTCCTGGCTGGTGTCTCAGACTTAATCTTCCGTGTGGCGCTCAACACTCTAGACTCGTTAGAATGCTAAGCAAGCCTAGCCTCAAACCTTGCTTGACCCTTATTCAAGACTCTCAAGTGTGGGAGGAAGCTCTCAAGCTCTTATTACTTAACTCAAGTAATTGTGTAGATGAATACAAATGGAGGGGAGCTTCTCTTTATATAGACTCCCCTTGGCTTCTAGAATTATCTACAGATCCTACGGTCTAGATTAATCTAATATAATGGCTAAGATTGGAGTTGTAGAATACTCTTATTCTAGAACTCTCTACTTAAATATCTATATGGTTATGATAAAGGTCCCACTCTCTTCTAGAATCTTCTCATATGTACTCCGCCCTACCATGTGTTTCTCCTCCCTTCTAGAATTCTTCGGGCCTTGAGCAAACCTCGTGCTTGAGCATTGGCCTTGAGAACTCTCACCTGTGACATTCTCCCCCGCTCTATTTTGCGACGTCCTCGTCGCGGCTTCAAGATGGATTTCCTTTTGTGTCGACTTAGCCATTGGCGTGGCTCGAGGTCTTCTTATATCAATGGCACCGCGATCGTCCCTAGTTTTCCTGGTAGCAGCATGGTGCTTGAGCGTTCCATGTAGATGACATCCATTCCATCCATGAATTCGATGCTAAGAACAGTTGGGTAGTCATCCATATCCACCACTTGAAAGTCCACTTCTCCTGGCCATTCGCCTAACCTCATTTTTACCTTGCGTGCGACTCCATAAATTGGTGTGGCTTCCGAGTTGACCGTCTTTAGCATCCCTTTCCCCTTCTCGTATGTTATCCCTACTCACCGGGCTTCCTTCACATCGAGAAATTTGTCATTGGCACCCGTGTCTATTAGCGCCTTGGTCTCTAGGTCATTGATCTTTCCTAGGGCAAAACATCTCCCTTTATTTGCTTCCACCATACTTGTCTCTATGGCGTGGACCTCCTTATCACAAGGCTCGTTCTTCAATTTTCAGTTTTAGTGGTATCAAATAACTAATCTACCAAGGTAGACTAGATCGTATTCTACTCGAGGTCTCTTCTTCTTGGCTACTCAAATATGTTGGCAAATTACTCAGGTTTAAACATGTTGTGCTTGGTGTGAGTTCCACGACTTCTAATCTAATAAAGCAGGAAAATAAAGGCAGAAATATAAAAAGGTTGACTAACGAGAAGATAGACGAGCTTAGATTTCGAATCCCCCTTTAGATCACCAAGGCAACACAATCACAAGACCAGCAGTTTTCAATTCTAATTCAATCAATTTCTATACACCACCATAACTCCTTACCCTTAGGTTTAAGACAGGCGAACGTTCGCTCTATCCGTTCTAACTACCAAGATTAATTAGTCGCCCGGGTACGTTCGCCTCTCACAACGACTTAACTTAACTAGTGCAATTACTAATGATCTATGAGTTACTCTTGAAGCGGATTAACCCTAACTGGTTCCTACGAAAGGCATACTCCAATGAATAGGTTAACTGGTTGAATTGATGTTCTAAAGAGAGGCGAGTGTTCGCTTCTATCCTCAGCTTAACAAGAATTTAAACTAGGTGATCAAGGAAGACAGGTTTAAGCGCCAAAGCAGGGAACTGTCTAACGACTACGTCTGGCGACTAACCCTAGCTTGCAAAAACCTAATCTAGGCGATCAACCAGAAAAGAAACATAAACTATCAAGAACAAAACAACCATTCAAAGAGAAACTGATTGAACTTTGAATCTAATTACCGCCGATCCGTGACCGCTTTAAAGCCCTGGGTCACTTAGGGTTCATCTAATCTAAGCTCTACAAGTTCAGCTACTCATAACGATAACAGAAGAATCAAAGGCAACAAAGGAAATCATCATACAGAGAAGAACAGATAAGAACTGAAAAACCTAATTCTGACGACTCCTGCGAAGCTTCAATCTCCTGGATCTTCAACTTTAAGCTCCGAGCTCTTCGAGGTGGAAGGATGGCGTCACGATCTCTCCACGGATCTTCGAACTCTCTAAACTCTATCTATCGACCCTAAGGTTGTGGCTAATCAGCCAAAATTCGTGTGTATCTAATCTGGCTTCAAAAAGTCTATATATAACCCCAAAAACCCTTTACAAGTTGGAAAAGGCAGAAAATTAGGGTTTCTGCCCGGATTTTCAAAGGAATTTTCCCCGAAAACATCACCAGATTTTCGCCGAAAATGTTAGTTAAAAACCAGCTCCAACTTGTTTCGATGATTCCCGCTCTGTTTGAACTCCGATTTGGTCCCCGTTTGAAGCGCTGGACTCGTGAGAGAGTCCTCTATAATGTGATAACCTGGAGGCTCACAAAAAGGGTAAAAATAGCCAATAAATGGACATGTATGAACTAGGAGCCTATAATCACGAAGTTACGACAAATACACCAAATACTCATCAAAATGGCATCAAAGGGGCATGAAATGTCGCTTAAATGGGGATGAAAATCACGTCAAATCGAGTGTCATCAATACCCCACACTTAAGCTTTTGCTTGTCCTCAAGCAAACTGAACTAGAACACACTCAAATTCACAAATGACACGAGATTAAACTGAGATTCAATTCTAACAATTTGGTTTAGACTGTTCCACGTAGAAAGAGTGACCTAAACATGCAAGAACATCAACCAAATAAATTTTCGATCTCACTAATCTCTGCACACTTCAAGTAGTAGTTTTAACAATGCACGTTTCTTGGGAAAACAATTAATCATAATTAACCGACTACGATAACACCAATTCTAATGAGAAATGACGTGGCTATTGACTCGACTTCATCCATTTCTAGATCTGTACGTTACATGTTCTAGCTAGGACCGATTTAAACAATGATTTATTTCAAGTTCAACTTCTTCCTTCAATTGATTTACTGCATACTAGTGCTCGATACCAAACACTTCACTTAGGTGTTGGACCTGCCTAGCTCACAGTATTTGTGCTTATGCTAGTGCTCAACCCGAACACTTCACTTAGGTGTCGGGCTTGCCTAGCTTTATTTTCAGCACTTTAAAGAACTTAACATTAACTTGAACAACTCAATTACTTGATTTAACAATTTAGCCATTTGATCCTAGCTAGTTATAACTTTTACACAAGATTTCGAATTGGATTTCCGTCTAATCTCAAGCCACAATCACAGGTGAACAAATATGGAGTGGAAAAACATGGGAGAAGCTAGCATTTATCATCTTAGAACGGTGTTATCGAGTTATTAACAAGTCAATCAATTCAATTAATTCAAGTTTCAACTACCAAAGTGATTTGTGATCTGTTCTGACCTAGACTCATTTAATATCAGTTTTGACACGTTGGTTACAGGTTCTAAGTGGAACAGTCTAGGCATCATTGTTTAAAATTGAAGTCAATTTAACATCAGAAGTCAAGAATTGAGCAATTCTATGCTAGAGAATTTTCAAATTTGAACCACAGAATCATAGATAGTCAAGCAAGATCATGCATAATCCTAGAATCCTAAATACCCCACACTTAAACGGTTCTGTGTCCTGACATAACTAATCTAGAGTAGAGAGATACGAAGAACCTGGAAGGTGATGGTCGGTGTAGCGGATGAGCACGGAGAGTCCGGAGTGGAGCGGAGTAGCTACTCAAGTTCCTACAAAAACAAAAACAACAAAAAGATCAAAAGGATACCGGGACAAGTGCCCCAGATCCACACATAATAAAAGTCGAACAAAGACGGTTAGGGGAATTTTGAAAATATTTTGACTTTTTTTTTTTAAGGTTTTCGAAAATTTTCTGACCCAACTAAAGTTTTCGCCGAAAAACGGGGGAAGTTTTCGGTGAAAACTACTTTGAAAACATAGACAGACGAGTTAACTAAACATTTTCGCCGAAAACTTCTAAAGTTTTTGGCGAAAACTAATTCAAAAATAGAAACAGACTCAAACAGACTAAACATTTCGCCGAAAACTTTGGAAGTTTCTCGACGAAAACAACTTTGAAAACCCACTGGAAAACAGACTCGAACAACTAAAGTTTTCGCCGAAAAATCTGAGGAGTTTTCGGCGAAAATTTCACCTGACACAGAAAATTAAAACAGATAAAAATAAAAGAAATCTGACACTTTGGCTCCCCGAAACCGACTCGAACGACAAAAAAGACTGACTCAATAATTCAAAACCGGACTCCAGCCGTGGGTTGCCTCCCACGAAGCGCTCTCTTTTAACGTTGATGTGATTATATTTAGTGCATTTTAAGTCCATGATTAGCCTAGTGATCTCCCGTGTTTGATCTCATTTTGCTATGATTTATAAGCTTTTATGAATGTTTTATGCAAAGTGCCCTTTTGCCACTTTGAGTCCAATTCCATGTCTATTGGAGCTGTTTTCTTTGTATTTTCAGGTCTTGGCATTGAAGTACTGGTGACAAGGAGCACGTGGGATCAAACGGGAGGTTAATCGGAGCTAGGACGGAGGAGATATGGACGTTACAAAATCGAAGAAAATACGACTTTCAGCTGAAGACATTCTCGGCGAAAATATCGTAGGATTTTCGCCGAAGAAGAAGTTTTCGGTGAGATTTTCAAGTTCTTGAATCGAAAACTCTAAGCAGACGGAAGACCTTTGATCATTGAAGATATTTTCGGCGAAAACATTCAAAGTTTTCTCCGAAAACTTTAGAAGGTTTGTGCAGCCGTTCGGTGTTTACAAAGGCATTTTTGGCGAAAATCTCACATAATTTTCGCCGAAAATATCAGGGTTTTCCGGTGCAGTATATAAAGGTGAAAGAGGTGAGAATTTGAGGGGAATTCATTCTAATTTTACAACATCATCGCCGACTCCTCTCTCTCTCAACTCATCATCATCATCGCCAATCACCATCCTCTCCCTCAAACACACACCAACCTCCCTCAATTGTTGATCAACTTGAAGATCTAAGTGAAGCCTTCCACCCTTGGATTGGAGCTTGAAGAGCCAAGTGGGAAGATCCTCCATGGAAGCAAGGATGGTCTCCTCTACTCAAATTCAGGTTTCTTCCATGGTTAAGCTAGGCTAAGCTTAGGTTTAGTTTAGTGAGGGATGGATCAAGCTAGGATAGGTGATTGATTGTATGGATTGAGTTTCTCATAGCCATTTGTGTAAGATGATGATCCTAGACCTTGTGCTTTGTAGCCATTAGAGCTTGATTTTCTCTTTTGGTATTGTTATGTCTTTCAATACATGAGAATGATTGATTGATGTTGATCTAAGGTTGTAGGATTGTAATTGGATGATTTGAGAGATTGGATTATGCAATTGCAACCATTTTGAGCTTGTTTTCCTTGTTGTCTTTTTATCAAACACTTGGTGTGCACTTGGTTTTCTTTCATTTGAAGGTTGAAAGACCCTTTTGATTGCTAGACTAGTGTTATATGATTGACATGAAAGTGTCTTGCATCATTTACCTTGTGTTAGATGATTGTTAGCATAGAATTCAAGTTCCAAGTATTTCATTGAGCTAGTTTAAAGCATTCCATTCCCTTTGTTCACATAGCGAGAGCATGGTGCATTTGGTCTAGGAATAGAGAGTCAATTGTGCGAGAGTTCGTTGATTCTACTTGAGTGAGATGCATGGTCATTAATTACACATCGTTGCTTGAGATTCAATCCAGCTTTCATGAACCTTGAGCTTGAAGAAACTCCTTGCTAGACTAAACTCTTTTCTCTCTTGTTTGATCCTCAATTTCTCTTGTTAATTTTACTTTGTTTGTTTATGTTTTTAAATTGTTCTTTTTCAAAACCAAATCTCAATTCAAATGTTTGGACCGTTCACGAATTTTGTGAGTATTAGCCTATGAGAGGACCTCGAGGAATACGACCTTGATAAAATTCCTTATCAAATGTCCTTGAGCCGGACGGTACCTGTTAGGGACCCCAACTTAGGAGTTCCTTGAAGTCAATCGTCTTCTTCAAGGCCAGCGGTTGAGTGCCATGGAGCACTCTAGAAGGGTGATGCAGTCGGTAGTGCTCTAGTAGATCGCGGTTCTGGTTGGATGACCAGTTCTTCTCGAATTCTCCTACTCGAGGAGGAAAGAGGTAGTACGGCGCGGCATGCTCAATGAGCTCCATCTTCTCTACAGGTTGACTCGGCGGAAGTGTAGGTGAGGGTATCTCCTCAATCTCTATGTGCTCCTCTTCGGCTTCAACTTTGGAATGGATTAGCTTTATGTCTTCATCAACCACCACCGCCAAGGATTCTTCTAGCTCATAATAGTCATGGATAATATCATCATCTTCTTCTTCGAACAGCTCTTGAGCGTCTTTTTTCATTAACTGCTTTGGTTGCTCGAGCTTGATGTCCGTCGCGAGATGAGCTTGTAGCATTGAAGAGATATTATCCAAGGCAGATTGGGTTCTCGACGAGCATTGTTGATGTTCATGAAGCATCTCTTGGTTATCTCTAGCGCCACTTTGATGCTTTTGTTGGTGTGTCTCTTGGTAACCTTGTAGCATTGAAGAGATTTTATCAAAGAGGGAATCAAATCCCGCCGTTTGTTGTTGTTGTTGATGTAGCATCTCTTGGTAATCCTCAATATTCGGTGCTCCATTGACACGCCACTCTTGGTACTGGTCATCCCACCTGTAATCCTGCATAATCAAAACTCAAAAGCACTACCCAGGTAAATCATGGAAATATGGAGGAAAATTAAATGGTAAGGCGGAAAGGTAGAAGAATAATTTGCCAACTCTTCTTTCAAACAATTAGAAGAGTCCCCGGCAACGGCGCCAATTTGATGCTGCAGTTTTAGCGGTATCAAATAACTAATCTACCAAGGTAGACTAGATCGTATTCTACTCGAGGTCTCTTCTTCTTGTCTACTGATGACACTCGATTTGACGTGATTATCAGCCTCATTTAAGCGACATTTCCTTGCTTAAGACATGGTTTTTAGGGTAGAATAACGAATATTCAATCGATTGCCCTATCTCGTGCCATTTGTGTTACCTTGGCCCGTTTCGGGTCGATTTGATGGTTTTCTAGTGTTTTTATGTTAGCACAGGTTTTTGCCGTCAAATAAAGTATCCAAGGACGTGTCTAAAGCGTTGGAACCTCGAGGAATTGCACTGGAATCGATCCAAGGAGCCAATCAAGTCACAACAATTCCTGCCCCGGTTTACAAAGGAATTTTCGCCGAAAATACTGAGGTATTTTTGGCGAAAATATCAGCACAAAATCACTGATGCCGACTGAAGAAAGTTTTCGGCGAAAATGTTAAGTTTTCAACCGAAAACTATGGGACCGAAATTTACAGGAGAAATCTGCTGGCGGACCATCCCTTTTACAAAGGAATTTACGCCGAAAATCCTTCAGTATTTTCTGCGAAAATATCAGTTAAAATCCGGCTGATTTAGGGTTAAGTATAAATACTTAACCGGCAGCCCAAAATATGAGAGACATCATAATATACTTTTCATACCGGATAATACATCAGAATTTAGAGAATCCTCTGAAGTTCTGGAGCAGAGAGTTTAGAGTTTGAAGAGCCGGAAAGAGATCGTGACGCCATCCCTTCCATCTCGAAGACTCGGAGCTAGGATTGCAGTCTACCGGAAGATCGAAGTTCTGCCGGAGTCGTCTTAATAAGGTTTTTCATATTCTTTTCTGTTCCTCCTTTGTATGATGAACTCTTTCTTTGTCTTTGATTCTTTTGTGACGAATATGTGTAGCTAAACTCTTAGAGCTTAGACTAGATGAACCCTAAGTGACCCAGGGCTTTAAAGCGGTCACGGGTCGGCGGTAATTAGATTCGAAGTTCAATCAGTTTCTCTTTCATGTTTGGTTTGTTCTTCATTGTTCATGTTTCTTATCTGGATTGATCACCTAGATTAGATTCTTGTTAAGCCAAGGATAGAAGCGAACGCTCGCCTTACTTTAGAACATCAAATTGAACAATTAACCTTATAATTGGAGCGTGCCTTTCGTAGGAACCGGTTAGGGTTAATCCACTGCAAGAGTAACTCAATAATCGTTAGTAATTCCACCAGTTAAGTCGTTGCGAGAGGTGACCGTACCCGGGTGACTAATTAATCTTGGTAGCTAGAACGGATAGAGCCAACGTTCGCCGGTCTTAAACCTAAGGGTAAGGAGTTATGGTGGTGTCTTAGAATTGATTGAATGAGAATCAAAATCCGCTGATCTGTTGATTGCCAATGCTCTGGGAATGAATGGGATTCAAAGTCTAAGTTCGTCTGTCATCTCTGTTTTAATCAACCAATTTCCAATCTGTCTTTAGTTTAAATTTTTAAATTTCTCTGCGTTTCTTAGAATTAGAAGTCGTGGAACCCACACCACGCACGAAGTGCTTAAATCCGAGTAATTTGCCAGCTTATTTGAGTAGTCAATCATAGAAGACTCGTGGAATACGATCTACCTTAGCTTGTTAGCTTTGTTAGTTATTTGTTTGAACCCGAACAACGATCTTGGGGCTCATCAAATTGGCGCCGTTGCCGGGGACTTCTTTTGATCGTTTGAAAGAAGAACTGGCAGTTTATTCCTCTACTTTTCATCTTTCATTTTCCACCCACTTTGATTTTTGATGACACTCGTTTTGACGTGATTATCAGCCTCATTTAAGCGACATTTCCTTGCTTCAGACATGATTTTTAGGGTAGAATAACGAATATTCAATCGATTGCCCTATCTCGTGCCATTTGTGTTACCTTGGCCCGTTTCGGGTCTATTTGATGGTTTTCTAGTGTTTTTACGTTAGCACAGGTTTTTGCCATCGAATAAGTAGCCAAGGACGTGTCTTAGACGTTGGAACCCCGAAGAATCACACATAAATCAACCGGAGAGATCACTCAAGACAAAGGAACTCCTGCTCCATTTACACATATATTTTTGGCGAAAATACCCTTGGGTTTTTGCCGAAAACGAAAGAAGGAATCCACTGTCCCGATTAAGAAGAAATTTTTGCCGAAATTCCTCTATTATTTTCAGCGAAAATAGCAGGGAAATCAGAAAATCTAGGGTAGGTTTAAATACAGAAATCGGCGGCTAAATGAGGAGACACTTACAATTTACAACACACAACACACAGCTAGAAAGAGGAGAGAGAGAAAAACGAGTAGAGAGGGTTCGAGGAGCCAGGAACGGATCGTGACGCCATCCATCCATCTCGGAGAGCCAGTGCTAGGAGTTGAAGATCCAGCAGATTGAAGCTGCCAGGAAACATCGAAATTAGGTTTTACAGTTCTTCTCTGTCTTCCTACCTGAGATGTATTCCTTGTCTGTCTTCGATTCTTCTGTATTGAATATGAGTAGCTAAACTCGTGTAGCTTAGATTAGATGAACCCTAAGTGACCCAGGGCTTAAAGCGATCACGGATCGGCGGTGATTAGATTCGAAGTTCATTCAGTGTCATCTTTCATGTTTGATTTGTTCTTCGTTATTTGTGTTTCTTGTCTGGTTTGGCCACCTAGATTAGATTCTTGTTAAGCTAAGGATAGAAGCGAACGCTCGCCTTACTTTAAAACACTAAATCGAACAATCAACCTTATAATTGGAGTGTGCCTTTCGTAGGAACCGATTAGGGTTGATCCATTGCTAGAGTAACTCATTAATCATTAGAATTTGCACCAGTTAAGTTAAGTCGTTGCGAGAGGCGACCGTACCCGGGCGGCTAATTAATCGTGGTAGCTAGATCGGATAGAGCAAACGTTCGCCAGTCTTACACCCAAGGGTCAGGAGTTATGATGGTGTCTATGAATTGAATGAACTAGAATCGAAAGTTACTGGTCTGTTGACTGCTGTTGCTCTGGTGATCTAAGGGGGATTTGAAGTCTAAGCTTGTCTGTCATCTTTCTAGTCAATCAATCAATCTTCAATCTTTCTTCGCTCTAATTCTCATTTCAAATTATCTTTGCATTTTAGTATAGAAGTCGTGGAACTCACACCACGCACAACTTGTGTTTAAACTTGAATTAAATTGCCAACATCTTTGAGTAAGGAAGTAGAGGAAACCCCTGGAATACGAACTACCCTAGCTTTTGTTAGCTTTGTTAGTTATTTGTTTGAACGCATCACAACGACAGGTTCATCAATTTTACATTGGTTTTTGTTTGTTTTTGTTATTTGTAGGTTTGTCACAGGTGTATGCATCGCCGCCCTTGGACTCTCTCTCAAACCGACAAGGCTAAGAGTATAGAGAGACCAAGCACTTCTGCTCCACCTCGACAATCACAGATTCCAAGGAGAAGCAGAATCAATCCACCCCCACCCGTCACTCCGATTAAGATTGAGGAACTGAAGGATAGTCCCTCATCTTCACCGTTACCGTCACCTACATCCGTTTCATACACCGAGTCACTTTCACCCCCTCCATCTCCTTCCATGACTGATCAATTACCACCACCACCACCACCAGGCGGAAATCACCACCGCCGCCTGCACAGAAAAGTCTAGCCGATTACAACAAGCTGAGCGCGACTAGCGTTCGATCTGCCATTGCCGTACCACGCATTGAAGGAGATCCTGACTATGAGGTCAAGTTTCCATTCTTGACTATGATCTCTAAGGATCTACTGTTCGAAGGCAGGCCCCTAGACAATCCGTGCACTCATCTTGCGGATTTCCTTGATCTCTGCAGCACTTTTAAGAATGGAAACCTCGATAAGAATACTCTTTGTTTGAGAGCTTTCCCGTTCTCTCTGAAAGGCGCCGCTAAGAGGTGGCTTACTGGCAAACCACCTGGATATTACACTAATTGGGATACTCTAGCTCAGGACTTCGTTGAAGAATACTTTCCTCCTGCCAGAACAACAACCATCAAGGACAGCATTGCCAGATTCTCCCAGAAAGAAGGAGAAAGCTTATATGATACTTGAATTCAATTCCAAGAACTCCTCTACAACTGCCCTCATCATAGATTCGAGTAGAGGCAGTTAGCTAAAATCTTTGCTCGAGGTCTTCGAGAAGAATCTGCCAAGTGGGTCAATTCCCTAGCTGAAGGGGATTGCACTACGCTCACACATGAAGATGCTCTACTTCACTTCGCAAACTGTGCTTCTAAGTCAAGGAACTGGGAATGACAATCTGAAGGGTCAAGGAGCAAGCTCGATCTTGAAGCAGCTATCAAGGTAGAAGTAGAGAAGCATTTGAAAAAGTCTACCACACCAGTCAAACCGCCGGCAGCTTCTGTCTATATTGCCGATTGCGAATGGTGTGGAGCTTGCGCACATAATGGAGGCTGATGCCAGAATTTTGGTAAGACAGAAGTCTAGTCCGCCGAAGAGGTAAATTTCGTTCAACAAGGCTTCGTTAATAATCAGAATGGTTATGCTGGCTACCGCAACTTCAGGCAACAAGGAAACTATCAAGACAGACCTTCCTAAAAAGCTGGCGCCAAGCATAACCAGAACTAGAATAACCGCCCAGCTGGTCCAGCTCAGGATCAGAAGCCTAACCATCCGCCGACAAGTGTCTACCAGCCGCCGCACCGCAATCTGGGTAACAATGGAACTGCTCCTGGCAATCGCCAGAATCAATATTTGAATAACACCTATCCAGGGCAGCAGTACCAGAAGGAAGACAATGTCAGTGACCTGGACAAGAAGCTTAGCCATATCATCACCAGACTTGATGATCATGACAGTCAGTTTAAAGCTCAAGCTCTTCTCAATCAAGAACAGATAGCAGCCGGTCAAAGAATAGAGCAGGCTATGAAAGAAATCTCGAGCATGCTAGCATCTAGTCGACCATTTGGCCAACTTCCGAGCCAGACAGAGCCGAATCCGAGAAGGGAGCAAGCCAAGATGGTAACCGCTCGAAAATTTACAAGTTTATCTGCTGATGCTTGTGCTGTTTTACGCAGGATCGCTGAATCTCCAGAGAAGAAGGAAGCACTACAAGTGGCGCCTAAGGAGGATGATCCTCCTCTTGCACTGTACGTCGTGAAGCCTCCTTTTCCAAGAGCATTGCTGCCAAATGCAAGGATCGAGACTGGCATGAAGGGGAATAAAGAAGGATATCCTTATGCTCGTATTAAGAAACCGTCCTCTCCATATCCAGCTAAGTGCTCTGATCCTGGTTCTTTCACTCCACCTCTTGTCATTAATGATGTTGAGATAGAACGTTGTTTGGTTGATCTTGGCGCGTCTGTTAATGTTATGCCTATAAGTCTATATGAAAAATTGAACCTAGGAGAACTTGAACCGCCTAGTATGCAACTTATCTTTGCTGATAGATCACTTAAAACTCCTAGGGGAGAAATCAAAGACGTTGTGACTAAATGTGGTCCTTTCTCGTTCTTAGCTGACTTTGTTATCATTGACACTAGTAAGGATGATTCTACCATTCTCATAGGACGACCTTTCATGGCCACTACTGGGATGCAAATTAACATTCCAAATGGTTCTTTAACTTTGAGGGTTGGTAAGGAAACTGTCACGTTCCGCCTTAAAGACGGAATAAAATATAATCCTAAGAATGAAGAATTTCATTGTTTAGCTGTTGAAACTGTGGAGTTGACTCCGGTCAACTCCGTTACTGATGTCTCTTCTAGTGTGCCTAGATCAATTGCTGTTGCAGGTGCTGGACAGATTACCACGCAGAAACTAAAATCTGTTCTCCAGACGCCAAAGAAGAAGGAACTGAAAGCCTCTTCTAAGCCACCGAGCACAAAACCTAGCAGACCTCGGGGAAAGAACAAGAAGACGAAGACCCAAATGGTCTGGAGACCCGTTGTGCCGCCACTTTCTACCGAGCCAGCTGCACCACCAATTCGTTCCAAGCTACCGGCGCCGGAACAAGTATGGAAGAAGAAGCCAAAAGCATCTCCTAAGGAAATAGTGACGATCACCGATCCTGGTGATATCAAGCCGGAGGTTAAAGAAAAGAAGGAGCCGATCGTTCTCATTCCGTCCACTGTCTTCCTTGTGGAAGATGATCCCTTGACAGAACTGTTCGGCCCCTTCACAATCACTGACCACCTTCCCGACGGACATACCAAGCTCTTACGCGCGAACGGGAAGAAATTCATGCTCATCGGAGGAGCCCCGAAGCTCTACTTTATGAACTCTGATGCTAGCATTAAGGAGAATCTGAGTTGGGATGTCTCCTAATACCATCCAGGTATCGTCCAGCTCAAGGCCGTTAATAAAAGAGCGCTTCGTGGGAGGCAACCCACGGCTGGAGTCCGTTTTTCATTTGTGTCAACCTTAGTATTTTAGAGTCAGTTCGTGGGAGCCAAAAGTGTCGGTTTGTTTGATTTCATATTTTTCGTGTGTAGTCTGTGTGTCATAGTGTCATTTGCAAGTCGTTTGAGGTCTTTCCGATTTTTGTGGATTTAACTGTGATTTTCTGAAATTTGCCCGGATTGCGAAAATATTTTCAATCGTAGAGTTCAATATTTTCGGCGAAAACAACCCATATTTTTGGCGAAAAATTCTCTTTGTAATCCCACAGAGTTTTCCAAACGTTCCTGTTTCACATTTTTGGCGAAAATGTATTAATATTTTTGGCGAAAATTTCTTTTGAAAACCGGCAATACTTTTTAACTAGAATTTTCGCCGAAAATTTCTTTGAAAATCAACCAACTATTCACTTTAAAATTCGGATTTCAGCCCTCTCTTTCCTCACATCATTTTCGAAACAGAAACCAAAAAAAACCATCCCCTGTTTACTAAACCCGACTGCCGCCACCTTACATCGCCGCCGCCGACCAAAGCCGACCGCCGCCACCTTACATCGCCGCCGAAGACCAAAGCCGACCGCCGTCGCCATCGCCGCCGCCGCCGCACCCTTCCCCTCCCATTTCCGATCATTTTAAGCCCTAGAACAGCCAAATTGGAGCTCTACAGCTCTAGTTCACCCTAAACCCTAGAACTTTCGATTTTTCTCCGATTTCTCCCAATCCGTTCACTTTTAGCATCCATGGCTTCAAGGTAAGTTGTAGAACTTTTCATTGTGAATCTTTTGACATATTGAATGCTGAATTTTGTCGTGGTTGACTTTAGTTTACTTTTCGGTTTGCCTCGATTTGCTTGCTGACTGATTTCGTGTGAACTAGGTTAGCTGAACTTGTTGAACTGTTCTAGCATGCTTAGGGAGTATCGTGCTTAAATGTTATATCGTTTGATCATGTGTTGCTATGCCTAAGTCCTATTCCTTGTGAGGTTGACTTTTGAGAAATGTCGGTTTGACCATGAACTATTTTTGATCATTTGGCTGCCCTATGTGCACATTCTCGTTCAGATCGTTGTGTTTGCCATCTGAGATCATATTATACCGTCATCCTCCGATTTGTGATAGTCTTGCCATGATTAGGGTTCTATGTTCTATTCTGTTGACTTTTTGAAATGTCGGTTTGACTTCTGAACTCTGATTGTAGTAATTCCATTCTGGCTGTTCCTAACCATGTATTTTACTGTTCGTGATTATCGGTTAATCTGCTTTGCTTACCCCCACTCGGTTTTCCTCATTTCTTTGTGAAATTGAGTTTTTTTCGACTAAGTGTGGGGTAGGGATTTAGTTTGACTAATCTGGTTTGCTTTCTTGTTTAGGAATACAACTTTTGAGCGCAGGACCAAGGCACGACTTGATGGTGCCTCGAGCTCCGGAGCCCCCGCTCCCGTCACACCCGCCGTTCAGGGCCCTCCCCCAGCTTTCCCTGACCGTGCTGGGTACCACCGCACCATTGCTCGCCGACCCTAGCACTACTTTGCACGCTACCAGCGGTTTGAGAACACCCGTGGAGCTGATGTTCGCCCTCTTTCCATGGAGTCGCTCTCAGAGCACGATAATGACTGGTACCGGAACGTGCTCGATGCACTGACCCATTCCGGCTTGCTGGAGCTGACCACGCTCGCCGCCGACTTCCCAGACATCGCTCTCCAGGAGTTTTGGGCAACATTCAAGCTGGACGAGCACAAAGAGGAGGCAGCACAGGAAGGTTGTTACCTTCTATCTAGGCGGGGTGCACAGGGAACTCACATATGATGAGTTTGCAGCTCATCTAGGCATCCCCTACGAGCATTACCACGGTCATCACCTTGGCTGGGACGACGACGACGACGAGGAGTACCATGCGCTCTGGAGCCACATGACTGGAGTGCCCGGCGATCGCCTCGGGGACCATAACTCAGTTAAGTCGATCTCTCACCCTTTCTTTAGATGCATTCATATGGTTTGGCGTAGATCGCTTTTATATGCTCCAGAGAAGGACCGCCACCATATCAGCAAGGACGAGCTTCTTCTTCTTCGCGCCATCCGGGAGCGATATCCACTTCATCCCGGATGGGTGCTTGCTCGCCTACTCCGCAAGAAGACTCAGAGATCAGGTCGCCCCCGCTCACTCCTGGGAGGCAACTTTGTGGGCCGACTCATCATCTCCTTTGGCCTCAGCCAAGAATATGGCCCAAACATCCCACGCCGCAGAGTACGCACCGTTGGAGGCGATTTGGCGGTCGAGTACAACCTCGATCTGGACATCAGCCCCCTGGTAGCAGCGGATCCTCCTCTCAAAGACGAGGACGAGTCAGAGGAAGAAGATGATTCTGAGCAGGAGCAGCCGCAGCCAGAGTTTCATGACCATATACCCTCGCCACATCATCAGGCAGGGTATGCACACCACTCATCGCCGGGCATCCCCGATCCATACCAGGCGCCTCACCCTCAGCACCGACCGCACCCCGCGGACATTGGTGAGCTGTATGAGCGACTGTAGGAGTGGCGCATCACCGACAACGCCACTCAAGAGGCGAGATGGACTATTATGCAGCAGCATATGCACCGCGCTGATAGGCGGTATGAGGCACAGTTGGAGTGGCAACGTCAGCTCGGCGATTACCTCCACTTCCCACCTACCGGCGCCCCTGACCAGCCATGATCAGGTGGTGTCCTTTTCCTTGTCCTTTCTTTTTATTTATTCTTTTCGGATTTCGATCCAACTTTTTTCTGTGTGGATCCGGGACACTTGTCCCGGTTTCCTTTTTATGTTTCATTTGTTTTTGTTTTGTAGGTAGTAGGGAGATTCCCTTTGCTTCGTTTCAGTAGATTCCCTTCGCTCCGAGGACCCGTGCTCATCCCCTACGCCAACCATCTCGGTCCAGGTTCTTTTACTTCACGCTGAACTCTAGAATTAGTCCTGTGAGGACACAGTCCGATTTAAGTGTGGGGTAGGATGCTAGAGAACCTTGCATGAACTTGATTGCCCTTGATTGTGTTTTCTGTGTGCTTCGTGATTCGATTCCAGTCTCTTAGCATTAGAATGGCTCAGTTCTTGATTTTTGATGTTAAGTTGTTGTTCAAACTTTCATAATGATGCTTAGACTACTTAACCTAGAACTTGAGAACCAACTTGTATGCTTTGATGCTAAATTGCCTGGTCAGAACAGAATTTTTAAAAATCACACTTGTAGTTTGTAGCCTTGATTGCATGAAAATGACCGAATCCGACTAGCAAACCAACTGTGAGCTTTTGATCCATTGCACGTAACTTGCAATTTTAATTCTTTTTAAGTGGTTTTCTGTTTGCTTGAATGAGTTAGAATTTGCATGAGACCTACTCGAGACCACACGATGACACGAGTTCTAGAATGATAGGGGCACCTAGATTCAGCTACTAAGCCAGATAGCCTATCTAAACGACAAAATCCATTAGGTGTAGAGCTTGGCCTGTTCTTTCGGTTCGATATACATTACAACCATTTCCCATTCTTTCATTCGCCGTTGATCCCCTGTGGTTGTAGTTCTAGATTGACCTACCGGAAGTCGGTTTGTGGTAACCTGCCTATAGCCATTGAACAGGTGGTCTTAGCTATTATGTCCAAACGTGTAAACCCCTCTAGCAACTAAAAGAAAAATCGGCACAAAATAAAAAAATAGAAAAAAAAAGAAAAGGAAAGAAGCAAGTTTCGAAAAAAAAATGAAAAGAAGAAAAATCAGAAAAGCCAAAAAGGTTTCAAGTTTTAGTTCAATAAAACGTTCTTCTCCCTACAGATGGAAGAACGAAGTCAAAAGAAAAGTCAGAAAAAATTGTGTAAAGAAAAAAATAAAAAGTGCTAGGTTGCTTGAGGGTATCATAGGACGAGCATTCATTATTCCACCCGTGTCTGGTTAGACGGTAGGAAGCCATAGGCTAGATTCGAGGGAAGTTAGTCGAAAGCTACAGCGCACAAAGCCATCATCATACATTCCCATCATCCATCGCATCATAATCCCAAGTAGTGTAGAATTCGTTACAGTCCTAGCAGGGAAGTCCTTCTTGACTAGTACTCGTGTTGTCACAGTGGTGGAGATGTGGTCAAAATGCAAACTTATGAAAGAATTCAGTAACAGAAAATGATTGAGAGCAGAAACACGTCCTTAACCATAGAGAGTGAGGGTCCCCATTGTACTAAATATATCCTGTGTGAGGAGTCTGGTCGGTCAGGTCAAATTCATGCATAATTGGTTGCTACTACTTGTCGTGTGCAGTTTATTAGTGAGACCAGGTTGTTTGGCTGGTCAGTATGCATGTTAGGTTTCTTGTTCTAGGATCTATCTGTCTACTAATTCATTGTGTTTGATTGAACTCCAATTTAATCGATCTTATCATTTGTGAACATGAGCGTTTCTATTCAGTTTGCTTGAGGACAAGCAAAAGCTTAAGTGTGGGGTATTTTGATGACACTCGATTTGACGTGATTATCAGCCACATTTAAGCGAAATTTCCTTGCTTAAGACATGGTTTTTAGGGTAGAATAACGAATATTCAATCGATTGCCCTATCTCGTGCCATTTGTGTTACCTTGGCCCGTTTCGGGTCTATTTGATGGTTTTCTAGTGTTTTTATGTTAGCACAGGTTTTTGCCGTCAAATAAAGTAGCCAAGGACGTGTCTAAAGCGTTGGAACCTCGAGGAATTGCACCAGAATCGATCCAAGGAGCCAATCAAGTCAAAACAATTCCTACCACGGTTTACAAAGGAATTTTCGCCAAAAATACCTCAGTATTTTCGCCGAAAATATCAGCACAAAATCACTAATGCCAACTGAAGGAAGTTTTCGGCGAAAATGTTAAGTTTTCGACCGAAAACTATGGGACCAAAATTTACAGGAGAAATCAGCCGGCGGACCATCCCTTTTACAAAGGAATTTTCGCTGAAAATCCTTCAGTATTTTCGGCAAAAATATCTGTTAAAATCCGGCTGAATTAGGGTTAAGTATAAATACTTAACCGGCAGCCCAAAATAAGAGAGACATCATAATATACTTTTCATACCGGATAATACATCAGAATTTAGAGAATCCTCTGAAGTTCTGGAGTAGAAAGTTTAGAGTTTGAAGAGTCGGAAAGAGATCGTGACGCCATCCCTTCCATCTCGAAGACTCGGAGCTAGGATTGCAGTCTACCGGAAGATCGAAGTTCTGCCGGAGTCGTCTTAATTAGGTTTTTCAGATTCTTTTATGTTCCTCCTTTGTATGATGAACTCTTTCTTTGTCTTTGATTCTTTTGTGATGAATATGTGTAGCTAAACTCTTAAAGCTTAGACTAGATGAACCCTAAGTGACCCAAGGCTTTAAAGCGGTCACGGATCGGCGGTGATTAGATTCGAAGTTCAATCAGTTTCTCTTTCATGTTTGGTATGTTCTTCATTGTTCATGTTTCTTATTTGGATTGATCAGCTAGATTAGATTCTTGTTAAGCTAAGGATAGAAGCGAACGCTCGCCTTACTTTAGAACATCAAATTGAACAATTAACCTTATAATTGGAGCGTGCCTTTCGTAGGAACCAGTTAGGGTTAATCCACTGCAAGAGTAACTCAATAATCGTTAGTAATTCCACCAGTTAAGTTAAGTCGTTGCGAGAGGCGACCGTACCCGGGCAACTAATTAATCTTGGTAGCTAGAACGGATAGAGCGAACGTTCACCGGTCTTAAACCTAAGGGTAAGGAGTTATGGTGGTGTCTTAGAATTGATTGAATGAGAATCGAAATCCGCTGATCTGTTGATTGCCAATGCTCTGGGGAACGAAGGGGGATTCAAAGTCTAAGTTCGTCTGTCATCTTTGTTTTAATCAACCAATTTCCAATTTTTAGTTTAAATTTAAATTTCTTTAGTTTAAATTTTTAAATTTCTCTGCGTTTCTTAGAATTAGAAGTCGTGGAACCCACACCACGCACGAAGTGCTTAAATCCGAGTAATTTGCCAGCTTATTTGAGTAGCAATAATAGAAGACCCGTGGAATACGATCTACCCTAGCTTGTTAGCTTTGTTAGTTATTTGTTTGAACCTGAACAACGATCTTGGGGCTCATCATCTACTCAAATATGTTGGCAAATTACTTAGGTTTAAACAGGTTGTGCATGGTGTGAGTTCCACGACTTCTAGTCTAATAAAGCAGGAAAATAAAAGGCAGAAATATTAAAAGGTTGACTAACGAGAAGATAGACGAGCTTAGATTTTGAATCCCCCTTTAGATCACCAAGGCAACAGCAATCACAAGACCAGCGGTTTTCAATTCTAATTCAATCAATTTCTATACACCACCATAACTCCATACCCTTAGGTTTAAGACCGGCGAACGTTCGCTCTATCCGTTCTAACTACCAAGATTAATTAGTGGCCAGGGTACGGTCGCCTCTCGCAACGACTTAACTTAACAGGTGCAATTACTAATGATTTATGAGTTACTCTTGAAGCGGATTAACCCTAACTGGTTCCTACGTCTGGCATACTCCAATGAATAGGTTAACTGGTTGAATTGATGTTCTAAAGAGAGGCGAGCGTTCGCTTCTATCCTCAGCTTAACAAGAATTTAAACTAGGTGATCAAGGAAGACAGGTTTAAGCGCCAAAGTAGGGAACTGTCTAGCGACTACGTCTGGCGACTAACCCTAGCTTGCAAAAACCTAATCTAGGCGATCAACCAGAAAAGAAACATAAACAATCAAGAACAAAACAACCATGCAAAGAGAAATTGATTGAACTTTGAATCTAATTACCGCCGATCCGTGACCGCTTTAAAGCCCTGGGTCACTTAGGGTTCATCTAATCTAAGCTCTACAAGTTCAGCTACTCATAACGATAACAGAAGAATCAAAGGCAACAAAGGAAATCATCATACAGAGGAAGAACAGATAAGAACTGAAAAACCTAATTCTGACGACTCCGGCGAAGCTTCAATCTCCTGGATCTTCAACTTTAAGCTCCGAGCTCTTCGAGGTGGAAGGATGGCATCACGATCTCTCCACGGATCTTCGAACTCTCTAAACTCTATCTATCGACCCTAAGGTCGTGGCTAATCAGCCAAAATTCGTGTGTATCTAATCTGGCTTCAAAAAGTCTATATATAACCCCAGAAACCATTTACAAGTTGGAAAAGGCAGAAAATTAGGGTTTCTGCCCGGATTTTCAAAGGAATTTTCGCCGAAAACATCACCAAATTTTCGCCGAAAATGTTAGTTAAAAATCAGCTCCTACTTGTTTCGATGATTCCCGCTCTGTTTGAACTCCGATTTGGTCCCCGTTTGAAGCGATGGACTCGTGAGAGAGTCCTCTATAATGTGGTTACCTGGAGGCTCAACATAAAAGCTCAAAAAAGATTAAAAGTAGCCAATAAATGGACATGTATGCACTAGGAGCCTATAATCACGAAGTTACGACAAATACACCAAATACTCATCAAAATGGCATCAAAGGGGCATGAAATGTCGCTTAAATGGGATGAAAATCACGTCAAATCGAGTGTCATCAATCGCTTCTAGACTCATCACTCTCGTATGGGGACTCTTCCTCCATAGGTGTGCCCCTTCCCCCTCCTTCGCTTGAAGAAGTTAAGTCTTCACCATCACCACTACAAGAAACATTCCGTGTAGGATTCCGTTGTAGGGGTTTACTAACTGCTACAATGGAATCTGGAAACGGGCCCGTTGTAGGGGTTATAAAAAACCGCTACACGAAACCTACAGAGGTATTTATCCGCTACAACGGAACCCCTACAGCGAAATTTTCAAATCTATGGTACAAATTTCTTATATTTTAATGACCAATAAATAACTCTCTCATTTTCTATTGGTTTATTTGATTTCACACGGATCAAGGAATCACAACCATTAGATTAAATCAAAGAAACACACTTTGCCATTATCACAACCATTGATTTTTTGAACCCTCTCTCTTATTTTTCTCTCAAAATTAATGAAACTTACTTTATTTCTTCCCTCTCCTAGCAGCAGCCACCATAACATTCTCTGAACCAAAACCCTAAAATCCCCTCTCAGCCGCCACTCTCCTTGGTGTCCCTCCACCGTCATCGCACCCCTATCCATCAGCCGTCGGCCTCCGATCCGAAGTTGGAAGGAGAAGAGGAAGAAGAAGAAAGACGCAGAAGAGTTATCATGACCGGCCATCCAACTCGCCTTCCAAGATGAACACCAGCTCAATGGTGTGTGGGGTGCGTGTGCGGCGGGTTCCGACCTTCTAACGCGTAGTCGATTCTCGACAGGGAGACCCCTATGTCTTCAGCCCCGGATCTGCTCGATGTTCGCGTCGGTGACTAGAAATCCGACGAAGAAGTCAAACCCTAGGCGAAGAAGTCTGCCGCTCGTTCATCTTTGGATATGCTATTGATTCACGATTCCGGCAAAGAAGCTGCCGCATTTCTGTTCAAGTTCGACTTGTCGAGGAATACATTAAATTTAGGTCGTTCAGTTTTACAATGGAAGTTTCAATTGGGGATTTGATGAATTGATAGAGGTCAAACTCAAAACAATTGATTCCTAGATAGCTAGATTAACGAAAGCTTGATTATGAACCTCTAAACAATAGATTACCCGATAATGACGATGTATATTGCAGTTCTTAGCAATTTTGATTTTGTAGCAATTTTGACTAACGAGAAATAAGTCATTTTTAATTAATACACATTATCTCACTTTTTTTTAATTTTAATATATCTTTTGTAGCGGTTATTCAACTGCAACAGCTAATAAAATTAATTAAATATTTAATCAATCAATTCAATATTACTTTATGATGTTAAATCTCCATCGTTGATCAACTGACAGTTGTAGGGGTTAAAACTGCTACAAAGGAACCGCTACAATCGTAGATTCCGTTGTAGTAGTTCCGTAACTGCTACAACTGGCCGTTTAAACCGGACGGTTTAGCAGCGTTTTAAATAACCGCTACAATGGTCGTTGTAGGGGTTATAACCCCTACCGGTGTCAATAAATAACCCCTACAACGGACACAGTTTCTTGTAGTGCACCCTTCTCCAATGGTGATGTCTTCACCCTTCGTATGCCGCCCAAGAGTCCCATTAACCCCATCCTTGAGGTCCCAAGGTCCTCCGCCCCTTTCTCTTTATCCTTGGTGCTTCTCTCTTCCTTTCTCACATCATTGCCGAGAACTTACTCCGTTTGGGACACGTCCTCGCCAGATGAGGGCCATTGCATAAGAAGCACGATATGGGCTTGTCCCCACTCTTTTGCACATGCTTCCCCACCTTTCTACCTCCCTTTCTTGGTGATCTTGGACGCTCATCCCCACTAGAGTGATCCTGCTTCCCACCATGGTCCATATGCTCTCCTTCCTCAAGGAACATATCAGACTCTTGGTAGTCGACGATCGCTTCCGCTATTGCCAAAATGGAGGCCAAATCATGCACCCCTTGGTGTTTGTAGCTCTATCTTCGCCCATGGTTGGAGACCATCCAAGAACGCGAATAAAGCTTCTCTATCCAGGAAATCGGGGATCTCAAGTAACAACTCAGAGACCTCTCGCACATACTCACGTATCTCGCCCTTGTGAGCGAGTCGTCTTAGCCTTGATTGCGCTTCAAGCTCCACATTCTCGGGGTAGAACTGCCTCTTGCTCTCCTTCTTGAAGTCTCCCCATGACTCAATGGTGCAAGTACCACGTGCGATGTCCCCTTGTCGCCTCCTCCACCATAGCATGGCCACATCCACCAAGTATAGTGAGGCGGTACGCACCTTGGCAAGCTCATCTCGAATTCCTGATGCTTCGAAATATTGCTCTAGCCCGCATAGGAAGTTCTCCAACTCCTTTGCATTCCTCGATCCTCCATAGCTCTTTGGCCTTGGGACATCAACTCTTGAAGCGGCTATAACATCTCCGTTAGCCATAGCTCTTTTGCACAAGCTCAAGTCCCCTTTGTGGTTCTCGAGATCTTCCTTAATGCCCACCAACTCCGCTTGGTAGGTCTTCCTCATGGTCTCGGCAATGGTGGTGATGGTGCCTAGTACCTCGGCACGGAGCTCTCCAAAGCTTGCTTCCAACTCCGTCACACGTTGGCCCATGTTGTGGACTTTGTTGCGAAGTTCTCCCACGCTAGCTTGGTACTCTTCCTCATTTTGGCCCATGTCCTCGATGCGGTGATGTGGTCGGCTATTTGAAGCTCTACCCGCATCAACCTTTTTTCCATCTCGGTCATCACATCCTTTGCTCTAGATTGGGACTTGCTCCTCTTGTCATTTCCTTGGTTGGGAGTCTTCTCGCTTTCCCTTCCACGAGCGGCAACATCCTCAATCTCTGGGTGGTGGGCGCTGGGTCGGTGTTGGGGCTGGCGCTGGGCCGATGCTGGGGCTGGCGCTGGGCGTTGGGCGTTGGGCCGGGGCTGGACAGGCGTTGGTCTCGTTGCTAGGCACGGCGCTAGGCCTAGTGCTGGGTACGATGCTGGGCTTAGTGCTGGCCCTAGTGCTGGCCCTCTTGGCTTCGGCTCTTCTCTCCAACCTTCTAACCGAATCTTCTACGCCGTATAGGTGATGACACTCGATTTGACGTGATTATCAGCCTCATTTAAGCGACATTTCTTTGCTTGAGACATGGTTTTTAGGGTAGAATGACGAATATTCAATCAATTGCCCTATCTCGTGCCATTTGTGTTACCTTGGCCCTTTTCGGGTCTATTGATGGTTTTCTAGTGTTTTTGCGTAAGCACAGGTTTTTGCCGTCAAATAAAGTAGCCATGGACGTGTCTAAGGCATAGGAACATCGAGGAACTGAACCGGAATCGATCAAAGGAACCAATCAAAGTCCAACCAAAATCCTGCCCGATTACAAAGACACTTTCGCCGAAAATGTCCTATGGATTTCGGCGAAAATATTAGTGCATTCAGACTGGTGCCAAGACAAAGGAGATTTCGCCGAAACTAAGTATATGTTTTCGGCGAAAACATTAGTGCAAACCGGCTGATGTCAAGTGAAGAAAGTTTTCACCGAAAACTTTGAGTTTTCGGACCGAAAAGGATGAACAGAAGGATCAGTCGGCGGACGTCCATTCACACAAGAGTTTTCGCCGAAACCACCCCTATGGTTTCGGCGAAAATACCATCTCAGCCCGACCCAACTAGGGTTAAGTATTTATACTTAACCCGGCGGCCAATATAGAAGACACAATTCATAATTCGAAAAACACAACTTTTCGAGATCAGTTTTTTCTCTGAAGTTCTGGAGCGAAGAGTTGGAGTTCGAAGAGCCGGATAGAGATCGTGACGCCATCCCTTCCATCTCGGAGAACCGGAGCTAGGAGTGTAACTTATCGAAGATCGGAGTCTGTCAGAGTCGTCCAAATTAGGTTTTTCAGATCCTTTTCTGTTCTTCCTTTGAATATGAACTCTTTCTTTGTCTTTGTTTCTTTTGTAATGATCATGAGTAGCTAAACTCGTCAGAGCTTAGACTAGATGAACCCTAAGTGACCCAGGGCTTTAAAGCGGTCACGGATCGGCGGTGATTTTAGATTCGAAATTCAATCAGTTCTTTTCATGTTTGATTGTTCTTCATTGTTTATGTTTCTTGTCTGGATTGATCACCTAGATTAGATTCTTGTTAAGCTAAGGATAGAAGCGAACGCTCGCCTTACTTTAGAACATCGAATTGAACAATTAACCTTATAATTGGAGTGTGCCTTTCGTAGGAACCGGTTAGGGTTAATCCACTACAAGAGTAACTCATTAATCATTAGTAATTGCACCAATTAATTAAGTCGTTGCGAGAGGCGACCGTACTCGGGCGGCTAGTTAATCTTGGTAGTTAGAACGGATAGAGCGAACGTTCGCCGGTCTTAAACCTAAGGGTAAGGGGTTATGGTGGTGTTTTAGTAATTGATTGAATAAGAATCGAAATCCGCTGATCTGTTGATTGCCAATGCTCTGGGGAACGAAGGGGGATTCAAAGTCTAAGTTCGTCTGCCATTCTTGTTTCCAAACCCTAATTCTCAATCTGCTTTAGCTTAATTTGCTTTAATTTTCCTGCATTCCTTAGAATTAGAAGTCGTGGAACTCACACCACGCACAACGTGTTTTCCTTGAGTAATTTGTTAGTTCTGAAGTAGCCAATCAATTGAAGGCCCGTGGAATACGATCTGTCCCAGCTCTTGAGCTTGATAGTTATTTGATTGAACCAGCTCATCACAACGACGGTTCTCATCAAATTGGCGCCGTTGCCGGGGACTTCTTTTGATTGTTGAAAGAAGAACTGGCAATTTATTCTTCTATTTTCCATCTTTCATTTTTCCACCCACTTCGATTTTACGCCGGTATGTTTGCTTTTGTTGCTTGTAGGTTGTTCTAACAGGTTCATGAACCGCTCTATTGCTCATTCTCAGTTTAAGCCGGGTAATTCTGCTTCGCCGAAGAAACCGCGAGCTCAGAAGCAAGTCATAACCACACCGCCTACACCACCTATCCCTCAAAAGATTGAGGAGTTGAAGGAGAACTCCTCATCTTCAACCGCTTCATCCACTACTTCAGATTCACCACCACCTTCTCCTCCCGTACTAGTTGCTCAGCGCACCATGGCGGATTACTGTAGACCAAATGCGGCTTACCTCCAAGCTAGCGTTGTCGTGCCGCACAACGATGACGACCCTGATTATAATATCACAACCTTCGTCCTGAACATGGTCACTAAGAATCTTCGATTTGAAGGAAAGCCGCAAGAAAACCCCCGCACACATCTAGCTAACTTTCTGGACATGTGCGAGACGTTTAAGAGCGGGAATCTCAGTAAGAACAATCTTTGCTTACGAACTTTCCCATTCTCTCTTAAAGGCAATGCCAAGATATGGCTCAGCTCGAAACCACCTGGCTACTACACTGACTGGGATCATCTAGCTCAAGACTTCATAGAAGAATACTATCCCCCTTCAAGAACTACATTCTACAAGGATAGTATCGCTAGATTCTCTCAGAAGGAAGGAGTCAGTTTACATGACGCTTGGAACGACTTCCAAGCGCTTCTCTCTGAATGCCCTCATCATGGATTCAACCAGAGTCAGCTAGCCGAAATCTTTGCCAAGGGTATGAATGAAGAAACAGCTGAATGGGTCAACATCTTAGCTGATGGGGACTGCACGGCACTTGAACCAGAAGCTGCTCTACTACACTTTGCAGACTGCGCATCTAAGTCCAGAAATAGGGAAAGACAGTTTGGAGCAGCCATGAGTCAACCAAGTTGTGAAGATCAGATTAAGATCGCAGTACAGAAACAAATGGAAGAGATCCTCGGTACAACTAATAACTGGCCTAAAAAGGAAGTCAACTTCATTGATCACAGTTTCACCAGGGATCAAAGAGGCTACTCCGACTACCGTCAGTTCAGAATACCCCTCAACAACGGGAAGGCTTCTATGAGCGTCCTCCCTACAACTTCCAACTCAACCAGAGCCGAAGTCAATACATGGACAATGGTTATCAAGACCCCTCCAGATTCACCAGAGTACAGCAACCTCCGAATCTTATATATGAGGACGATTGGGAGAGGAGAATAGCCAGGAAGTTTGATCTAATTACAGCAAGACTTGATGATCACGAGGAAAGATTCAAAGCGCAAGCTCTTCTCAATCAAGAACAAATAGCATCTGGACAGAGAATAGAGGATATGATAAATAAAATTGCTAGTGCGATGGCTCGTATTCCCATTTTCAATCAGGATCCGTCTCAAAGCAGCTCCTCCGAGAAGAACGAGCAAGCTAAAGTCGTAACAACCAGGAGCAGTAAGCAGACCAGCCCGTCTAATAAGGACGAAATTCCCGTTTCCAATAAGGGAGAGTGCTCGGCTATCGTCGCTCGACCACCACCCATACCTATCCCAGCTAAGTGCCCCGACCCTGATCCTTTTACTTTACCTTTGAGCATTAATGACATTGAAATCGAGCGTAGCATAATTGACCTAGGTGCTTCTATAGATGTCATGCCTATGTGTTTATATAAGAAACTGAACCTAGGGGAATTACAACCTGCCAACATGAATTTAGTGTTCGTTGACAAAACTCTAAGAGAACCTAGAGGAATGATCCAGGATGTAATCACTTGCTATGGCCCGTTCCGGTTTTTCGTTGATTATATAGTTATGGATACTCAAGAGACATATTCTACCCTTCTCTTGGGTCGGTCATTCATGGCGACAGCCGGAATTAATGTCAATGTTCCTAATGGCTCTCTAACTGTAAGGGTGGGGAAGGATACTGCAACATTCCGTCTCAAGGACGAGATGACATACATTCCTAAGGAAGAATTAAATTGTTTATCTGTAGAGATCGTGGAGTTGGCCTCGGTCAACTTCATTTCTAATGTTTCTTCCAGTGTTTCGAGATCAATTGACACTGCAGGTGCTGAACAGGGTACCGAAAAGAAACCAGAAGCTTCGGCTCAGAAGCCACAAAAGAAGAAGGAACTGCAAGCCTCTTCGAAACCGCCACGCAAGGAATCTGGTAGATCGAGGAGGAAGAATCACAAGGAGAAGCAAGCTCAAATGGTCTGGAGACCAAAAGCTCTACCGCCTTCCTCCGACCCAACTGCACCACCAATTCGTTCCGAGAAACCGGCGCCGGAACAAGTATGGAGGGAGAAGCCGAAAGTCTCTCCTAAGGAAGTACTAACGATCACCAATCCTGGTGATCACAAGCCGAAGATTAAAGAAAAGAAGAAGCCGACAGTCCTCATTCCTTCCATCGTCATACTCAAGAAGGATGATCTCTCTAGAGAGCTGTTCGGACCATTCAAGTTCGTTGATCATCTTCCCGACGGACGTACCAAGCTTTTGCATGCAAACGGAAGAAATTCACGTTTACCGGAGAAGTTCTGAAGCTGTACTTCATGAACTCCGACACGAGCGTGAAAGGAGAATCTTAGTTGGGATGTCTCCTAATACCGTCCAGGTATCGTCCAGCTCAAGGACGTTAATAAAAGAGCGCTTCGTGGGAGGCAACCCACGGCTGGAGTCAGTTTTGTTTTGTTTCAACCTTGGTCTTTTAGAGTCAGTTGGGAGAGCCAAAAGTGTCAGTTTGTTTGAGTTATTATTTTTCGTGTGTAGTCTGTGTGTCATAGAGTCAGTAGCAAGTTGATTGAGGTCGTTCTGATTTTTTTGGATTTAACGGTGATTTTCTGAAGTTGGCCTGATTTGCGAAAATATTTTAAACCCGAACAGTTCAAAATTTTCGGCGAAACTACCAGTGTTTTCGGCGAAACCAATTTACTTCGAACCTTTTTTCTCCTGTTTCTCTTTTTCGGTTCGAAAACTTTATGATTTCGGCGAAACCACTTCAACCAAGATTTTCGGCGAAACCAAGCTTAATTTTTGGCGAAACCACAGTTCAAATCAGCCAATTCTTGTTAACCTGTAGTTTCGGCGAAACCACTGCCCTATTTTTCGCCGAAACTGATTTGAAATTTCTCCTAATTATCCTTTAAAATTCGGACCAACTCCTCTCTCACCTTATCTCACTTTCGCTCATATCACCGAACCCCCCCTTATCTGTTTAAAATGCCGCCGACCCTCCCTAAAACCCGCCGTTGCCGCCATTTTCACCCGCCGCCGCCATCGCCGACCGCCGCCGCTCACTCCCCCTCCTCATTCCGATCCCACCAAGCCCTAGAACAACCAAATCGGAGCTTTGCAGCTCTAGTTCACCGAAAACCTAGTTTTCAACGTTTTTCACCGATTCCTCCCAACCCGTTCAGTTTTTGCTTCCATGGCTTCAAGGTAACGTGCATAACTTTTCAATATGAATCTTTTGACATATGGATTGCTGAATTTCGTCAGGGTTGTTATTACTTTTCGGTTTACCTCGTTTTGCGTGCCGACTGTTTCGTGTGAACTAGGACTGACTGAACTTATAGAACTGTTCCAGGATGCTTAGGGAGTTCCGTGCTTAATTTCCACATCATTTGGTCATGTGTTGCTATGCATACGATTGATTCGTTGTTTTGTTGACTTGTGAGATATACCAGTTTGCCGTTGACTTGTTGTTGATCGTTTGGCTATCATAAGTGTTTATTCTTGTTCATATTATCGTGCCGCCATTTGAAATCTCATGATACCGTTACTTTCCAAGTTGTGATAGTCTTGCCATGATTAGGGTTCAATATGACTTAATGTTGACATTCTAAAAATGTCGGTTTGAATTTTTGAACTCTGATTGCGCTTCCCTGATTATAGCTGTTCTTCAGACATGTGCTCTATTGTCTATGATTACCGGTTACTCCGCTTTACTTACCCCACTTAGTTTCCCTCGTTTCCTTGTGAAATTGAGTTTTTCTACTAAGTGTGGGGTAGGATCTTAGTTGACTAATCTGGTTTCATTCTGGTTTTAGGAACACTTTTGAGCGCAGGACTAAGGCACGCCTTGATGGCGCCTCGAGCTCAGGAGCTGCCGCTCCCGTCACACCCGCCATTCTGGGTCCCCCACCTGCACTCCCTCGCCATGCTGGATACCATCCCACCATCGCCCGTCTTTCGGACTTCTACTTTGAGAACTTCCAGAAGATCGCGCACATCCGGGAGCTGACGTGCGTCCTTTATCCATGGAGTCGCTCCAGGAGCATGACGAGGATTCCTACCGGAACGTGCATGATGCCTTAGCACCGGCCGGTCTCCTAGAGCCCGACCACCATAGCCGCCGAGTTCCCAGACATTGCTCTCCAGGAGTTCTGGGCGACATTTGACTTGGACGAGCATAAGAAGAGACGGGGCCAGAAGGTGATCACTTTCTTTCTTGGTGGGGTGTACAGGCAGCTCACTTACGATGAGTTTGCCGCTCATCTGGGCATCCCCTACGAGCACTATCACGATCACCACCTCGGTTGGGGCGAGGATGATGACGACGAGGCATTGCACGCCCTCTGGAGCCACATGACAGGCGTGCCTGGCGATCGCCTCAGGAAGAACAACTCAGTTAAGTCCCTCTCTCACCCGCTCTATAAGTTTATTCATATGGTTTCGCGGAGGTCACTTTTATATGTCAGAGACAAGGATCGCCACCATATCCTTAAAGAGGAGCTCGTGCTTCACCGAGCCATCCGAGAGAGCTACCCTCTCCACCCCGGCTGGGTGCTAGCTCACATCTTCAGTCAGAGGACCAAGAGGAAGAAGCAACCACGCAAACTCTTGGGAGGCAACTTCATAGGACAACTCATCCTCTCCTTCGGCATCGGCCATGAATATGGTCCTCACATTCCACGACATCCAGTTCGGACCGTTGGAGGAGACTTGGCGGTCGAGTACGACTTAGAACTCGACCTCAGTCCCCATGTAGCAGCAGATCCTCCACTCCAACCTGCGGTCGAGTCGGAGGACGACGATGATGCTGAGGAGCAGCAGCCGCCGCCCGAGTTTCAAGATTACATACCCTCGCCACACCATGAGGCAGGGTACATCCACCAGTCGCCGCCATACATTCCAGATCCATACCAGCACAGCAGCCTCAGCCTCGACCGCATCTCGCGGACATTGGTGAGCTGTACGAGCGACTGCAGGAGTGGCGCATCACCGACAACGCCACTCAAGAGGCTAGGTGGACTATTATGCAACAACACATGCGCCGAGCCGACCGGCGATATGAGCGACAGCGACAGCTCGGCGATTACTTCCACTTCCCCCACCCTGACACCTCTGACCAGTGATGATCAGGTGGTGTCCTTTTCCTTATCCTTTCTTTTTATTTATTCTTTTCGGACTTCGGTCCAACTTTTTTCTGTGTGGATCCGGGGCACTTGTCCCGGTTTCCTTTTTATGTTTTATTTGTTTTTGTTTTGTAGGCAGTTGGGAGGTTCCCTTTGCTTCACTTGGATAGATTACCTCCGCTCCGAGGATCCGTGCTCATCCACTACGCCAATCATCTCGGTCCAGGTTCTTCCATTCCACTCTGAACTCTAGAATTAGTCCCGTGAGGACACAGTCCGATTTAAGTGTGGGGTAGGATGCTAGAGAACCATGCATGAACTTGATTGCCCTTGATTGTGTTTTGTGTGCCTCGTGATTCCATTCCAGTCTCTCTAGCATTAGAATGGCTCAGTTCTTGATTTTTGATGTTAAGTTATTGTTCAACCTTTCATAATGATGCTTAGACTGCTTAACCTAGAACTTGAGAACCAACCTGTATGCTTTGATGCTAAATTGCCTGGTCAGAACAAAATTTCAAAATCACACTTGTAGTTTGTAGCCTTGATTGCATGAAAATGACCGAATCCGACTAGCAAACCAACTGTGAGCTTTTGATCCATTGCACGTAACTTGCAATTTAAATTCTTTCTGAGGTTTTCTGTTTACTTGAATGAGTTAGAATTTGCTGAGCCTATCAGACCACCGATGACACGAGTTTGAAGGATAGGGGCACCTAGATTCAGCTACTAAGCAGATAGCTACCTTAACGATAAATCCACTGGGTTTAGACCCTGACTTGCCTGTTCTTCGGTTGATAATCATTACACCATTTCCCATTTCTTTCATCCCCGTTGATCCCCTGTGGTTGTAGTTCTAGATGACCTACGAAGTCGTTGTGTAACTGCTATAGCATTAAACAGTGGTCTTAGCTATTATGTCCAGAGTGTAAACCCCTCTAGCAACTAAAAGAAAATCGCACAAAAGAAAGATAGCTTGGACGTGTCTAAGGCAAATAGAACATTCGATGGAATGAACCGGAATCGTAAAGGAACCAATAAAGCCAACAAAATGCCTAGCCAAGAATTAAAATACATTTCGCACGAAGAAGTACCATGGACGGTGCATATAGGCATTAGACTAGGAATGCCAAGATCAAAGGAACCTCGAAAGTCCACCAAGCCTCATATCATTTCGCGAAAACTTATATAACGGTGATTAGTGCATCAAGTCCTTCGCCGAAACAAATTTGAGTTTTCGGCGAAACATAGGAAACCGCTGATGAAGGAAGAAAGTTTCGCGAAAACGAGTTTCACACAAAGGTAAAGAGTTCGCGCGTCATAACAATCCACCCCCTATGGTTTCGGCGAAAATACCATCTCAGCCCGGCCCAACTAGGGTTAGTATTTATACTTAACCCGGCGGCCAATATAGAAGACACAATTCATAATTCGAAAAACACAACTTTTCGAGATCAGTTTTTTTCTCTGAAGTTCTGGAGCGAAGAGTTGGAGTTTGAAGAGCCGGATAGAGATCGTGACGCCATCCCTTCCATCTCGGAGAACCGGAGCTAGGAGTGTAACTTACCGAAGATCGGAGTCTGTCAGAGTCATCCGAATTAGGTTTTTCAGATCCTTTTCTGTTCTTCCTTTGAATGATGAACTCTTTCTTTGTCTTTGTTTCTTTTGTAATGATCATGAGTAGCTAAACTCGTCAGAGCTTAGACTAGATGAACCCTAAGTGACCCAGGGCTTTAAAGCGGTCATGGATCGGGGGTGATTAGATTCGAAATTCAATCAGTTCTTTTTCATGTTTGATTTGTTCTTCATTGTTTATGTTTCTTGTCTGGATTGATCACCTAGATTAGATTCTTGTTAAGCTAAGGATAGAAGCGAACGCTAGCCTTACTTTAGAACATCGAATTGAACAATTAACCTTATAATTGGAGTGTGCCTTTCGTAGGAACCGGTTAGGGTTAATCCACTGCAAGAGTAACTCATTAATCATTAGTAATTGCACCAATTAATTAAGTCGTTGCGAGAGGCGACCGTACCCGGGCGGCTAGTTAATCTTGGTAGTTAGAACGGATAGAGCGAACGTTCGCCGGTCTTAAACCTAAGGGTAAGGGGTTATGGTGGTGTTTTAGTAATTGATTGAATAAGAATCGAAATCTACTGATCTGTTGATTGCCAATGCTCTGGGGAACGAAGGGGGATTCAAAGTCTAAGTTCGTCTGCCATTCTTGTTTCCAAACCCTAATTCTCAATCTGCTTTAGCTTAATTTGCTTTAATTTTCCTGCATTCCTTAGAATTAGAAGTCGTGGAACTCACACCACGCACAACGTGTTTTCCTTGAGTAATTTGTTAGTTCTGAAGTAGCCAATCAATTGAAGGCCCGTGGAATACGATCTATCCCAGCTCTTGAGCTTGATAGTTATTTGATAGAACCAGCTCATCACAACGACGGTTCTCATCAATACGTAGCTCCATCAGTTCATGGAACGAAGCTCCATCATACGTAGCCTCCATTCTGCCATGGTTAGTATAACAAATGAACACAAAGACTTTCTAATATTCTCTTTTCTAATACTCTTTTTCTAGGACTCGATGCAAACAACAAATTAGTGGCTAAAAGTAGGGTCGTGGCTCGGTTAACAACACAAGCAATGAAATCAAATCTATCCCCTCTTCTTAAACACACTTTTACAATGAAAGAAAGAACTTGGCAAGGGTTGCCTTGCTTGATTTTCTGAGTATTTTCTAACTTCTGACTTCTTTTGATATTTTTCTTGATGGATTTTGATGGCCACCAGCTTTTTCTGCCTTACAATGAAAACTGAATACAATAACTTTAAAGAATAGATGAGGATTTTTGAAATTTTCTAGAACAAAAACTAAAGGGACATGAATCCAAGAATGAACCTGGAAACTGGGATAGGGGTTGGTCCTAGTGTTCAACCGAAGATCTGATACCAACTAATGTGAACCGCCGCAACCGTGGCCAGATGACCTTAACCACCAGAAGCTGATCTCCTAGAAACTAGTAGAAATATTCGAACTGGGGCGGAGAGAGGACTTTGACCCACTAGCTATAACGGAGCTAGGAACTAGAAGTATCAAGTCGAAGGCGCCACTTCAAGAGATGAATGCTCTTGACGATAAGCCGATCTAGGCGACAATCAATTCCATGAAGTTCAAAAAAGAGAATTGCACATAATGCAAGAAGAAACCAAAGTTTAAGAGTTTATTGATTCAAAGGTTGTTTGTACAAGAGAGGCGAAGGCCTCTATTTATATGTGGAGGAGTAGGGAACAAGCTCTCCTATTCCTCCTAAATAGCTACTTCCTAAACTAATAAAGAAATAATAAAAGAGTCCTAATTAGAATACTAAAGAGGACTTAAACTAATCCTAATATACACTAAAAGGGAAGTAAAATTCGTACAAGGGAAAATATTCTTCCTATACAAGAAAACTAAAAAGGAAGCTGGAAATTTCCTAAAAAAACAGCTAAACGGGTTCTAGAATAATTACCCATATAAATACCAAACAAATTCGTAAAATTAAGCCCTTTTGTCATATAACTAGTAGACTTCATGGGCTACAACTTTTGTGTTGGACATCAGCCCAAATTCTGTCTCCAGTTAGCCCATATTCGTCAATCTTTGTCGGGCTACGAATCTGTCCAGAAATCCAGCTCTGGCCTTTTATTAACTCAGCTTTAGCCCGTAGCTGCTTGGCCATGGGCTGGCCTCTTGGCTCTTCTCGAAGGCTGGATTCTCCTCCTTTATCTCCTCTTGGATCAGGCTCAGGTTGTGGCCTGATCTTGGCTCCGATCAGTGGCTTCCTCGGATTAGCATCCGAGCTCCACTCCTTGATGCTTAGGCCATGCATCACTAGGACTTCATCCACCTATATCTCCTTCAATTCTCCTCCAAACTCAGTTTCGTTTGTTGGAGAGTCATCCTGGGGCCATAAGGATTCCAGTTCTGTTGGAAATTCCCAAAGGCACAGACCAATTAATGGCTAGGGCAAAATAGCTCCTCGTACGGGAGCTGGCATGGGCCCTGTGCCTGTGGCAGGCTTAGCTTGGGGTTCAAATCTGCACGGGCCTTTTGACTTCTGTCTTGGCTAGCTCTTTAAGGATTCCTTCTGAGTGTCTTTTAGTGCCGGTTGGGCTTTGGAGCTCGTATGAGTCGGTCTGGGGCCTAGGCTCGGCGGGGTCCGGGTCTGGGCTTGGTATCAACATGAGCTCCTGCCGAGTCATGAATCTGACTTTGGCTAGAGCAGGGGCTGGCATCAGTGCCTGGCTGAGGATTAGCATCCTTCCAAGTGGGTCTAGTCCGGGTCTTGGGCCCTCCTAGGCTCAGGGGTAGTGTTGGTGTAGGCCTAGGGCCGGTGTACTCTCGGCCCGACATCAGTGCTAGGTCCGGATCGGCATTAGTGGTGTCCAACTCGGGCTTGGTGGCCAGGATCACATCAAGTGCTGGGGCCGGATCGGCATCAGCATCGAGACTTGATGTTGTGACTCATGGCATGGGGTCTTTCCCTTCCAGCAAGAGAAAACCTCTTTGGTTTTCTTCATAAGTTATGCAATCCCATGTTAACATGGGGAAGTTTGGGGGTGGTGCCAGTGGGGCATGGCGGCGCCGGTCATGACGACTCCGGTCACTTCATATCCTTCCTAAAGTGAACCCACACTTAGTCTCTAGCTTCAAATTTTCTCCTTTCTTCCTTTGTTGGCATTGCGGATGTATTGGTCAGTTCTCCTCTCAATGTTGGCCTTTGCCTTTTCATGCAATTTGCGAACACACTCAGCCTTCTTTTGGCCATCTGCATCTAAGAACTCATGTATAGAAAATGGTGATAAATCTAAAGGGGTTAAGGGGTTAAATCCATAGACAAGTTCAAATGGTGAGTATTGAGTGGTTGAATGCACTGCCCTATTGATGTGAACCACTGCAATCGTGGGCAGACACCCTAACCACCACAAGCAGAATAATAAGGCAACAAGTCTAACCTATGGAAACCTAGGTGGAAAGTACTTGGACCCTCTAGCTATAATGAGCCAGGAACCCTAAGTGTCCAATCGTAGGTGCCACACCAAGGGGTGAATACCCAAGATGATAAGCCAAACCTTAAGCTAAGAAACAATGAGCAAAAGCTTGAAGGAAAAAGAACAAACTTATGAAATTTCAATAAGTATATTCTGAGTTGTATGTTTCATCGTGGCCAGAGGCCTTAATTTATAATACAAGGGGGTGGTCGTGAGGATCTCCTATTCCAACTCTGAAACCTATTCTAGAAGTTTAAAAAAACTTAGACCAATGACTAAACTAGGAGAAATTCAAAACAAACACTAAAATAGTCTCAAAGGGCAGAAAACCCTAAACTGACAAAATAGGCGTGATCGCGACCGTGTCCATGTTCATGCCGGATTAGGACTCCGTGTTCGCCTAGAGTTATTCTCTGAATCCATTTTTGATAAGTGGAGGTTTATCTTGACCGCGTAAGGAATCCTTGGGCACGAAGGATTCTGGAAAGGCACAAGTATTTTGTTGACTCGGCCCAAATCGCCCCTGAGTGGTGCCCTGGTGTCAGCCCAGCTCCCCTGCCTGGCTCGGCTCTGAGCCCTCGTCTAATCTGGCCAAGCATTCGGTCTCCTGGCTTCGGATGGCCTTCAGGAGTTCCCCTAGGGTGTGTTCAGGCTGCAGCTTGTCCTCGGGGCTCACAGGTGCTGGCCTGGGCCCGGTGCTTGGTGCTACTGTCGGCCCGGGGCCGGTGTGGTCTTGGCTCGGCACTAGCATCATGCTCCGGCTCTGCATCACTTATGGGGTCTGATCCGGCCTTCTCTCCTGGCTTGGTGCCTCTATCCTCAATAAGGTATAATCACCCTTAGCCAACCTCTGATCATCCTGTTCATGGCCACCTTGACTCCAAGCTTCATGTAGGAATTCACCCGATCCTTGAAGGCTCTCACTTGGCTCCTGGTCAGGGGCAGCTCCGGCCGTTTCCAGGGTACTGCTGGCTCATCACATGTTGTATTCAAATTCTACGTCTGGCAGACCATCCTCCCAAGTTTTAATGTTGTATTTAATGACAGCCCTAAGCTTTTGAGCTAAGGATCTATTCACTACTTCAGTTTGGCCATCAGTTTGTGGGTGGTAGGTGGTTGAGAACATAAGTTTGGTGACTTACTTACCCCCACAAAGTTTTCCAAAAGGAACTAAAAATTTTGGAGTCCCTATCCGAAACTATGGTTTTGGAACTCCATGCAACCTAAATACTTCTTTAATGAATAGATCCGCTATGTAGGAAGCATCATCATCTTTGTGGCATGCAATGAAATGAGCCATTAGATAATCGATCAACTACCACAAAGATGGAATCCCTACCCTTCCTAGTTTTAGGCAATCCTAACACAAAATCCATTGATAAATCAACCCAAGGATGCTCAGGAATAGGTAAAGGAGTGTAAAAACTGTAGGGTTAAAGATGTGACTTAGCTCTTTGGCATTTAGAACATTGGGCAACAAGCTTCTCCACATCGTGGCGCATCTTTGGCCAATAGAAGTGCTCTTTGAGGCAAGCCACGGTTTTGGCTACTCCAAAGTGTCCCATGAGTCCGCCTCCGTGGGCTTCTACTGTAAAGACAGTTCTGTAAGAGTGGTTAGGTAGACACAGCTTGGAGTCCTTGAACAGGTATCCATCCTGTTTGTAAAATTTCCCAAATCCTCCCTGTTCACAAGCTTCGAAAATGCCTTTGAAATCGACATCAATAGCATAGAATTCCTTAATGTGTTCAAAACCAATAAACTTAGTACTAAGGACATAGATTAGGGCATACCTTCGAGAGAGGGCATCTGCCACTACATTCTCCTTACCTTGCTTGAAGTGAATGGTGCAAGGGAAAGATTCTATGAACTCCATCCATCTGGCATGTCTCTTGTTGAGCTTGTGTTGAGCTCTCAGATATTTGAGGGATTCATGATCCGTGTGGATAATGAACTCCTTGGGCCACAAGTAGTTTTGCCAAGTTTGAGGGCTCTCACCAAGGCATAGAGCTCTCTGTCGTAGGTTGGATACTTGAGTGTGGCTCCACTCAACTTCTCACTAAAATAGGCTATGGGCCGTTTTTCTTGCATAAGGACAACTCCAATTCCCACGCTAGACACATCACATTCGATTTCAAAGGGTTTGGTGAAATCGGGCAGCATGAGTAGTGGGGCTTCAGTGAGTTTCTTCTTCAAGGTTTCAAAAGCCTCTTCTTCGGTCGTTCCCCACTTGAAAGGGGTATCCTTCTTGATGAAAGCTGTGAGGGGGGCAGCAATGGTGCTGAAATTCCTTACAAACCCTCAATAGATGCTGGCCAGACCATGATGCTTTGAGGTGCATGCCAAGATTTGATGGCTTCTATCTTGTCCTCATCCACCCTAATTCCTGCTGAGCTACCAACAAAACCAAGAAATACAAGGTGATCTGTTCAAAAGGTGCACTTGGCCATGTTAGCATATAATTGTTCCTTCCTTAGGGTGTCTAGCATTGATTGAAAGTGCCTTAAGTGATCATCTAGGTTCTTAGAGTAGATTAGAATGTAGTCAAAGTAGACCACAAAAAATTTTCCTATGAATGATCTCAGACTTGATTCATTAACCTCATGAAGGTGCTAGGTGCATTAGTTAGACCGAAAGGCATAACCATCCATTCATACAACCGTAGCTTAGTTTAAAAGGCAGTTTTCTATTCATCACGTTCCTTCATCCGGATTTGGTGATAGCCTGATCTTAAATCAATTTTTGAAAAATAGTAGAACTATGAAACTCATCAAGCATATCATCTACCTAGGGATACGGTGTCGATAATTAACTGTAATGTTGTTGATGGCACGGCAGTCGACAAACATCCTCCAAGTCCCTTGTTTCTTTGGTACAAGGATGACTGGTACAGCACAAGGGCTCATTCTCTCCCTTACATAACCTTTTTCCACCAGCTCCTCTATTTTCTTCTGGATTTCCTTAGTTTCTTCAGGATTCATTCTGTAGGCTGCCTTGTTAGGCAAGGATGATCCGGGCACCAAGTCGATTTGGTGTTCTATTCCTCTAAGTGGCGGCAGTCCACTTGGAATTTCTTCCGAAAAGATATCATCGAATTCCTGTAAAAGAGAGAAAACAACACTATGTGGAGAAATGTTAGGGTTATAAATCAAACATTCCTTGTAGAGGATGACCACGAGGGAATTCCTAGAGGCTATGGTTTGTTTGATCTCACTGTGTGTACCTAACAGGTTTTCTCTCCTCTCAACCTTACTGTTTTTGAGCTCTTTAGTTTGTGTATTTTCTGTTTTTACACTCAAGGGTTCTCTCTTTTCTTCTCTCTTCTCTCGTTTCTTGAGCTCTCTCTCCCTTTTCTTTCGACTAACCTTCCTATCTAATTGATCTTTAAGAATCTTAGTGAAGAACCCTATGGAAACGGACGGAAGAGGACTTTGACCCACTAGCTATAAAGGAGCTAGGAACAAGAAGTATCAAGTTGAGGGCGCCACGCCAAGAGATGGATGCTCTTCATTATAAGCCAAACCTTTAGTAATGCATCAAGCAATTACTCGAAGGGGTTTAGAACAACGTTCTGAAAGGGGGTTTATATTTCATTAAAGTTGTAAGTACAAGGGATGGCCGGCGGCCTTATTATATAGGGAGGGAACAAGCTCTCCTCCCTATTAGCTACTTCCTAAACTAGGATTAAAATAATCTAAATACTAATGAGGATATTTAAAATGCATTAACAATCCAACTTAAAAAGGAAAACTAGAAAGGAAACAACAAATAAGATAATAGTGTCTTGGAACTCAAGAAATAATCATAAATACGCAAAACTGGCAAAATCTGGGCAGCATCCGTGGCGGTCGGGCAAGTCTTGGGCTGGCTGGGCAGGGATTCTGACTCGGATTATGATCTGAACCGCTGCAACCGTGAATAGACGACCCTTGAACACCATAAGTTGATCTCCTAGCACTCGTGAAGAACCTATGGAACCGGATGGAAGAGGACTTTGACCCACTAGCTATAAAGGAGCTAGGAACCAGAAGTATCAAGTGAGGGCGCCACACCAAGAGATGGATGCTCTTGATGATAAGCCAACCTTAAGCAATGCAACAACGAGCAAAGACTTGAAGGAAAAAGAACATAAGTACTGAAAAAGGGGGTTTATTAATCAAAGGGTGAGTTACAAGGGTGGTCGGCGACCTCTTTTTATAGGAAGGGTTAGGGAACAAGCTCTCCTAATCCTTCCTCAAATAGTTACTTCCTAATCAACTAATTAAATAATCTAAAGTCCAAAGTTCTTCCTAAATAGTTTAACTAAAAAGGGAAAACACAAAACAAGTCAAAGAAGTCTTGGGGCCGAAGAAAATAGCCTGTTTAGGCAAAAACTGGCAAAACCGGGAAACCCTAATATGGCGCCCGGGCGTGTTCCTCCGCCGGCCCGGATTAGGTGATCTTCTTCCTAATCAGGTGGCACTTTCGTGGCAGCTTCCTCAATTCTTCCAGGAACAGTTGGCCATGCTTCCTGGGCCTCTAGGGCTTCTAGTGCCGGTGTAGCGCTCCGGGCTCGATTTGGCGCTGGATCGGGGCCTGGATTCAGGCCTTTGGGAGTTCTGCCCAGGCTTCTGATGACACTCGATTTGACGTGATTATCAGCCTCATTTAAGCGACATTTACTAGCTTAAGACATGGTTTTTAGGGTAGAATAGCGAATATTCATTCAATTGCCCTATCTCGTGCCATTTGTGTTACTTTGGCCCGTTTCGGGTCTATTTGATGGTTTTCTAGTGTTTTTATGTTAGCACAGGTTTTTGCCGTCAAATAAAGTAGCAAGGACGTGTCTAAGGCGTTGGAACCTCGAGGAATTGCACCGGAATCGATCCAAGGAGTCAATCGAGTCAAACCAAAGTCTGCCCCGGTTTACACTAAAGTTTTCGCCGAAAATCCCTTAGTGTTTTCGGCGAAAATCCCAGCACAAATCGACTGATGCTCATCAAAGGAAGTTTTCGGCGAAAACCCTAAGTTTTCGCTGAGAACAATTGATCCGAAAATCACAGGAGAAAAGCAGTCAGCGGACCATCCATTTACACTAAGATTTTCGGCAAAAATTCCTTATAATTTTCGGCAAAAATATCAGTTAAAATCCGGCGGTATTAGGGTTAAGTATAAATACTTAACCGGCGGCCCATACATGAAAGACACATCATAATTACCAACTAATACCGAACTTCAGAATTCTCTCAAGTTCTGGAGCAGAGAGTTTAGAGTCCGAAGAGCCGGAAAGAGATCGTGACGCCATCCCTTCCATCTCAAAGACTCGGAGCTAGGATTGCAGTTTACCAAAGATTGAAGTCTGCCAGAGTCGTCTTAATTAGGTTTTTCAGATTCTTTTCTGTTCTTCCTCTGGATGATGAACTCTTTCTTTGTCTTTGATTCTTTTGTGATAAACATGAGTAGCTAAACTCTTAGAGCTTAGACTAGATGAACCCTAAGTGACCTAGGGCTTTAAAGCGGTCACGGATAGGCAGTGATTAGATTCGAAGTTCAATCAGTTTCTCTTTCATGTTTGATTTGTTCTTCATTGTTCATGTTTCTTGTCTGGATTGATCACCTAGATTAGATTCTTGTTAAGCTAAGGATAGAAGCGAACGCTCGCCTTACTTTAAAACATCAAATTGAACAATTAACCTTATAATTGGAGCGTGCCTTTCGTAGGAACCGGTTAGGGTTAATCCACTGCAAGAGTAACTCATAAATAGTTAGTAATTCCACCAGTTAAGTTAAGTCATTGCGAGAGGCGACCGTACCCGCACTACAACAAAACGGAAGAAATGTGGCAGTTTTTTTTTCCAACAGTGGAGGTTATAACCGCCACTGTTGATTATATAGTGGCGGTTGTACAACCGCCACTGTTGGAAGAGGGAACCGCCACAAATACGTCCGCTACAAACAATATTTATTGGCGGTCAGCAACCGCCAATAATAAACATTAGTGGCGGTTACATTGTGGAGGTTATAACCGCCACTGTTGGTATTAATTCTTTAAAAAAAATCAAAAACTAATTATGAACAATCATCGCCGGAAATGGTCATCGTCGCCGCCGTCAGATTAGCTCTTGCCATCTTCCGATTTCGTCAACTATGAAGATCACGCGCTCGAGTCTCAACTATGAAGCTTCCATGCTTGAAGGAAAATCATATCCTCTCTTAGTGC
Source organism: Linum lewisii (assembly GCA_034768395.1). NCBI lineage: Eukaryota > Viridiplantae > Streptophyta > Magnoliopsida > Malpighiales > Linaceae > Linum > Linum lewisii. Next base: position 29,917,467 of record CM068296.1, read on the forward strand.
TCCGAATCATGAGCAAGAGACGCACCTGGGTCTTCCTCTTCGTCCTCGTCTACTCGATCCTCCTCTCTTCTTCGTGGAACCTCCTTCAATAGATCCTCCTGTGGTATTATTAGCAACAATCATCTCAGATCGCATCGTCGCCAAGGTGGCCAGCCATTTACGCGTCGGTGATGTTGGGGGCGGTGTTCGAGATTTTGTCGATGGCGGCGGCGATGGTTGTGGAGGTGCCGGCGATGGTGGTGATATGGATAACGGTGGTGCTCTGCTGTCGTTCTTTGGGAAGCCAATGAAGGTGCTGGTGGTGGAAGGGAGGAAGATTACTAGGGAGATTTTGGGGTTTGTGGTTAAGATTATGTTGAAGGAAGGGAATGTGTGGCCGCCGTTTGTGTCAGAATTGAATAGAGAGGATCTTTTTTCCTATTGGTTGATAAGTTTGACACGGATTGATAATTAAATAGTGGCAGTTTTTTTTTCAATTGTGGAGGTTATAACCACCACAATGGTAAAAATTATACATTGGAGGTTATAACCGCCACTATGCAACCGCCACAATGGTAATTACATAGTGGCGGTTCCACAACCGCCAGTAATGCATCCGTGAGTTTTCAGCTTTTTTCTTGTAGTGCCGGGCGACTAATTAATCTTGGTAGCTAGAATGGATAAAGCGAACGTTCGCCGGTCTTAAACCTAAGGGTAAGGAGTTATGGTGGTGTCTTAGAATTGATTGAATGAGAATCGAAATCCGCTGATCTGTTGATTGCCAATGCTCTAGGGAACGAAGGGGGATTCAAAGTCTAAGTTCGTCTTCATCTCTGTTTTAATCAACCAATTTCCATTTTGTTCTTAGTTTTAATTTTTAATTTTTCTGCATTTTTTAGAATTAGAAGTCGTGGAACTCACACCACGCACGAAGTGCTTAAACCTGAGTAATTTGTTAGCTTATTTGAGTAGTCAATCATTAGAAGGCCCGTGGAATACGATCTACCCTAGCTTTTGTTAGCTTTGTTAGTTATTTGATTGAACCAGCACAAGACGGGTTCATCAAATTGGCGCCGTTGCCGGGACTTCTTTTGATTGTTTGAAAGAAGAACTGGCAATTTATTCTTCTACTTTCCATCTTTCATTTTCCACCCACTTTGATTTTACACTGGTTTTTGTTTGTTTTTGTTATTTGTAGGTTGCTCGCAAGTGTATGCATCACCGCCCTTGGACTCGCTCTCAAACGACAAGGCTAAGAGTATACAGATTCCAATGAGAAGCAGAATCAATCCACCTCCATCCATCACTCCGATCAAGATCGAGGAACTGAAGGAGAGTTCCTCATCTCCATCTTCACCTTTACCGTCACCTACATCCGTTTCATACACCGAGTCACTTTCACCTCCTCCATAACCTACCATGACTGATCAATTACCACCACCACCACCAGGCGGAAATCCACTACCGCCACCTGCACAGAAAAGTCTAGCTGATTACAACAAGCCGAGCGCGACTAGCGTTCGATCTACCATTGTCGTACCGCGCATTGAAGGAGATCCTGACTATGAGATCAAGATTCCATTCTTGACTATGATCTCTAGGGATCTACAGTTCGAAGTCAGGCCCCTAGACAATCCGTGCACTCATCTTGCGGATTTTTTTGATCTCTGCAGCACTTTCAAGAACGGAAACCTCGACAAGAATACTCTTTTTTGAGAGCTTTCCCGTTCTCTCTGAAAGGCGCTGCTGAGGTGGCATACTGGCAAACCACCTGGATATTACACTGATTGGGATACTCTGGCTCATGACTTCGTTGAAGAATACTTTCCTCCTGCCAGAACAACAGCCATCAAGGACAGCATTGCCAGATTCTCCCAAAAAGAAGGCGAAAGCTTATACGATACTTGGAATCGATTCCAAGAACTTCTCTAAAACTGTCCTCATCATGGATTCGAGCAGACGCAGTTAGCTGAAATCTTTGCTCGAGGTCTTCGAGAAGAATCTGCTACGTGGGTCAATTCCCTAGCTGAAGGGGATTGCACTACGCTCACACCCGAAGCTGCTCTTCTTCACTTCGCAAACTGTGCTTCCAAGTCAAGGAACTGGGAACGAAAATCTGAAGGATCAAGGAGCAAGCTCGATCTCGAAGCAACTATCAAGGCCGAATTAGAGAAGCATTTGAAGAAGTCTTCCACACCAATCAAACCGCCGGCAACTTCTGTCTATGTTGCTGATTGCGAGTGGTGTGGAGCTTGCGCACATAACGGAGGTCGTTGCCAAATTTTGGTAAGACAGAAGTCTGGTCCGCCGAAGAGGTAAATTTTGTTCAACAAGGCTTCATTAATAATCAGAATGGTTATGCTGGCTACCGCAACTTCAGGCAGCAAGGGAACTATCAAGACAGAGACCTCCCTACAATGCTGGCGCCAACCATAACCAGAACCAGAATAACCACCCAGCTGGTCCAGCTCAGGATCAGAAGCCTAACCATCCACCGGCAGGTGTCTATCAACCACCGCACCGCAATCCGGGTAACTATGGGACTGCTCCTGGCAATCGCCAGAATCAATATTTGAATAACACCTATCTAGGGCAGCAGTACCAGAAGGAAAACAACGTCAGTGACCTGGACAAGAAGCTTAGTCAGATCATCACCAGACTCGATGATCATGACAGTCAGTTTAAAGCTCAAGCTCTTCTCAATCAATAACAGATAGCAGCCGGTCAAAGAATTGAGCAAGCTGTGAACAACATCTCGAGCATGCTAGCATCTGGTCGACCATTTGGCCAACTTCCGAGCCAGACAGAGCCGAATCCGAGAAAGGAGCAAGCTAATATGGTATCTGTTTAAAAATTTACAAGCTTATCTGCTGACGCTTGTTCTGTTTTACGCAGGATCGCTGAATCTCCAGAGAAGAAGGAAGCACTAAAAGTGGCGCCTAAGGAGGATGATCCTCCTCTTGCACCGTACGTCGTGAAGCCTCCTTTTCCAAGAGCATTGCTGCTGAATGCAAGGATTGAGACTGGCATGAAGGGGAATAAAGAAGGATATCCTGATGCTGGTAGCAAGAAACCTTCCTCTCCATATCCAGCTAAGTGCTCTGATCCTGGTTCTTTCACTCTGCCTCTTGTCATTAATGATATTGAGATAGAACGTTGTTTGGTTGATCTTGGCGCGTCTGATAATGTTATGCCTATGAGTCTGTATGAAAAATTGAACCTAGGAGAACTTGAACTGCCTAGCATGCAACTTGTCTTTGCTGATAGATCACTTAAAACCCCTAGGGGAGAGATAAAAGATGTTGTTACTAAATGTGGTCCTTTCATGTTCTTAGCTGACTATGTGATCATTCACACTAGTAAGGATGATTCTACCATTCTCATAGGACGACCTTTCATGGCTACTACTGGATGCAAATTAACGTTCCAAATGGTTCTTTAACTTTGAGGGTTGGTAAAGAAACGGTCACGTTCCGCCTTAAAGCCGGAATGAAATATAATCCTAAGAGTGAAGAATTTCATTGTTTAGCTGTTGAAACTGTGGAGTTGACTCCGGTCAACTCCATTACTGATGTCTTTCTAGTGTGCCTAGATCAATTGCTGTTGCAGGTGCTGGACAGATGACCAAGGAGAAACCGAAATCTGCTACTCAAAAGCTGCCAAAGAAGAAGGAACTGAAAGCCTCTTCTAAGCCACCGAGCACAAAACCTAGCAGACCTCGGGGAAAGAACAAGAAGACGAAGACTCACATGGTCTGGAGACCAGTTGTGCCGCCACTTTCCACCGAGCCAGCTGCACCACCAATTCGTTCCAAGCTACCGGCGCCGGAACAAGTATGGAAGGAGAAGCCGAAAGCATCTCCTAAGGAAATACCTACGATCACCGATCCTGGTGATATCAAGCCAGAGGTTAAAGAGAAGAAGGAGCTGATCGTTCTCATTCCGTCCACTGTCTTCCTTGTGGAAGATGATCCCTTGACAGAACTGTTCGGACCATTCACGATCTCTGACCACCTTCCCGACGGACGTACCAAGCTCTTACACGCGAACGAGAAGAAATTCATGCTCATCGGAGAAGCCCCGAAGCTCTACCTTATGAACTCCGATGCTAGCATTGAGGAGAATCTGAGTTGGGATGTCTCCTAATACCATCCAGGTATCGTCCAGCTCAAGGACGTTAATAAAAGAGCGCTTCGTGGGAGGCAACCCACGGCTGGAGTCCGTTTTTGATTTGTGTCAACCTTAGTGTTTTAGAGTCGGTTCGGGGAGCCAAAAGTGTCAGTTTGTTTGATTTCGTATTTTTCGTGTGTAGTCTGTGTGTCATAGTGTCATTCGCAAGTTGATTGAGGTTATTCCGATTTTTTTGGATATAATTGTGATTTTCTGAAGTTTGGCGGATTTGCGAAAATATTTTCAATCGTGCAATTCAAAATTTTTGGCGAAAATACACCCTATTTTCGGCGAAAACTCCCTTTGAAATCCCACTGTGTTTCTGGTCGATTTTAACTCAAATTTTTGGCGAAAACTCTTTTGAAAAACCGGCAGTGCTTTTGAACTGATATTTTCGGCGAAAACTTGCACTTATTTCGGACCTTATCCCTTTAAACATCCGGTCACTCACCCTCTCTCTCCTAACTTTCATTTTCGAAATTTTGTCAAAACACTCCCCTGTTTAAAAAAAAAAAACCCGCCGCCGCTCCCTTCCCCTTCCATTTCCGATCATCTTGAGCCTTAGAACAGCCGAATCGGAGCTCTACAGCTCTAGTTCACCCAAACCCTAAAATTTTCAATTTTTCTCCAATTTCTCCCAATCCGTTCATTTTTAGCATCCATGGCTTCAAGGTAAGTTGTATAACTTTTCGTTGCGAATCTTTTGACATGTTGATTGCTGAATTTCGTCGGGGTTGACTTTCGGTTGACTTTTCAGTTTGCCTCAATTTGCGTGCCGACTAATTTCGTGTGAACTAGGTTAGCTGAACTCGTTGGACTGATCTAGCATGATTAGGGAGTAGTGTGCTCAATTGTTATATCGTTTGATCATGTCTTGCTATGCCTAAGTCTTATTCTTTGTGACGTTGACTTTTGAGAAATGTCGGTTTGACCATGAATTGTTTTTTATCATTTGGCTGCCTTATGTGCTCATTCTCGTTCCGATTATTGTGTTTGCCATCTGAGATCATATTATACCGTCATTCTCCGCTTTGTGATAGTATTGCCATTAATAGGGGTCAATGTTCTATTATGTTGACTTTTTGAATGTCGGTTTGACTTCTGAACTCTGATTGTTCTAATTCCATTCTGGCTTTCCTAAGCATGTATTTCATTGTTTGTGATTACCGGTTATTCTGCTTTGCTTACCCCCACTCGGTTTTCCTCATTTCTTTGTGAAATTGAGTTTTTCTACTAAGTGTGGGGTAGGGTTTTAGTTTGACTAATCTGGTTTCGTTCTGGTTTTAGGAACACCACTTATGAGCGCAGGACCAAGCGGAGACTTGACACCGCCTCGAGCTCTAGAGCCCCTGCTCCCGTCACACCCGCCATCCAGGGCCCTCCACCAGCATTCCCTGGCCGTGCTGGGTCCCATCGCATTGTTGCTCATCTACCCGACTACTATTTTGAGTGCTACAAGAAGCTCGAGCATGTTCCGGGAGCTAACGTTCGACCACTTTCCATGGAGACCCTCTTCGATCACGATGAGGACTACCACCGGAACGTGCACGATGCCCTGGCACCGGCCGGCCTCCTAGAGCTGACCACCATAGCTTTCGACTTCCCAGACATCGCTCTCCAGGAGTTCTGGGCCACTTTTGATCTGGACGAGCACAACAGGAGGCAGAGCAAGAAGGTCGTTTCCTTCTATCTGGGCGGGGTGTACATGACCTTCACCTATGATGAGTTTGCAGCTCATCTAGGCATTCCCTACGAGCATTACCATGGTCATCACCTCGGCTGGGCGAACGACGAGGACGACGGAGAGGCATACCATGCACTCTGGAGCCACATGACTGGAGTGCTCGGCGATCGTCTCACGGACCATAATTCAGTTAAGTTTCTCTCTCACCCTCTCTATAAATACATTCATATGGTTTGGCGTAGATCGCTATTATATGCTCCAGAGAAGGACCGCCACCATATCAGCAAGGAGGAACTTCTGCTTCTTCGCGCCATCCGGGAGAGCTACCCTCTTCACCCCGGATGGTGCTTGCTCGCATCTTCCGTCAGAAGACCAAGAGGAGGATGCCACCTCGCTCACTCCTGGGAGGCAACTTCATGGCCGACTCATCATCTCCTTCGGCCTCAGCCACGAATATGGCCCGAACATCCCACGCCGCAGAGTACGCACCGTTGGAGGAGATTTGGCGGTCGAGTACGACCTCGAGCTGGACCTCAGTCCCCAGGTAGCAGCAGATCCTCCCCTTCAGAACGAAGATGAGTCGGAGGAAGAAGATGATTCTGAGGAGTCCCAGCCTCATTACGAACCAGAGTTTCATGACCATACTCCCTCGCCACACCATCAGGCAGGGTATGCACACCAGTCGCCGCCGGCCATCCCAGATCCATACCAGGCGCCTCACCCGCACCCCGCGGATGTTGGAGAGCTGTATGAGCGACTGCAGGACTGGCGCATCACCGACAATGCCACTCAAGAGGTGAGATGGACTATTATGCAGCAACATATGCACCACGCTGATAGGCGGTATGAGGCACAGATGGCGTGGCAACGTCAGCTCGGCGATTTCCTCCACTTTCCACCTCCCGGCGCGCCTGACGAGCAGTGACCGGGTTGTATCCTCTTTCTTGTCCCTTCTTTTTATTTATTCTTTTCGGATTTTGATCCAAATTTTTTCTATGTGGATCCGAGACACTTGTCTCGGTTTCCTTTTTATGTTTCATTTGTTTTTGTTTTGTAGGCAGTAGGGAGATTCCCTTTGCTTCGCTTGGGTAGATTCCCTCCGCTCTGAGGACCCATGCTCATCCCCTACGCCAACCATCTCGGTCCAGGTTCTTCTACTTCACTCTGAACTCTAGAATTAGTCCTGTGAGGACACAGTCCGATTCAAGTGTGGGGTAGGATGCTAGAGAACCTTGCATGAAATTGATTGCCCTTGATTGTGTTTTTGTGTGCCTCGTGATTCCATTCCAGTCTCTCTAGCATTAGAATGGCTCAGTTCTTGATTTTTGATGTTAAGTTGTTGTTCAAACTTTCATAATGATGCTTAGACTACTGATGAGCTGCAGAACAGTGATCAAATACTACCAAGCTGGAAAGCTAAGCAGATCGTATTCCATAGGGTTTCTTCTAATCGACTACTCAAAGAAGCTGGCAAATTACTCAAGTTTAAACACTTAGTGCGTGGTGTGAGTTCCGCGACTTCTAATCTAAAAAGCAGGAAAATAAAAGACAGAAAGATTAAAAAGGTTGACTAACGAGAAGATAGACGAGCTTAGATTTCGAATCCCCTTAGATCACCAAGGCAACGACAATCACAAGACCAACGGTTTTCAATTCTAATTCAATCGATTTCTATACACCACCATAACTCCTTACCCTTAGGTTTAAGACTGGCGAACGTTCCTCTATCCGATCTAACTACCAAGATTAACTAGCTGCCCGGGTACGGTCGCCTCTCACAACGACTTAATTAACTGGTGCAATTACTAACGATTTATGAGTTACTCTTGCAGTGGATTAACCCTAATCAATTCCTACGAAAGGCACACTCCAATTATAAGGTTAACTGGTTGAATTGATGCTTTAAAGAGAGGCGAGCGTTCGCTTCTATCCTCAGCTTAACAAGAATCTAAACTAGGTGATCAAGGAAGACAGGTTTAAGCGCCAAAGCAGGGAACCGTCTAGCGACTAACCCTAGCTTGCAAAAACCTAATCTAGGCGACCAACCAGAAAAGAAACATAAACAATCAAGAACAAAACAACCATGCAAACAGAAACTGATTGAACTTCGAATCTAATTACCGCAATCCGTGACCGCTTTAAAGCCCTGGATCACTTAGGGTTCATCTAATCTAAGCTCTACAAGTTTAGCTACTCATAACGATAACAGAAGAATCAGAGACAACAAAGAAGATCATCATACAGAGGAAGAACAGATAAGAACTGAAAAACCTAATCCTGACGACTCCCGCGAAGCTTCGATCTCCTGGATCTTCAACTTTAAGCTCCGAGTTCTCCGAGGTGGAAGGATGGCGTCACAATCTCTCCACGGATCTTCAAACTCTCTAAACTCTATCTATCGACCCTAGAGTCGGCTGACTCTCAGACGTCTGATTTGTGAAAATATGAATAATGAATGATTCCCCCTTTGGGCCGCCGGTTTAAGTATTTATACTTAAACCCTAAGTCGCCGGATTTGTGAAGGAATTTTTGCGGAAAACCTAAGGGAGTTTTCGCCGAAAATTCCTTTGTAAATTGCTGCTTCCGTCGCTGATTTCTTCATAACTTTTGGCAAAAACTTTATAGTATTTTCGCCGAAAACTTCAGTGTAATTCAGCTCATTCCGCCTGTGGGTTTCTGAAGGTATTTTCGTCGAAAACTTCATAGTGTTTTCGGCGAAAACATTGTGCTGGGCAGTTGGATCTTCGGTTCTGACTCTAGTTTGATTTCTGGTTCGATTCCGGTTCACTCCTTGAGGTCTTGAACACGTCCGTGGCTACATAAATGATGGCAAAAACTTGTGCTTTCACAAAAACACTAGAAAACCATCAAATAGACCCAAATAGGGCCAAAGTAACCAAATCAGTAGGAAATAGGGTAGTTGAGTGAATATTCGCTATTTTACCCCTAAAACCACGTTTCAAGCAACGAAATGTCGCTTAAATGAGGCTGATAATCACGTCAAATCGAGTGTCATCAAAATACCCCACACTTAAGCTTTTGCTTGTCCTCAAGCAAACTGAACTAGAACACACTCAAATGCACAAATGACACGAGATTAAACTGAGATTCAATTCTAACGATTTGGTTTAGACTGTTCCACGTAGAAAGAGTGACCTACACATGCAAGAACATCAACCGAACAAGTTTTCGATCTCACTAATTTCTACACACTTCAAGTAGTGGTTTTAACAAAGCACGTTTCTTGGGAAAACAATTAATCGTGATTAACAGACTACGATAACACCAATTCTAATAAAAAAGACTTTAAGCTCTAGCCATGATGTGGATGCGGAGGTAGGAAAAGTGACGTGGCTATCGACTCCACTTCATCTGTTTCTAGATCTGTACGTTATATGTTCTAGCTAGGACCGATTTTTAACAACAATTTATTTCAAGTTTCAACTTCTTCGTTCAATTTATTTACTACATACTAGTGCTCGATACCAAACACTTCACTTAGGTGTTGGACCTGCCTAGCTCACAGTATTTGTGCCTATGCTAGTGCTCAACCCGAACACTTCACTTAGGTGTCGGGCTTGCCTAGCTTTATTTTCAGCACTTTAAAGAACTTAACATTAATTTGCACAGCTCAATTACTTGATTTAACAATTTAGCCATTTGATCCTAGCTAGTTATAACTTTTTACACAAGATTTCTAATTGGATTTCCGTTTAATCTCAAGCCACAATCATAGGTGATCAAATATGGAGTGAAAAACATGGAAGAAGCTAACATTTATCATCTTAGAATGGTGTTATCGAGCTTTGTGATTAACAAGCAAAACAGTTTAATTGATTCAAATTTCAACTACAAGAGTGATTTATGATCTGTTCTGACCTAGACTCATTTAATATCAGTTTTGACACGTTGGTTACAGGTTCTAAGTGGAACAGTCTTGACGTCATTGTTCAAAATTGAAGTCAATTTAACATCACAAGTCAAGAATTGAGCAATTCTATGCTAGAGAAATTTCAAATTTGAACCACAGAATCATAGATAGCAAGCAAGATCATGCATAATCCTAGACTCCTACCTCACACTTAAACGGTTCTGTGTCCTCACAGGACTAAACTAGAGTAGAGAGATACGAAGAACCTGTGACGAGATGGTCGGTGTAGGTGATGAACACGGAGAGTCCGGAGTAGAGCGGAGTAGCTACTCAAGTTCCTACAAAAACAAAAACAACAAAAAGATCAAAAGGATACCGGGACAAGTGTCCGGATCCACACAGAATAAAAGTCGAACAAAGAAGGTTTAGGGGAATTTTGAAATATTTTGACTCTTTTTTTTAAATTCATGGCACCGCATTCCTAGAGAAGTCTAGAATATCTAAGTTCAATCAGATCAGCAAAAATCACACCGAAACAGCAAGCACGCAAAACAAGGTAGACCGAATTTAAACTTGTTGAAATTCAACAATCAACATGTCAAAAGATTCGAAATTGAAAACCCAACAACTAACCTTTAAGACACGACTCAAGAATATGGACGGAAAGTGACGAAGTTGGCCGAAAACGTGAAAAACTTGTTTCGGGGATAACCGGAGCTACATAGCTCCGATTTGGACGATCAAGTATGCGTTAGAATCGGACCGAAAAAAGGAATCTGATTTTTAAAACAGAAACAAGTTTTCGGCGAAAATATTATGAAGTTTTTGCCAAAAACTCTTCGGAAAACACACAAAACATAACAGACGCCACTGTTTGCAAAATTTGGAATAGTTTTCGGAAAATTTGTTTATTTTTTGCCGAAAAATTATTTAAAAACCTTTTTTTTTTGCAAAACCAACCGAAAACAAATCAAAACAAAAGGAAATTAAACTGACACTTTGGCTCCCCCGAACCTGATTCGAACGACGAAAAAGACTGACTCAAAAATTCAAAAACGGACTCCAGCCGTGGGTTGCCTCCCACGAAGCGCTCTCTTTTAACGTCCTTGAGCCGGACGATACCTGTTAGGGACCCCAACTTAGGAGTTCCTTGAAGTCAATCGTCTTCTTCAAGGACAGCGGTTGAGTGCCATGTAGCACTCCAGAAGGGTGATGTAGCCGGCAGTGCTCCAGTAGATCGTGGTTCTGGTTGGATGACCAGTTCTTCTCGAATTCTCCTACTGGAAGAGGAAAGAGGTAGTACGGCGCGGCATGATCAATGAGCTCCATCTTCTCTACCCGATGATCATCCAGAGGTCTCTCGGGATTGAGTATGTAAACTTCTAAATCAATGACCTTGTTGCTTTCCACGTGTTCGTCTCTGGCTTGATCTACAGGTTAACTCGGCGGAAGTGTAGGTGAGGGTATCTCCTCAATCTCTATGTGCTCCTCTTCGGCTTCAACTTCAGGATGAATTGGCTCTATGTCTTCATCAACCACCATCGCCAAGGATTCTTCGAGCTCATAATAGTCATGGATAGGATCATCATCTTCTTCTTCGAACAGCTCTTGAGCGTCTTCTATCATTAACTGCTTTGGTTGCTGGAGCTTGATGTCCGTCGTGAGATGAGCTTGTAGCATTGAATAGATATTATCCAAGGCAGATTGGGTTCTCGATGAGCATTGTTGATGTTCATGAAGCATCTCTTGGTTATCTCTAGCGTCTCTTCGATGCTCTTGTTGGTGTATCTCTTGGTGACCTTATAGCATTGAAAAGATATTATCAAAGAGGGAGTCAAATCTCGCTGTTTGTTGTTGTTGTTGATGTAACATCTCTTGGTAATCTTCGATATTTGGTGCTTCATTGATGTACCGCTCTCGGTACCGGTCATCCCACCTGTTATCCTGCATAATCAAAACTAAGAAGCACTACCCAGGTAAATCATGGAAATATGGAGGAAAATTAAATGGTAAGGCGGAAAGGTAGAAGAATAATTTGCCAACTCTTCTTTCAAACAATTAGAAGAGTCCCCGGCAACGACGCCAATTTGATGAGCTGCAGAACAGTGATCAAATACTACCAAGCTGGAAAGCTAAGCAGATCGTATTCCACAGGGTTTCTTCTAATCGACTACTCAAAGAAGCTGGCAAATTACTCAAGTTTAAACACTTAGTGCGTGGTGTGAGTTCCACGACTTCTAATCTAAAAAGTAGGAAAATAAAAGACAGAAAGATTAAAAAGGTTGACTAACGAGAAGATAGACGAGCTTAGATTTCGAATCCCCCTTAAATCACCAAGGCAACGACAATCACAAGACCAGCGGTTTTCAATTCTAATTCAATCGGTTTCTATACACCACCATAACTCCTTACCCTTAGGTTTAAGACTGGCGAACATTCGCTCTATCCGATCTAACTACCAAGATTAACTAGCCGCCCGGTACGGTCGCCTCTCGCAATGACTTAATTAACTGGTGCAATTACTAACGATTTATGAGTTACTCTTGCAGTGGATTAACCCTAATCGGTTCCTACGAAAGGCACACTCCAATTATAAGGTTAACTACTTGAATTGATGTTTTAAAGAGAGGCGAGCGTTCGCTTCTATCCTCAGCTTAACAAGAATCTAAACTAGGTGATCAAGGAAGACAGGTTTAAGCGCCAAAGCAGGGAACCGTCTAGCGACTAACCCTAGCTTGCAAAAACCTAATCTAGGCGACCAACCAGAAAAGAAACATAAACAATCAAGAACAAAACAACCATGCAAAGAGAAACTAATTGAACTTCGAATCTAATTACCGCCAATCCATGACCGCTTTAAAGCCCTGGATCACTTAGGGTTCATCTAATCTAAGCTCTACAAGTTTAGCTACTCATAACGATAACAGAAGAATCAGAGGCAACAAAGAAGATCATCATACAGTAAGAACAGATAAGAACTGAAAAACCTAATTCTGACGACTCCCGCGAAGCTTCGATCTCCTGGATCTTCAACTTTAAGCTCCGAGTTCTCCGAGGTGGAAGGATGGCGTCACGATCTCTCCACGGATCTTCGAACTCTCTAAACTCTATCTATCGACCCTAGAGTCGGCTGACTCTCAAAAGTCTGATTTGTGAAAAATATGAATAATGAATGATTCCCCCTTTAGGCCGCCGGTTTAAGTATTTATACTTAAACCCTAAGTCGTCGGATTTGTGAAGGAATTTTCATCGAAAACTTAAGGGAGTTTTCACCAAAAATTCCTTTGTAAATTACTGCTTGCGTGGGCTGATTTCTTCATAACTTTTCGGCAAAACTTTATAGTATTTTTGCCGAAAACTTCAGTGTAATTCAGCTCATTCCGCCTGTGGGTTTCTGAAGGTATTTTCGCCGAAAACTTCATAGTGTTTTCGGCGAAAACATTGTGCTGGGCAGTTGGATCTACGGTTCTGACTCTGGTTTGATTTATGGTTCGATTTCGGTTCACTCCTTGAGGTCTTGAACACGTCCGTGGCTACATAAATGATAGCAAAAACCTGTGCTTTCACAAAAACACTAGAAAACCATCAAATAGACCCAAATAGGGCCAAAGTAACCAAATCGGTCGGAAATAGGGTAGTTGAGTAAATATTCGCTATTTTACCCCTAAAACCAAGTTTCAAGCAAGGAAATGTCGCTTAAATGAGGCTGATAATCACGTCAAATCGAGTGTCATCAACTGCTTAACCTAGAACTTGAGAACCAACTTGTATACTTTGATGCTAAATTGCCTGGCCAGAACAGAATTTTTAAAATCACACTTGTAGTTTGTAGCCTTGATTGCATGAAAATGACCGAATCCAACTAGCAAACCAACTGTGAGCTTTTGATCCATTGCACGTAACTTGCAATTTCAATTCTTTTTGAGTGATTTTCTGTTTGCTTGAATGAGTTAGAATTTGCATGAGACCTACTCGAGACCACACGATGACACGAGTTTTAGAATGATAGGGGCACCTAGATTCAGCTACTAAGCCAGATAGCCTACCTAACGTTAAATCCATTAGGTTTAAACCCTTGAGCTTGGCCTGTTCTTTCGGTTCGATATACATTACAGCCATTTCCCATTCTTTCATTTCCCCGTTGATCCCCTGTGGTTGTAGTTCTAGATTGACCTAACGGAAGTCGGTTTGTGGTAACCTGCCTATAGCCATTAAACAGGTGGTCTTAGCTATTATGTCTAGACGTGTAAACCCGTCTCGCAACTAAAAGAAAAGAATCGACACAAAAGAAAAAAAATAGAAAAAGAAGAAAAGAAGCAAGTTTTGAAAAAAAAATGAAAAGAAGAAAACTCAGAAAAGCCAAAAAGTTTTTAGTTCAATAAAACGTTCTTCTCCCTACAAATGGAAGAACGAAGTCAAAAGAAACGTCAGAAAAAAATTATGTAAAAAAAATAATAAAAGTGCTAGGTTGCTTGAGGGTATCATAGGACGAGCGTTCATTATTCCACCCGTGTCTGGTTAGACGGTAGGAAGCCATAGGCTAGATTGCAGGGAAGTTAGTCGAAAGCTACATCGCACAAAGCCATCATCGTACATTCCCATCATCCATCGCATCATAAACCCAAGTAGTGTAGAATTCGTTACAGTCCTAGCAGGGAAGTCCTTCTTTACTAGTTACTCGTGTTATCACAGTGGTGGAGATGTGGTTGAATTGCAAACTTATGACAGAATTTAGTAACAAAATATGATTGAGAGCAGAAACACGTCCTTCAACACAGAGAGTGAGAGTTCCCCATTTACTAAATATTTCCTGTGTGAGGAGTCTGGTCGGTCAGGTCAAATTCGTGCATAATTGGTTGCTACTACTTGTCGTGTGCAGTTTATTAGTGAGACCAGGTTGTTTGGTTGATCTGTATGCATGTTAGGTTTCTTGTTCTAGGATCTATTTGTCTAATAATTCATTGTGTTTGATTGAACTCCAATTTAATCGATCTTATCATTTGTGAACATGAGCGTTTCTATTCAGTTTGCTTGAGGACAAGCAAAAGCTTAAGTGTGGGGTATTTTGATGACACACGATTTGACGTGATTATCAGCCTCATTTAAGCGACATTTCCTGGCTTAAGACATGATTTTTAGGGTAGAATAGCGAATATTCAATCAATTGCCCTATCTCGTGCCATTTGTGTTACTTTGGCCCGTTTCGGGTCTATTTGATGGTTTTCTAGTGTTTTTATGTTAGCACAGGTTTTTGTCGTCAAATAAAGTAGCAAGGACGTGTCTAAGGCGTTGGAACCTCGAGGAATTGCACCGGAATCGATCCGAGGAGTCAATCGAGTCGAACCAAAGTCTGCCCCGGTTTACACTAAAGTTTTCACCGAAAATCCCTTAGTGTTTTCGGCGAAAATCCCAGCACAAATCGACTGATGCTCATCAAAGGAAGTTTTTGGTGAAAACCCAAGTTTTAACCGAGAACAATTGATCCGAAAATCACAGGAGAAAAGCAGCCAGCGGACCATCCATTTACACTAAGATTTTCGGCGAAAATATCAGTTAAAATCCGGTGGTATTAGGGTTAAGTATACGGCGGCCCATACATGAAAGACACATCATAATTACCAACTAATACCGAACTTCAGAATTCTCTCAAGTTCTGAAGCAGAGAGTTTAGAGTCTGAAGAGCCGGAAAGAGATCGTGACGCCATCCCTTCCATCTCAAAGACTCGGAGCTAGGATTGCAGTTTACCGAAGATTGAAGTCTGCCAGAGTCGTCTTAATTAGGTTTTTCAGATTCTTTTCTGTTCTTCCTCTGGATGATGAACTCTTTCTTTGTCTTTGAGTCTTTTGTGATAAACATGAGTAGCTAAACTCGTAGAGCTTAGACTAGATGAACCCTAAGTGACCCAGGGCTTTAAAGCGGTCACGGATTGGCGGTGATTAGATTCGAAGTTCAATCAGTTTCTCATTCATGTTTGATTTGTTCTTCATTGTTCTTGTTTCTTGTCTGGATTGATCACCTAGATTAGATTCTTGTTAAGCTAAGGATAGAAGCGAACGCTCGCCTTACTTTAAAACATCAAATTGAACAATTAACCTTATAATTGGAGCGTGCCTTTGTAGGAACCGGTTAGGGTTAATCCACTGCAAGAGTAACTCATAAATCATTAGTAATTACACCAGTTAAGTTAAGTCGTTGCGAGAGGCGACCATACCCGGGCGACTAATTAATCTTGGTAGCTAGAACGGATAGAGCGAACGTTCGCCGGTCTTAAACCTAAGGGTAAGGAGTTATGGTGGTGTCTTAGAATTAATTGAATGAGAATCGAAATCCTCTGATCTGTTGGTTGCCAATGCTCTGGGGAACGAAGGGGGATCCAAAGTCTAAGTTCGTCTGTCATCTCTGTTTTAATCAAGCAATTTCCATTCTGTTCTTAGTTTCAATTTTTAATTTTTCTGCATTTCTTAGAATTAGAAGTCGTGGAACTCACACCACGCACGAAGTGCTTAAACCTGAGTAATTTGCTAGCTTATTTGAGTAGTCAATCATTAGAAGACCCGTGGAATATGATCTACCCTAGCTTTTGTTAGCTTTGTTAGTTATTTGATTGAACCAGCACAATGACGGGTTCATCAGCTTCTTATCTTCTACCTCGGGCCATCTTTAGGACTTGCCTTGGGGTTGTTTTCAGGCTAAAGCCTGAGTCTAGCGCCCATCATAATTCGTTTGGGGCTCGGGGTGAGTGCTTTCCTAGGCCAGAGCCGGCGGCGACGCCCGGTCTTAGCATTAGTGCCCGGCGGGGCTTCATTTCCTGTTCTAACTCTGGCTTCGGCTTTGGGGAGGTGTCTTTGACTTCCAGGAGGGTGTAGCCTCCCTTGGCAAACCTATATGCATCCTCCTCGTGCCCTTCCTTGCTCCATGCCTTCATGTAGGTGTTGAGCCGTTACTTGAAGGCCTTGGTTTGGCTTCAGGTTAGGGGTGGCTCAGGTCTGGTCTAGGGAACAAGGGGCTCATGACCCCCCTCTTCTTGGGGAGGTGATGCGAACCGCCTTCTCCAGGAAGGGATCGACTCAACACCCAAAACTATATTATCAGCCCCACGAGAACCTAACTAATGAAACCGCGGAGAACACTTGAAATCCACTAAGTATAGACTTAGGAACCCCAAGGTATTCGGTCGAATTGGTGCCACAAACAAAGGATATAGCCTTTGATGATAAACCAAACCTTAAGCTAAGCAACAACGAGCAAAGACTTGAAGGGAAAAGAACTTAGTTCTGAAATTTCAATAATCAATATAATCTGTCTTACATTGGTGGCCGAAGCCTTTATTTATAGCCCAAGCGTGTCAAAAACCGGTTCCAACTCCAACAAGGAAAGACTAAAATAATCCTAAAAGATAGGCCGAAGAAAATATTAAAATAAATATAGTTGTCCGAGATTAAAACTCTAAAACCGGCAAAATTGAGCAAAACCCTAATCCGGGCGGATTAGGGCACACCGGGTTTCCTTGTCCGGGTGGGATTAGGAAAACCTCCGGGCGTGGGCTGGACTCCGGACGCGGCTAGGAAGAGTGCCCGGAACCCGCGCGGTGGCATTTCTGTAATTACCGAGGGTTCCGGGTGACCGGGTGGTCGGGTGGCGTCCTTCGGTGCTGGTGACCGGCTCGGCATCAACTGCTCCGGATCCGGTGCTAGGGTTTTGGTGATGCCGGGCTGTTCTGGCCTTCTGCTGGACATTTCCTTGGACAAGTGAGGTTCCTCCCAAGTCTTTTGACCTCCTGAGTCTTCTGGCTTCAACTTGTCCGCCAGATTCTGAGTGTGGAGTAGGGTTAGCCGAGGCAGGACCTGGTTGGCCGTATCCGCCGGGCCCGGGGCAGGGTCCTTCGGAAGCCAACCTGTCTTGGCCACATATTCTCGAATCTTCTTGTCTTCTGTACGCCAGAACTCTCTCCAGATGGCTTTTGACGTGTGTTTGACTTGAGGGATCATGGAAGAGAGGTTGGGGAAAGACTGGGACTCAGTGCTCGGTCTAGGGCTTAGGTTCTCGGCCAGTAACATGGCCTGGAACTCCCTTCCATCTCGGGGTGCCTTCCTTCCCGTTGGGGCAGACCTGAGCTTGTTCTTGAGTTCATTTCTAGGCTTGAGAGCTCGTAAGTCGCCAGTCCTTAGTTCTAGGCGCTTTTTGTATGGGCCTGGAGTTCTGCCTTCTACGGGGTACCTTGGTGGGGTGTAAGTACACTTTTGTGGCCCGGGGCGGTGGAGCCGGGTCATATCATCCCCCTCTTCTTGACTGGGATTTGTCCCCAAATCCACCTCGGCATCCTTCCTAGAACCCATCACTCTTTTCCAAACTTCAGCAATCTTGTGGGCTACGGCCGGGAAAGATTCAGCATCATCAGTAGTCCTAGGGGTGTCATTCGAGTCGGTACTGGACAATGTCTCGGACTTTTCAGTGTCTTCTCCCTCAGTCTCCATTTCTTCTACTTCATAAATGCCATTAATAGTAATGTTAAAGCTCGGGGAGCTGCTGGGCGAGGGTTCTTCACTCATCTCCTCATCCGAGTCTGCTTCTGGATCTTCTTGGCTCGGGGCAGCTTTTAAAATCCGCCGGGAGATGACTTCCCATTGAATCTCGGGACGGGTGGCCATTGGTTCTTTGGCCGTCGAGGCCGGCGGGTGGCCGTCGTGGCCGGCGCTCTGCTTCAGGTCATCAAAGAGTCCTCCTTCTGTCTTCAGGCCAAAATTACCCGAGGGAAGGTTCAAAAGACCCGGGGTGGGCCGATTGACATCATTCGGCGCGGACAGGATGTCCGGGGCAGTCGTGATGCTAGGCCGGGGCAGGGCCGGTGCTGGGCCGGGGCAGTACTGGGCACTGTGCTGGGGCAGTGCTAGGTGCTGGGCCGGGGCAGTGCTGGGTGCTGGGCCGGGGCAGTGCTGCTCAGCATCAGCCGGGGTGACCGTGGGGATCACTCGGCTGTGGAAAGCTGAAAATTTTTCCAGGCCTTCCACACTAACTTCTTCTCCTTCACTAGATTCTTCCTCCAATTCTTCATTATTGGACTCCTCCTCATCGTCCGTAACAACTTCTCCTTCTCTAAGCACCATAGCTCGGGTGTTAGGGCAGTCCCTTGCCATGTGACCCCTACCTTGACACTTAAAACACACAATAGCACTTGGCCGAGCATTAGTAGAAGGGATTTTTGAACCGGGGTTAGGGTTTACTCGTGATGCCGATCCCTGATTAGGGTTTGGCCTCGATCCATAACTCCGGTTAGGGTTTGGCCTGTATGGGGTGTGTCCGACACTTCTGTCTCCTCTCACCGGGGCACTGAATCGGTGGCGGAGGGGTAGCCCTTCTCCCAAAACCATTCTTTAGCTCTTCTCAACCCTAGTAGCCACGGTTATCAAGTCATTATAGTCAACAAAGTTGAGGATGTTGACTTGGTGTAGAATCTCCTTCTGCAATCCTCCGGTGAATCGTGCTATCTTGGCATCTTCATCTTCATCCAAGTCAAGCCGTGCAACAGAATCTCCATCTCCTTGTTGTACTCCTCAACCGACATGTTCCCTTGCTTCAAAAATCGAAGCTTGGTATGCAAGTCTCGGTTGTAGCTGCTCGGTACAAACTTTCTTCTCATCTTTCTTTTGAGACTCATCCAACTAAGGACGAGGTCCTCTTCTTCTCTCCTGATCTGATTCCTGAGTTGAGCCCACCACAAGGCAGCATAGTCAGTAAACTCAATTGTGGTAGGGTTACCTTTTTCCTCTCGGAATAGTTATGGCACTCAAAGAAATCCTCATGCTCCTCTCCCAATCAATGTGCTCGTCGGGGCCTGTCTTGCCAGTAAATTTAGGTACATTGAGCTTCAAGCTGCTCACATCATCATCAATCTCTTGCACATTCCTCCTTGGTCGTCGGGGGCCATCTCCATTCTGATCTCCAAACTGCTCGGTGAAACGGGCCATGTTTTCAGCCATGGCAGTCAATCGTGCCTCAATAGCAGTTAGCCTCTCATCTGCCATGATTAGTACAGAACAAAGAACCTCCCACCACTACCTTTTTCTTACCACTCGTGTATGAAATTTTAGGTCACTCAAATTAGGGTTTTCTTTGAAAATTTCAAAACAAAGACAATCTCAATTCAAGTAGTTGCAAGTTTCTTCGAAGCTATGCAGTCTAAGTCGACCAATGACACTAACAAGACCTTATACCTAGGGTTTCAGATTTCTAGGGGCCAGAATCTTGGGGCTAGGTCGTGGGATGACAAGACAAGCAAATTTGGGTGTTTAAGAAAGCTACTAGCTAAGCTTTGAAAAACCTTCTTGAACTTAATTACTACCTTGATTGTGAACGTGGCCTTGCTTTTTAGCTAGGTCAGATTTCTATTTTTAAAGACCTTGATTCTTTTCTTTTCTTTTTCTTAGACTCTTTTTGTATTTTTCTTTGATCGGCCACAGCTTTTTCTCACAACTAATTAAAAGAAAGGTAGAGACTAGAACAAACACAATGAAGCTATTTTTAGGGTTTTTCTGAAACTGAAAACAACGAAAGCTAAAAGATATGAATTCAAGTAAAAGAACCTGAAAACTGGATAGATTGTTGGTCCAAGAGTTGAACCGTGCTCTGATACCAGCTGATGCGAACCGCCTTCTCCAGGAAGGGATCGATCGACTCAACACCCAAAACTATATTATCAGCCCCACGAGAACCTAACTAATGAAACCGCGGAGAACACTTGAAATCCACTAAGTATAGACTTAGGAACCCCAAGGTATTCGGTCGAATTGGTGCCACAAACAAAGGATGATAGCCTTTGATGATAAACCAAACCTTAAGCTAAGCAACAACGAGCAAAGACTTGAAGGGAAAAGAACTTAGTTCTGAAATTTCAATAATCAATATAATCTGTCTTACATTGGTGGCCGAAGCCTTTATTTATAGCCCAAGCGTGGCAAAAACCGGTTCCAACTCCAACAAGGAAAGACTAAAATAATCCTAAAAGATAGGCCAAAGAAAATATTAAAATAAATATAGTTGTCCGAGATTAAAACTCTAAAACGGCAAAATTGAGCAAAACCCTAATCCGGGCGGATTAGGGCACACCGGGTGTCCTTGTCCGGGTGGGATTAGGAAAACCTCCGGGCGTGGGCTGGACTCCGGACGCGGCTAGGAAGAGTGCCCGGAACCCCGCGGTGGCATTTCTGTAATTATCGCGGGTTCCGGGTGACCGGGTGGTCGGGTGGCGTCCATTCGGTGCTGGTGACCGGCTCGGCATCAACTGCTCCGGATCTGGTGCTAGGGTTTTGGTGATGCCGGGCTGTTCTGGCCTTCTGCTGGACATTTCCTCGAACAAGTGAGGTTCCTCCCAAGTCTTTTGACCTCCTGAGTCTTCTGGCTTCAACTTGTCGCCAGATTCTGAGTGTGGAGTAGAGTTAGCCGAGGCAGGACCTGGTTGGCCGTATCCGCCGGGGCCGGGGCAGGGTCCTTCGGAAGCCAACCTGTCTTGGCCACATATTCTCGAATCTTCTTGTCTTCTGTATGCCAGAACTCTCTCCAGATGGCTTTTGACGTGTGTTTGACTTGAGGGATCATTGAAGAGAGGTTGGGGAAAGACTGGGACTCAGTGCTCGTCTAGGGCTTAGGTTCTCGGCCAGTAACATGGCCTGGAACTCCCTTCCATCTCGGGGTGCCTTCCTTCCCGTTGGGGCAGACCTGAGCTTGTTCTTGAGTTCATTTCTAGGCTTGAGAGCTCGTAAATAGCCAGTCCTTAGTTCTAGGCGCTTTTTGTATGGGCCTGGAGTTCTGCCTTCTACGGGGTCCCTTGGTGGGGTGTAAGTATACCTTTGTGGCCCGGGGCGGTGGAGCCGGGTCATATCAGGAGGATTCGTCCTCGAATCCTGATCTGCATAGATATCATCATAGTAGGGTGTCAAGTCAACCACATTAAAGGTAGCACTTACCCCGTAAGAATTGGGTAGATCAAGGACATAGGCATTATTGTTGACTCTCTGAAGAACTGTGTATGGTCCATCCCCTCTAGGTAACAGTTTGGACTTTCTCTGCTCGGGAAACCTATCCTTCCTGAAGTGGATCCACACTTGGTCTCCTACTTCGAAGATTTTCTCCTTTCTTCCTCAGTTGGCGTTGCGGGTGTATTGGGTAGTCCTTCTTTCATGTTGGCATTGGCCTTCTTGGGCAGCTTCTTGACGTAGGGCCTTCTTTTGACCACCTGCATCTAAGAACTCATGGATAGGTAGAGGTGATAAATCCAAGTGGGTTAGGGGTTAAAGCCATAGACAAGTTCATAAGGTGAGTATTGGGTGGCGGAGTGCACAACCCTATTATAAGGAAACTCCACATGTGGTAAGCATTCTTCCCAAGTTTTGATGTTGCTTTTGCTAATGGCCCTCTGCATTTGGGACAAGGATCGATTCACAACTTCGGTTTGGCCATCAGTTTGAGGGTGGCAAGTGGCACTACAAGAACCAGGGTCCATTGTAGGGGATCCATTATAGGGGTTTACCAACTGCTACTAAGGATTCTGGAAACGGGCTGTTTGTAGGGGTTATAAAAAACCGCTACAACGGAAACCGCTACAGAAGCATTTAACTGCTACAACGGAACCCCTACAACGGATTTTTTAAATCTAAAGTCCAGATTTCTTCCATTTAATGACTAATAAAATAACTCAAAACTATTTCTTCTCTTTCTATTGGTTCATTTAATTTCACATGGATCAAAGAAGCACAACCATTAGATCTAAATTAAAGAACACACACACTCTACTCATTACAACCATTGGATTTTGAAACTCTCTCTTCCTTTTCTTTTTCTTCTAGAAAACAATGAAAGACAATTTCTCTCTTCCAACTCAAACCCTAATTAGTAAACTTTCTCCCCTTCAACTCAAAATCGCCGCCCCTCCATTCATAAGTTCCATCGTTTCCCCTCCTCGGTAGTCAGCCACCCTTCCTCCAACACCTCCATTTTCATCTGCCACAACAACTCGACGACAATGAAGAAGAAGCCAAATAGTTTGGATGTGTTGCGTCGCCGTTGAGACGCTGGCATGGCAGTGGCAGCGGCGATGGACGTAGTAGGCATAGAGGTGGAGGAAGATGACCAAGGAAATTACGACGGTGAGAGAAACGATTGTGGCGAACGGAAGATGACC
Organism: Linum lewisii; assembly: GCA_034768395.1. Classification (NCBI taxonomy): domain Eukaryota; kingdom Viridiplantae; phylum Streptophyta; class Magnoliopsida; order Malpighiales; family Linaceae; genus Linum; species Linum lewisii. The sequence goes on from CM068296.1 coordinate 29,940,345, forward strand.
AAGGAAGATGACCATTAGATCTTGTTGTTCATGTCGTGTGGGATGTGGTAGCGACGGCGAAGAACTATTACCTCTGGATCAAATGATGGTCGTCGATGGAGCCAAAAGGAGGATTGAAGAGGACGGTCGTCGGTGCCGGAGTTGGTTCCGATTAGCGATGGAGTTTCGGCATTTTATGTTTTTTTTTCTCTGTGTTGTCAGTGTCGAAGCTGAAGAGTACGGTCTTCGGTGTCGGAGCTGTTTCCGATTAGCGAAGATGACAATCAATGTTTTGTCATTTTCTCTATGTTTCCAGTTATCAGATTTAGCTATAAGTTAATTAATCAATAAATGGAATTAATGGCCTTAAAACAACAGGACAAATATTGACAAACAGTTAAACGTTGCTGTGAAATTATTTTGAGCTAAATGGAAATCATTTTCAGATATGCTAAACAATATTGGTAAGTAAAACTATAAAAAAGTGAACTAATATATATATAATTAATTTAAGCTAATTTGGGATGCTTCAAAATTATTATTTTTAATTGTTAATACTGTTGTAGCGGTTTTGGAAACCCAGAACCCTTACAATTATAATATATTAATTCAATATTTACCTTACGATGTTAAATCTGCAACATTGATCAACCTACGGTTGTAGGGGTTAAAACTGCTACAATAGAACCGCTACAAACGGAGATCCCATTGTAGCGGTTTCCGGAACCGCTACAACTGGCCAGTTTAAACGGATGATTTAGCAGCGGTTTCAAACAACCGCTACAATGACCGTTGTAGGGGTTATAACCCCTACCGGTGTCAATCCATAACCCCTACAACGGACACAGTTTATTGTAGTGTGGTGGAGAACATCAATCGTGTTCCAAGCTTAGCCCACAAGGTCTTCCAAAAGTAGCTTAGGAATTTAAAGTCCCTATCCGAGACTATAGTCTTAGGAACCCCATGCAACCTAACTACCTCCTTAAAAAACAAATCAGCAATGTTGGAGGCATCATCAGTTTTGTGGCAAGCAATAAAATGGGCCATCTTGGAGAACCTATCAACGACTACAAAGATGGAATCCTTTCCCCTTTCTAGTTCTCGATAGGCCTAATATAAAATCCATAGACAAATCAACCTATGGGTGTTCAGGGATGAGTAAAGTGGTGTATAAACCTTGGGGCTTGAGTTTTGACTTAGCTCGTTGGCTTAGAGCATTGAGCTATGAGTTTCTCCACATCATGGAGCATCTTGGGCCAATAGAAGTGCTCTTTGAGGGTGGCCAAGGTTTTGGCTACTCCAAAGTGTCCCATGAGACCTCCTCCACGAGCCTCTAGCATTAGGGCAGTCCTGCATGAATGGTGAGGTAAACATAGCTTGGGTCCTTTAAACAGATATCCATCCTGCTTGTAGAACTTCCCGAATCCTCCCTGTTGACAAGCCTCAAAGATACTCTTAAACTCGGGGTTAGTGGCATAAAGGTCTATGATACGTTCAAAGCCAATAAATTTAGTGGAAAGGACTGAGATTAAGGTGTACCTTCGAGAGAGGACATCAACCACGACATTTTCCTTACATTGTTTGTATTGAATGATGTATGGGAATGACTCGATGAACTCTACCCACCTGGCATGTCTTTTGTTGAACTTATCTTGAGCCTTGAAGTACTTGAGTGATTCATGATCCGTGGGGATGATGAATTCCTTGGGCCACAAGTATTGTTGCCAACTCTTCAAAGCTCTCACTAAAGCATAGAGTTCTTTGTCATAGGTGAAGTGATCCGGGCCACCCGACCCGACCCGACTGATGCCGACCCGGCCCCAACACTAATACCGGGCCGAGACCACGCCAGGCCAAGGCCTATGCCAGCGCCACCTCTAGAACCTTGAAGAGCCAAAGTCCCAAGTCCAGGCCCCAGACCAAGCCTAGGGCCAAGTCCAGCCCCGAGCCCCGATCAAGGCCTAGTACCTAAACTAGGCCCTAGGTCAAGTGGCATGAGCCCCGGACCCGAGCCAGCCATAGTAGATCCTCTAGAAGCATTTATGGAGTATCTACGAAGGAATAAAGAGGAAGGCCTGGCCAGAAGAGGCTGGCACCCAAAGATAGGCCCCCGTACGAGCTCTAGACCGGGCCAAATGCTAAAACTGAGCTCAGGATCGAAGCACGATCCTGTACCAGACAGCCCTTGAAGACCCCCCTGAGAGCATTCATGAAGACCTGGCCGAAGCAGAAAGTAGAAGGCTTGGCCGGAATTGAAAAAGGCCCAGCACAGAGCCAGCCCCGGGCGCCGGACCAAGCGCCGGGCACCACAGAGAAGCACTTTTGTCCCAGCCAACATTTGGCCCGTGCCTTTTGGGAAATTCCAACTGTCCTGGATAGCTTGAATCCCAAGGAACACTCTCCAACAAACGGAGCTCAATTTGGAGGAGAATTGAAGGAGATCCTAATCAAGCTAGGATTTCCCGGTTTTGGACAGATTACTAGTCTGACAAGGATTGACGAATATGGGCTACTTGGAGATAGAATTTGGGCTGAAGCCCAACGGGAAAGTTGAAGCCCATGACGTCTACTAGTGATCTGCCGAAGGGCTTATTTTTCCTATTTTATTTGGTATTTATTTGGCAATTTCTCCCAGAACCCGTTCTGCCGTTTTTTAGGAATTTTCCAGCTTTTTCCTTTTTAGAGATATTGTTTAGGAAGGAGTCTTTTCCTTGTGGAACAAGGCTACAAATTTAGCATCCTTCTTAGACTTTATTAGGTTTAGGTTAAGTCCTTTTTAGTAGTTTAAATAGGACTCTTTTTTTATTTCTTTATTATTTTATAGTTAGTTTCTAAGGAGGAATAGGAGAGCTTGTTCCCTACTCCTCCCCTATGTAAAGAGGCCGCCGGCCTCTCTTGTAACTCAACCCTTTTGCAAATCAAATATAAATCAGAACTTTGTTCTTCAATCCTTTAAGTTTTTGCTGCGTGCATAGCTTAGGATCGGTGTTATCAACAGAAGCATTCATCTTATGTCGTGGAGCCATTCTACCGGACACTACGGGTTTTTGGTTAATCGCGACCGACGGGTCCTAGTACTTTCCCGCCCCGGCGCCGACTGTTTGATCAAGCGAAGGACCAAGACTAGCGGTGTTTAGGATCGTCTGCCCACGGTTGCAGCGGTTCACATCAATAGGGGTAGTTGAGGGTGGCTTCGCTTAGCTTCTCACTGAAGTAAGCAATGGGCCTCGTTTCTTGCATTAGAATAGCCTCAATCCCTACTCCTGAAGCATCACACTCGATCTCAAAGGGCTTAGTGAAATCTGGCAGCATGAGCAATGGGGTCAGTGAGTTTTTTCTTGAGGGCTTCAAAGGCTTCTTGTTGTGGGGTACCCCAATGGAAGGGCACATATTTCTTGAGCACGGCTGTAAATGGGGTAGCATTGGTGCTGAAATCCCTCACAAACCTTCGGTAGAAGCTTGCTAATCTATGAAAGCTTCTAACATCGGTGATGTTCTGAGGTGTGGGCTAGGACTTCATAGCTTCTAATCCCTACTGAACTAACAACAAAGCCAAGAAAAACAAGATGATCTGTGCAAAAGGTGCACTTGGCCATGTTAGCATAGAGGTGTTCTTTCCTTAGGGTTTCTAAGACAGTTTTAGGTGCCCTAGGTGGTCATCTAGATTTTTAGAGTAGATAAGTATGTCATCAAAGTAGACCATGACAAATTTCCCAATGTAAGACCTAAGGACTTGATTCATTACTCTCATGAAGGGACTAGGTGCATTGGTTAGGCCAAAGGCCATGACCATCCATTCATATAGCCCTAATTTAGTTCTGAAGGTAGTTTTCCATTCGTCACCTTCCTTCGTTCGGATTTGGTGATAGCCTGATTTAAGATCAATTTTAGAGAAGATAGTAGATCCATGTAACTCATCAAGCATGTCATCTAATCTAGGAAAAGGATGGCGATACTTAACTGTAATGTTGTTGATGGCTCGACAATCAACACACATTCTCCATGTTCCTTCCTTCTTGGGGTCTAGGATAACCGGAACGGCACAAGGGCTCATGCTTTCTCTGACGTATCCTTTGTCCATGAGTTCCTCTACTTGAGCTTGTATCTCTTTGGTTTCTTTTGGGTTGGTACGGTAGGATGGCTTGTTTGGTGATGAACTGCAGAACAGGGTATCAAATAACTACCAAGCTGGAAAGCTAAGGTAGATCGTATTCCACGGGTCTTCTAACAATTGACTACTCAAAGAAGCTGACAATTTATTCAGGTTTAACACTTTCTGTGTGGTGTGAGTTCCACGACTTCTAATTCTAAGGAATGCACTGAAATTAAAAACTAAAACTGAAAAACATATCGAAAGATTGGTTGGCTAACAAAGATGATAGACAAGCTTAGAATTCGAATCCCCCTTCGTTCACCAGAGCATTGGCAATCAACAGATCAGCGGATTTTGATTCTCGTTCAATCAATTCTAAGACACCACCATAACTCCTTACCCTTAGGTTTAAGACTGGCGAACGTTCGCTCTATCCGATCTAGCTACCAAGATTAATTAGTCGCCCGGGTACGGTCGCCTCTCGCAATGACTTAACTAACTAGTGCAATTACTAACGATTTATGAGTTACTCTTGCATTGGATTAACCCTAACTGGTTCCTACGAAAGGCACACTCCGATGAATAGGTTAATTGTTCGATTTGATGTTTTAAAGTAAGGCGAGCGTTCACTTCTATCCTTAGCTTAACAAGAATCTAATCTAGGTGATCAATCCAGACAAGAAACATAAACAACGAAGAACCAATCAAACATGAAAGAGAAACTGATTAAACTTTGAATCTAATCACCGCCGATCCGTTACCGCTTTAAACCCTGGGTCACTTAGGGTTCATCTAGTCTAAGCTCTACGAGTTTAGCTACTCATGTTCATAACAAAAGAATCAAAGGCAAAGACAGAGTTCATCTTGAACAGAGGAAGAACAGAAAAGGATCTGAAAAACCTAATTAAGACGACTCCGGAAAGCTTCGATCTCCGGTAATCTTCAATCCTAACTCCGAGTCTCCGAGGTGAAGGGATGGTGTCACGATCTCTTCCTGGCTCTTCGAACTCTAAACTCTGCTCCAGAACTCGGGAGAATTCTGAAAGTAATTGTTATTGTGTGGTATCTCTTCAATTTGGCCGCCGGTTAAGTATTTATACTTAACCCTAATACCGTCGGATTTTGCCTTGAGTTTTCGCCAAAAACCTGCTGAGTTTTCGCCGAAAACTTGAGTGTAAATGACTTGAATGCTCGGCTGTTTCTCCTGTGATTTTTGGACCTTAGGGTTCTCGGCAAAAACTTGGACTTTACGCCAAAAACTTCTCTTTGTTGAACTCAGCCGATTTCTTCTTGAGTTTTCACCGAAAACCTGGGTGATTTTCGCCGAAAACTTTAGTGTAAATGGGAGCAGGATTGGTTCGACTCGATTGACTCCTTGGATCGATTCCAGTGCGATTCCTCGAGCTTCCAACGCCTTATACACGTCCTTGGCTACTTTATTTGACGGCAAAAACCTGTGCTAACATGAAAACACTAGAAAACCATCAAATAGACCCGAAACGGGCTAAAGTAACACAAATGGCACGAGATAGAGTAGTTGAGTGAATATTCGCTATTCTACCCTAAAAACCATGTCTTAAGCAAGGAAATGTCGCTTAAATGAGGCTGATAATCATGTCAAATCCAGTGTCATCAAAATACCCCACGCTTAAGCTTTTGCTTGTCCTCAAGCAAACTGAATAGAAACGCTCACGTTCACAAATGATAAGATTTATTCAATGGAAGTTCAATCATACGCAATGAATTATTAGACAGATAATTCCTAGAACAAGAAACCTAACATGCATACTGATCAACCAAACAACCTGGTTTCACTAAAAACTGCACACGACAAGTAATAGCAACCAATTATGCACGAATTTGACCTGACCGACCAGACTCCTCACACAGGAAATATTTAGTAAACGGGGAACTCTAACTCTCTGTGTTTAAGGACATGTTTATGCTCTCAATCATTTTCTGTTACTGAATTCTGTCATAAGTTTGCAATTCGACCACATCTCCACCACGGTGACAACACGAGTAACTAGTCAAGAAGGACTTCCCTGCTAGGAGTGTAACGAATTCTACACTACAAAGGTTTATGATGCGATGGATTATGGGAATGTATGATGATGGCTTTGGTGCGGTGTAGCTTTCGACTAACTTCCCTGGAATCTAGCCTATGGTTTCCTACCATCTAACCAGACACGGGTGGAATAGTGAACGCTCGTCCTATGATACCCTCAAGCAACCTAGCACTTTATTTTCTTTATATATTTTTTCTTTTGACTTTTCTTTTGACTTCATTCTTCCATATGTAGGGAGAAGAACGTTATTGAACCACACTTGAAACTTTTCTGATTTTTCTGCTTTTTTTTGAAATTTCTCTTATTATTATTTTTTTTCTTTGTGCCGATTCTTTCTTTTAGTTGCTAGAGGGGTTTACACGTTTGGACATAATAGCTAAAACCACCTGTTTAATGGCTATAGGCAGGTTACCACAAACCGACTTCTGGTAGGTCAATCTAGAACTACAACCACAAGGGATCAACGGGGAATGAAAGGATGGGAAATGGCTGTAATGTATATCAAACCGAAAGAACAGGCCAAGCTCAAGGGGTTACACCTAATGGATTTAACGTTAGGTTGGATATCTGGCTAAGTAAGTGAATCTAGGTGCCCCTATCATTCTAGAACTCGTGTCATCGTGTGGTCTCGAGTAGGTCTCATGCAAATTCTAACTCATTCAAGCAAACAGTAAACCACTCAAAAAGAATTGAAATTGCAAGTTACGTGCAATGGATCAAAAGCTCACTTTTGGTTTGCTAGTCGGATTCGGTCCTTTTCATGCAATCAAGGCTACAAACTACAAGTGTGATTTTAAAAATATGTTCTGACCAGGCAATTTAGCATCAAAATATACACGTTGGTTCTCAGGTTCTAGGTTAAGCAGTCTAAGCATCATTATGAAAATTGAACAGCAACTTAACATCAAAAATCAAGAACTGAGCCATTCTAATGCTAGAGAGACTGGAATGGAACCACGAGGCACACAAAAACACAATCAAGGGCAATCAAGTTCATGTAAGGTTCTCTAGCATCCTACCCCACACTTAAATCGTACTGTGTCCTCACAGGACTAAGACTAGAGTTTAGAATGAAGTAGAAGAACCTGGACCGAGATGGTTGGTGTAGGGGATGAGCTTGGATCCTCGGAGTAGAGGGAATCTACCGAAACGAAGCAAAGGGAATCTCCCAACTAGCTGCAAAACAAAAACAAAAGAAAGATAAAAAGGAAACCGGGACAAGCGTCCCGGATCCACACAGAAAAAAGTTGGATCAAAATCCGAAAAGAAGAAATAAAAATAAAGGACCAGAAATGGAATACAACCCGATCACTGTTGCTCAGGCGCATCGGGAGGGGGAATGTGGAGGGCGTCGCCAACCTGCCTCTACCACGCCAGCTGCGCCTCATACCTCTCGTCAGCGCGGAGCATGTGCTGCTGCATAATAATCCATCTGGCATCTTGAGTGGCGTTATCCGTGATCTGCCACTCCCGGAGTCACTCGTACAACTCTCCGACGTCAGCTGGATGCGGTCGGTGCTGAGGATGAGGTGCCTGGTATGGATCTGGAATCAGCACCTAGGGCTAGTATGCATACCCTTCCTGATGGTGTGGCGAGGGTATATAATCATCAAACTCCAGCTCCGCTGAGGCTGTGGCTCCTCAGAATCATCTTCTTCCTCCGATTCTTCCTTGTGCTGGAGGGGAGGATCTACCGCTACCTGGGGACCAAGGTCCAACTCTAGGGCGTACTCGACCGCCAAATCACCTCCGACGGTGTATACTCTACGTCGTGGGACGTCCGGGCCATATGAATGGCTGAGACCGAGGGAGATGATGAGTCGGCCGAGAAAGTTGCCACCCAGGAGGGAGCTAGGTGGGTTCGGCTTCTGAGTCTTCTGGCGGAATATGCGGGCAAGCACCCATCAGGGATGAAGGGGATAACCCTCCCAGATGGCGCGGTGAAGAAGGAGCTCCTCTCTGCTGATGTGGTGGCGGCTCTTCTCTGGAGCAAACAAAAGAGAACGACGCCAAACCATATGGATAAAATGATAGAGAGGGTGAGAGAGTGACTTAACTGAGTTATGTGACGTGGTACGATCGTTTGGCACTCCAGTCATGTGGCTCCAGAGCGCATCGTACTCCTCTCCGTGGCCGGTGTTGTTCTCCCATCCGAGGTGATGACCTTCGTAGTGCTCCTGGGGGATGCCGAGATGAGCTGCAAACTCATCGTAGGTGAATGACTTGTATACCCCGCCAAGATAGAAGGAGACGACCTTCCTGTGATGCCTCCTCTTATGCTCATCTAGCTCGAACATGGCCCAGAACTCCTGTAGAGCGACGTCTGGGAAGTCAGCAGCTAGGGTGGTCAGCTCCAGAAGTCTAGAAGGTATGAATGAGTCGAGCACATTCTGGTACTAGTCATCGTTGTGCTCGAGGAGAGAATCCAAGGATAGTGGGCGCACGTCGGCTCCAGGAACATGCTCGAGCTTGGTAGCGCTCGAAGTAGTGCACCGGTAGGCGGGCGACAGTGGAGTGGTACCCGACACGGCCAGGGAATGCTGGTGGAGAGGGCCGTGGGTAGCCGGTGTGACGGGAGCCGTGTGTCAAGTCGCGCCTTAGTCTTGCGCTCATGAGTGACATTCCTATAGCCAGAAACGAAACCAGATTAATTAACTAATAACCCACCCCACACTTAGTAGAAAAACTCAATTTCACAAAGAAATGAGGAAAACCGAGTGGGGGGTAAGCAAATTAAGTAACCGGTAATCACAATAAATCACAAAGCATGCATATGTCTAGCCGGAATGTTCATATCATAATTAGAGATCAGAAGTCAAACCGACATTCAAAAAGTCGACATCATAGCACATTGAACCCTAATCATGGCAATTACTAGCCGAAAGCAGGAAATGACGGCATAATGACAAACTCAGACGGCAAACACAGTAATATGAACGTGAATGAACACACATGGCAGCCAACCGAGCATAAACAGTTCATGGTCAAACCGACATTTCACAAAAGTCAACATCGCAAAGAAACCATCGTTAAGCATAGCAACACATGATCAAATGGTATTACAATTCAGCGCAATTCTCCCTAAGCATGCTAGATCAGTCCAGACTAAACAATTCAGCAAAAATTCTCACGAAATAGTCGGCACGCAAATCGAGGTAGACCAAAAAGTCAACTGAAGTCAACCCTGACAAAATTCAGCATTCAACATGTCAAGAGATTTGGAATGAAAAGTTCTACAACTTACCTTGAAGCCATGAGTGCTGAAAATGAACGGAGAGAGAGAAATCGGTGAAAAAATCGAGAAAACTAGGGTTTGGCAGAACGGGGCTCTAGAGCTCCGATTCGGGTGATCTACGGCTCGAAACGATCGGAAAAGGGAGAGGAACACGCGACGGCAGCGAGAAATGGGCGGTGGTGGTGTAAGAAAGGCGGCGGCGGCGTTCGGGTTTGAAAACAGGGGAGAGAGTTTTTGATTTTTTCGAAAATGCAAAGTGAGGGGGAGAGAGAGAGAGTGACCAGGAAAATAAGGGAAAATTTTGTGAATTTTGTCTCAGGTTTTTGGCAAAAATTTGTGCAATTTTTCGCCGAAAACTGAAGTTAAAATCGTCTGCCGGTTTTCAAAATGAGTTTTTGCCGAAAACTCATAGAGTTTTCGCCGAAAACTCATAGAGTTTTCGCCGAAAAATCATAGAGTTTTCACGAAAAATCATAGAGTTTTCGCCGAAAAGATTAACTAAAATTGATCAGAAAACACAATGGGATTTAAAGGGCAGTTTTCGCCGAAAAATGGGACAGTTTTCACCGAAAAGTTTGACCTGCACGAGTTGAAAATATTTTCACAATCCCGGCAAACTTCAGAAAATCACAATTAAATCAACAAAAATCGAACAACCTCAAACAACTTGCGATTGCAACGATGACACACGACTACACACGAAAAATAGGAAATCATGCAAACTGACACTTTTGGCTCACCCGAACCGACTCTAAAACACTAAGTTTGACACAAATGAAAAACTGACTCCAGCCGTGGGTTGCCTCCCACAAAGCGCTCTTTTATTAACGTCCTTGAGCTGGATGATACCTGGACGGTATTAGGAGACATCCCAACTCGGGATCTCCTTAACGCTAGCATCAGAGTTCATGAAGTAGAGCTTCGGGGCATCTCCGTCAAGCATAAATTTCCTCCCGTTAGCGTGTATGAGCTTGGTACGTCCATCGGGAAGGTGATTGATGATCTTGAACGGACCAAAGAGTTCTTTTAAGGGGTTATCCTCTACAAGGAAAACGGTGGAAGGAATGAGAATGATCGGCTTCGTCTTCTCTTTAACCTCCGGCTTCGTATCACCAGGATCGGTGATCGTCGATGTTTCCTTAGGAGATGCTTTTGGCTTCTCCTTCTTTACTTGCTCTGGGTTTGGTAGCTCGGAAGGAATTGGTGGTGCGGCTGGCTCGGAAGAAGGTGGCGGAACAACTGGTCTCCAGACCATTTGAGTCTTCTTCTTCTGGTTCTTCCTCCGGGACCTGCCAGGTTCCTTGCTTGGTTGTGAAGAAGAGGCTTTCAGTTCCTTCTTCTTTGGCGGCTTTTGAGCCGAAGATCCTGGTTTCTTCTTGATAATCTATTCAACATTTGCAACAACAGTTGATCTAGGAGCACTAGAAGAGACATCAGTAACGGAGTTGACCGGAGTCAACTCCACAGTTTCAACAGCTAGACAATGAGATTCTTCATTCTTAGGATTATATTTCATACCGTCTTTAAGGCGAAAAGTTATTGTTTCTTTACCAACCCTCTAAGTCAAGGAACCATTTGGAACGTTAATTTGCATTCCGGTTGTTGCCATGAAGGGTCGACCTATAAGAATAGTAGAATCCTCTTTGCTAGTATCTATAATCACATAGTCAGCTAAGAACGTGAAAGAACCACATTTAGTAACAACGTCTTTGATTTCTCCTCTAGGTGTTTTCAGTGATCTATCAGCAAAGACAAGTTGTATGATAGTCGGTTCAAGTTCTCCTAGATTCAATTTCTCAAATAAACTCATAGGCATAACATTGACAGACGCGCCTAGATCAACCAAACTACGTTATATCTCAATATCATTAATAACCAAAGGAAGACTGAAAGAACCAGGATCGGAACACTTAGCTGGATATGGCGATGGGGTTTTCTTGCTACAAGCGGCAGGATATCCTTCTTTGTTTCCCCATATGCCAGTCTCGATCCTTGCGTTTGGTAGCAGTGCTCTTGGAAAAGGAGGCTTAACGTAGTACGGAGCAAGAGGAGGGTCATACTCCTTAGGCGCCTCCTTCGGTGCTTCCTTCTTCTCTGGAGTTTCATCGGTCCTGCATAAATTATAAGAAGCATTAGTAGATGAGTTTGTTGGTTCTTGAATGGATACCATCTTAGCTTGCTCCTTTCTAGGATTTGGCTCGGTTTGGCTCGGAAGTTGGCCAAATGGTTGACCAGATGTTAGCATGCTAGAGATCTGGTTCACAGCCTGCTCAATCCTTTGACCAGATGCAATCTGTTCTTGGTTGAGAAGAGTTGAGCTTTGAACTGACTGTCATGATCGTCAAGCCTGGTGATGATCTGACTGAGCTTCTTGTCGAGTTCACTGACGTTGTTCTCCCTCTGATGTTGTTGTCCTGTATAGGTATTATTCAGATATTGATTCAGGCGATTGCCAGGAGCAATTCCATAGTTACCCGGATTTCGGTGCGGCGGCTGGTAGACACCTGCCGGTGGATGGTTCGGCTTCTGATCCTGAGCTGGACCAGTTGGTCGGCTGTTCTGGTTCTAGCTTTGGTTTGGTTGGTGTCGGCATTGTATGGAGGTCGATCTTGATAGTTCCCTTGTTGTATGTAGTTGCGGTAGCCAACATAACCGTTCTGATTATTACTGAAGCCTTGTTGAACGAAATTGACTTCTTCGGCAGACCAGACTTCTGTTTTACCAAAATTCTGGCATCGGCCTCCATTATGCGCACAAGCTCCACACCACTCGCAATCGGCAACGTAGACAGATGCTGCCGGCGGCTTGATAGGTGTAGAGGACTTCTTCAAATGCTTCTGTACTTCTGCCTTAATGGTTTCTTCGAGATCGAGCTTGCTTCTTGATCCTTCAGATTGTCGTTCCCAGTTCCTTGACTTGGAAGCACAGTTCGCGAAATGAAGAAGAGCAGCTTCAGGTGTAAGTGTAGTGCAATCCACTTCAGCTAGGGAATTGACCCATTTGGCAGATTCTTCACGAAGACCTCGAGCAAAGATTTCAGCTAACTGCCTCTGCTCAAAACCGTGGTGAGGACAGTTGTAGAGAAGTTCTTGGAATTCATTCCAAGTATCATATAAGCTCGCTCCTTCCTTCTGAGAGAATCTGGCGATGCTGTCCTTGAAGGCTGTGGTTATGGAAGGAGGGAAGTACTCTTCGACGAAGTCTTGAGCAAGAGTCTCCCAGTCAGTGTAGTAGCCCGGTGGTTTGCCAGTGAGTCACCTCTTAGCTTTGCCTTTCAAAGAGAATGGGAAAGCTTTCAAGCATAGAGTGTTCTTGTCGAGATTCCCGCTCTTGAAAGTGCTGCAGAGATCAAGGAAATCCGCCAGATGCGTGCACGGATTGTCTAGTGGCCTGCCTTCAAATTGTAGATCCCTAGAGATCATAGTCAAGAATGGAATCTTGATCTCATAGTCAGGATCTCCTTCAATGCGCGGTACGGCGATAAAATATCGAACGCTAGTCGCGCTTGGCTTGTTATATTCGGCTAGACTCTTCTGTGCACCGCCTGGTGGTGGTGGTTGATGACCGCCTGGTGGTGGTAACTGATCAGTCATCCTGGGGGATGGAGGGGGTGAAAGTGATTTGGTGTATGAAGCGGATGAAGATGACGGTGAAGATGGAGATGGGAACTCTCCTTCAGTTCCTCGATCTTGATCGGAGTGACGGTTGGAGGTGGATTGGTTCTGCCTCTCTTCGGAATCTGTGATTGTCTTGGTGGAGCAGAACTGCCTGGTCTCTCTATACTCTTAGCCTTTTCGGTTTGGGAGCGAGTGAGAGGGCGGCGGTGCTTAAACCTGTGAACAACCTACAAATAACAAAAACAAACAAAACCAGTGTAAAATGGAAGTGGATGGAAAGGTGAAAGATGGAAAGTAGAAGAATAAAATGCCAGTTCTTCTTTCAAACAATTAAAAGAAGTCCCCGGCAACGGCGCCAATTTGATGAACTGCAGAGCAGGGTATCAAATAACTACCAAGCTGGAAAGCTAGGGTAGATCGTATTCCACGGGTCTTCTAACAATTGACTACTCAAAGAAACTGACAATTTATTCAGGTTTAACACTTTGTGCGTGGTGTGAGTTCCACGACTTCTAATTCTAAGGAATGCACGGAAATTAAAAACTAAAACTGAAAAACAGATTGAAAGATTGGTTGGCTAACAAAGATGACATACAAGCTTAGACTTCGAATCCCCCTTCGTTCACCAGAGCATTGGCAATCAACAGATCAGCGGATTTCGATTCTCGTTCAATCAATTCTAAGACACCACCATAACTCCTTACCCTTAGGTTTAAGACTGGAGAACGTTCGCTCTATCCGATCTAGCTACCAAGATTAATTAGTTGCCCGGGTACGGTCGCCTCTCGCAACGAGTTAACTAACTGGTGCAATTACTAACGATTTATGAGTTACTCTTGTAGTGGATTAACTCTAACTGGTACCTACGAAAGGCACACTGCAATGAATAGGTTAATTGTTCGATTTGATGTTTTAAAGTAAGGCGAGCGTTCACTTCTATCATTAGCTTAACAAGAATCTAATCTAGGTGATCAATCCAGACAAGAAACATAAACAACGAAGAACAAATCAAACATGAAAGGGAAACTGATTGAACTTTGAATCTAATCACCGCCGATCTGTGACCGCTTTAAAGCCCTGGGTCACTTAGGGTTCATCTAGTCTAAGCTCTACGAGTTTAGCTACGCATGTTCATAACAAAAGAATCAAAGGCAAAGAAAGAGTTCATCTTGAACAGAGGAAGAACAGAAAAGGATCTGAAAAACCTAATTAAGATGACTCCGGCGAAGCTTCGAACTCCGGTAATCTTCAATCCTAGCTCCGAGTCTCCGAGGTGAAGGGATGGCGTCATGATCTCTTCCTGGCTCTTCGAACTCTAAACTCTGCTCCAGAACTCGGGAGAATTCTGAAAGTAATTGGTATTATGTGGTATGTCTTCAATTGGGCCGCCGGTTAAGTATTTATACTTAACCCTAATACCACTGGATTTTGCCTTGAGTTTTCGCCGAAAACCTGCTAAGTTTTCGCCGAAAACTTGAGTGTAAATGACTTGAATACTCGGCTATTTCTCCTGTGATTTTCGGACCTTAGGGTTCTTGGCGAAAACTTGGAGTTTTCGCCAAAAACTTCTCTTTGTTGAACTTATCCGATTTCTTCTTGAGTTTTCGCCGAAAACCTGGGGGATTTTCGTCGAAAACTTCAGTGTAAATGGGAGCAGGATTTGGTTCGACTCGATTGACTCCTTGGATCGATTCTAGTGCGATTCCTCGAGGTTCCAACGCCTTAGACACGTCCTTGGCTACTTTATTTGACGGCAAAAACCTGTGTTAACATGAAAACACTAGAAAACCATCAAATAGTCCCGAAATGGGCCAAAGTAACACAAATGGCACGAGATAGAGTAGTTGAGTGAATATTCGCTATTCTACCCTAAAAACCATGTCATAAGCAAGGAAATGTCGCTTAAATGAGGCTGATAATCACGTCAAATCGAGTGTCATCATTTGGAAAGGCAGCTCTCGGCACCAAGTCTATTTGGTGCTCAACTCCTCTTAGCGGGGGCAGTCCACTAGGGATTTCTTCGGGGAAGACGTCCTCAAATTCCTGTAAGAGTGACACAACAACACTAGGCAAGGAGGTGTTAGGGTTAGTAATCAAGCATTCCTTGTAAAGGATGATCACAATAGGCCTCCAATTAAGTAGGGTTTGTTTGATCTTTCTAGGGGTGGCTAGGAGGTTTTCTCTCCGTTGAGCTCTTGGACCCTTAGGGTCTTGTAATTCAATTTTTACACTTGGGGGGTCACTCGTTTGTTCTCTCTTCTCTCTATTTTTGAGCTCTCTCTCTTTTTTCTCTCGGATTTCTCTCCTATCTATTTGGTCTTTGAGAATTTCGGTGGGGGACAAAGGTTTGAAGATGTACTTCGTGTCTCCATGGATAAGGTTGTACCTGTTGGTCCTCCCATCATGTTTGGAGTACCTATCGAATTGTGAAGGCCTCCCAAGTAGTATATGGGCAGCTTCCATGGGAACCACATCACATAAGATGATATTAGTGTATCTTCCTATGGAAAAGGGAATGTGAGTGATGTGACTATTTTCCATGCATTTTAAGACCTATGTTTAGCCTAAGAATCTCCCGTTTTGATATTGAAATGCCTCAGTTCATATGCTTTTATAGATGTTTTGTGCAAAGTGCACTTTTATTGTCCGGAAGCCACTTTGGAGCCAAATTCGTGGTCTATCGGATGTATCTTTGTGCATTTTCAGGTTTTTGCATTGTGGTCCGGATGACAAGGAGCACATAGGAGCAAACAGGAGGTCAATCGTAGCTAGGACGGAGGAGATAGGGCCGTTACAAGTTTGGGATTTCTGCACCTGCTTCTAAAGAAGTTCTCGGCGAGAATTATCAAGTTCTCACCGAGGAGTTTTGAAGTCAAGACTTACAGGAGGTGTGAAGTTGATTTCCAAAGAAGTTCTCGGCGAGAAATTTCAATGTTCTCGTCGAGAACATATGAAGTAACTGATGGCTCACCGGCATATTCTCAAATAATTCTCGGCGAGAACTTTCATAGTTCTCGCTGAAAACTTTACTCTGTTTCGGCAAATATAAAAGCAGTTGTTGGACGAGATTGGGGAGGGGAATTAATAGAGATACCATTCGACGAAAACAGAGAACTCAGACTCGACAATCGCCATTCCCCTCGCCAATCATCATTCATCAACCCTAAGAGATATTTCTGGTGCAACTCAAAGTAGAGGAGCTTGGATTGAAGTCCACAACCTTGGGAGAGGACCTTGCAAGTGGAGGATTGCCATGGTGTTCTTGGTGATCAACTCCCTTTCTCTTTCCTTTGTTCCCTTGGCCATGTGTGGCTAATTTCCTAGGTCATCTTGGATTGATAGATTAGTTGTGCTAGGATAGAGGTTGATTGTATAAGCATGCTATGATTGATCTTGGTTGTAAGAAGATGATCTCTAGACTTGTTCTTAATTCCAATTTATGCTATGATTACTTAATTTGGTCTATTCAATGTGATGTAATGTATGAGAGTGCTTAGATTACATGGTTTGTAGGTCTAGAGATTGAAGTGAGTGTGTTCTAAGAGATTAGATCATCTCAATTGAACCATTGTTCCATGATTTCTCTCTTGTACATTTTATCGAACACTTGGTGTGCACTAGTTTTTCATTCATTTGAACTTTGATTAGTCTTTTGATGATTTGATGAACGTTGTGAAGCGGTCAATCAAATACTACCAAGCTGGAAGCTAGGGTAGATCGTATTCCACAGGCCTCTTTTACTTTCTTACTCAAATATGTTGGCAATTTTACTCAAGATTGAACACGTAGTGCGTGGTGTGAGTTCCACGACTTCTATACTAAAAAGCATGATGAAATGAAATGAAATTTAAATGCAAAAAGATTGATTTTTGACTTTGACAGACGACAGGCAAACTTAGACTTTGAATCCCCCTTAGATCACCAGGGCATTGGCAGTCAACAGACCAGCGATTTTCAATTCTAGTTCATTCAGTTCACAGACACCACCATAACTCCTGACCCTTAGGTTTAAGACTGGCGAACGTTCGCTCTATCTGATCTAGCTACCAAGATTAATTAGTCGCCCGGGTACGGTCGCCTCTTGCAACGACTAAACTAACTAGTGCTTAATGATTTATGAGTTACTCTTGCAGTGGATTAACCCTAACTGGTTCCTACGAAAGGTACACTCCAATGAATAGGTTAACTGTTCGATTTGGTGTTTTAAAGTGAGGCGAGCGTTCGCTTCTATCCTTAGCTTAATAAGAATCTAATCTAGGTGGCCAAACCAGACAAGAAACACAGAGAACAAAGAACAAATCAAACATGAAAGAGAACCTGAATGAATTTCGAATCTAATCACCGTTGATCCGTGACCGCTTTAAAGCCCTGGGTCACTTAGGGTTCATCTAATCTAAGCTCTACGAGTTTAGCTACTCATATTCAATACAGGAGAATCGAAGATGAACAAAGAATACATCTCAGGTAGGAAAGACAGAGAAGAACTGTAAAACCTAATTTTGATGAATTCCTGAAGCTTCAATCTGTGGATCTTCAACTCCTAGCACTGGTTCTCTGAGATGGAAAGATGGCGTCACGATCCTTTCCTGGCTCCTCGAACTCCATTTACTCTTCCTCTCTCTAGTCTAAGTCTTGGAATTTTCATCCAAAGTGTAAGTTATGAGATCTCTAATTTCAGCCGGCGGTTTTCCTTTTTATACTTGTCCGAGAAGGGCTTGGAATTCACTTGATTTTTCGCCGAAAATTTGGGGAGTTTTCGGCGAAAACTCTCTTTGAAAAGTTGGCTTGCTCCGTTTGTTTCTTCTGTTCAAAATATCTTGGAATGTTCGGCGAAAACTTTGGAGTTTTCGCCGAAAACTCCTGCTTGTGATGATCTGCCAATTTCCTCTTGAGTTTTCGGTGAAAACTCAAGGACTTTTTCACCGAAAACATCTGTGTAAATCGGGCAGGGATGTGTTGACATTAATCGACTCCTTGGTTGATTCCAGTGTGATTCTTCGGGGTTCCAATGCCTTAGACACGTCCTTGGCTACCGTATTTGATGGCAAAGACCTGTGCTAACATGAAAACCATCAAATAGACCCGAAACGGGCCAAGGTAACGCAAATGGCACGAGATAGAGCAGTTGAGTGAATATTCGCTATTCTACCCTAAAAACCATGTCTTAAGCAAAGAAATGTCGCTTAGATGAGGCTGATAATCACGCTAATTCGAGTGTCATCAAAATACCCTACACTTAAGCTTTTGCTTGTCCTCAAGCAAATTGAATAGAAACGCTCACGTTCACAAATGATAAGATTAGTTAAATTGGAGTTCAAGCATGCACAATGAATTATTAGACAGGTAATTCCTAGAACAAGAAACCTAACATGCATATTGATCAGCTAAACAACCTGGTCTCACTAGGATCTACACACGACAAGTAATAGTAACCAATTATGCACGAATTTGACCTGACCGACCAGACTCCTCACACAGGAAATATTTAGTAGACGGGAAACTCTCACTCTCTGTGTTTAAGGACGTGTTTCTGCTCTCAATCATTTTCTGTTACTGAATTCTGTCATAAGTTTGCAATTCGACCACATCTCCACCACTGTGACAACACGAGGAACTAGTCAAGAAGGACTTCCCTGCTAGGACTGTAACGAATTCTACACTACAAGGGTTTATAATGAGATGGATGATGGGAATGTATGATGATGGCTTTGGTGCGGTGTAGCTTTCGACTAACTTCCCTCGGATCTAGCCTATGGCTTCCTACCGTCTAACCAGACACGGTGGAATAGTGAACGCTCGTCCTATGATACCCTCAAGCAACCTAGCACTTCATTTTTTTCTTTTTACACACATTTTTTTTCTGAATTTTCTTTTGATTTTCGTTCTTCCATATGTAAGGGGAAGAACGTTATTGGACTAAAAACTTTGAACTTTTCTTTTTCTCTTCTTTTTTCGAGATTTTTCTTTTGTTTTTCTCCTTCTTTTTTTCTTTGTGCCGATTCTTTCTTTTAATTGCAAGAGGGGTTTACACGTATGGACATAATAGCTAAGACCACCTGTTTAATGGCTATAGGCAGGTTACCACAAAACCGACTTCCGGCAGGTCAATCTAGAACTACAACCACAAGGGATCAATGGGGAATGAAAGAATGGGAAATGGCTGTAATGTATATCGAACCGAAAGAACAGGCCAAGCTCAAGGGTTTACACCTAATGGATTTAACGTTGGGTAGGCTATCTGGCTTAGTAGCTGAATCTAGGTGCCCCTATCATTCTAGAACTCGTGTCATCGTGTGGTCTCGAGTAGGTCTCATGCAAATTCTAACTCATTCCAGCAAACAGAAAATCACTCAAAAAGAATTGAAATTGCAAGTTACGTGCAATGGATCAAAAGCTCACATTTGGTTTGCTAGTCGGATTCGGTCATTTTCATGCAATCAAGGCGACAAACTACAAGCGTGATTTTCAAAATCTGTTCTGACCAGGCAATTTAGCATCAAAATATACATGTTGGTTCTCAGGTTCTAGGTTAAGCAGTCTAAGCATCATTGTGACAAATTGAAAAACAACTTAACGTCAAATATCAAGAACCGAGCAAGTTTAAAGCTAGAAGAATCAGTTAAGGACCACGAAACACACAGGAAGGGCAATCAAGATCATGCATGGTTCTCCAACATCCTACCCCACACTTAGACTGTTCTGTGTCCTCACAGGACTAAAAAGAGATTGAGAGGAACGGGGAACCTGGAAAGGGGGTGTAGTGGATGGTGTCGGAGAGCGTGCCGCGGAGCGGAAGAGAGTAGCTACCAGAAGACATCGACAAAACAAAAACAAATAAAAGATCAAAAGGAAATCGGGACAAGTGTCCCGGATCCACACATAAAAAGATGGATCGAAAACCGAAAAGAAGAAAGAAAAGAAATGGAAAAGGTAGAAACAACCTGATCACTGTTCCGCAGGTGGGGGTGGAGGTGGAGTCGGGGAAACGCCAAGTCGCTGCTCAAGCTGCTGTCGCCATGTGAGCTCATCCCTATGTCTAGCTTCCTGGTTGGTCATGAACTGTTGCAGAACAGCCCATCGCACATTCTGCGTCTCCTCATGCGCCACCCGGTCCTTCTGCCATTGAAGTGAACCGGCAGAGTAGTCGAGCTGCCATTGCTCAATACGCGCCAAACCGCTCATTAATCTCGACGGGCATCTGTGGTTGCGGTGGAGGCGGCATCTCTAGGAGAGGAACGTGAGGCACTGAGGTTGCAACTAGCTGTGGAGGCTCCCTTCTTGGCCGGGGAGGCAGCCGAGTGTACTCGTCGAGACTGCACGAGAGGTTGAGGCCTCTGGCCAAGGCGAGCTCAGCACCGAGTTGCTCAATCGGGATGCGAGCAATATCAGGGCCCCATTTGTCACCAATCTAGAGGTTGGCAATTAGACAAGAAACAAAAGTCTCGCCAGGGAGCTCAAATGGAAGTTTCTTGGTGGTAGTGCGTTTGTGGAAGAACCGTGCAAACCACCATCCAGGGTGGAAATGGGCGTCCTCCTCGACAGCATGAGCTCCTCCAAGGAGACATGGTGGCGAGCTGCCTTGCCGCAATAACACAATGATTGCATCCAAACATAATGCAGGAATTTAAGGATAGGGTGGCCAATGTCACCGACCGTTGGTTTAACGATGGGTCTGATCTTGTTTCGGGTGGAGACGTACTTCTATACCTCGGGGTAGGGTGCATGAGTGAGGGAGTAAACGTCATGGAACCCAAGGCTGGTGCCCTGGATGATGGTGTGGGGGTCGAGGAGGTGGGCGAACTCAGTGACAGTCTTCACATGTTTAACACCACTGAGGCGGAAAGAGACAGACGTTCTGTTGCTGACGGGTTCTGGTGCGTGACGCACAAATGAGCTCCAAAACTCCTGAAGGGCGACCATAGGGTAAGGGGAACCAAGGGTGGTTAAAGATCGCAAGCCCGCATTGTCGAGGACTTCGACGATGGTCGAGTGCCAATCCGGATTGTGGTTCTTGAGACTATCCAGGGAGAGGGTTGCCATCTTGGCCGGAGGAATGTCCTTTATCTTCATCTAGACCTCCAATTGTTGCTACTCAAGAACGACGATGAATGGGTGTAGGGCTGAAGTGGCGGTGGCTGGAGCACATGAAAGAGGGATCACAGGGGCCAGTACAGCCTGCGGGGCTACGTTTACAACCGCCAGTATCGGTGCAGACGGTGCGGGTGGACGGGAGGATTGAGCCCTGTTCTGTCGAGCCGAGGATAGCTGCCCTCTATCGCACTGGTGGTCTTGAAGCGCTTCGGGTTCCTGCTGATGACACTCGATTTGACTTGATTATCAGCCCCATTTAAGCAACATTTCATACCCTTTGATGCCATTTTGATGAGTATTTGGTGCATTTGTCGTAACTTTGTGATTATCGGCTCCTAGTGCGTACATTGTCTATTTATTGGATATTTTTACCCTTTTTGAACTTTTTTGTTGATCCCCCAGGTTACCACATTATAGAGGACTCTCTCACGAGTCCAGCGCTTCAAACGGAGACCAAATCGGAGTTCAAACGGAGCGGGAATGATCGAAACAAGTTGGAGTGCTGCCCAGCTCAAAACGCTGCGTTTTGGAGCTTACATGCCGTGTAAGCTAAATACACTGTGAGCTTACACGCTGTGTAAGCTCCCCAGACGGGAAAATTCAGCCTGTTCCAACTTGTAAAGGGTTTCTAGGGTTATATATAGACTTTTTAAAGCCAGATTGAAGATACACGAATTTTGGTTGATTAGCCACGACCTTAGGGTCGATAGATAGAGTTTAGAGAGTTCGAAGATCCGTGGAGAGATCGTGACGCCATCCTTCCACCTCGGAGAGCTCGGAGCTTAAAGTTGAAGATCCAGGAGATCAAAGCTTCGCCGGAGTCGTCAGAATTAGGTTTTTCAGTTCTTATCTGTTCTTCCTCTGTATGATGATTTCCTTTGTTGCCTTTGATTATTCTGTTATCGTTATGAGTAGCTGAACTTGTAGAGCTTAGATTAGATGAACCCTAAGTGACCCAGGGCTTTAAAGCGGTCACGGATTGGCGGTAATTAGATTCGAAGTTCAATCAGTTTCTCTTTGCATGGTTGTTTTGTTCTTGACTGTTTATGTTTCTTCTCTGGTTGATCGCCTAGATTAGGTTTATGCAAGCTAGGGTTAGTCGCCAGACAGCTTCCTTGCTTTGGCGCATAAATTTGTCTTCCTTGATCGCCTAGTTTAGATTCTTGTTAAGCTAAGGATAGAAGCGAACACTCGCCTCTCTTTAAAACATCAAATCAACAAATTAACCTATTCATTGGAGTGTGCCTTTCGTAGGAACCAATTAGAGTTAATCCACTGCAAGAGTAACTCATAAATCGTTAGTAATTCCACCAGTTAGTTTAGTCGTTGGAGAGGCGACCGTACCCGGGCGACTAATTAATCTTGGTAGCTAGATCGGATAGAGCGAACGTTCATCAGTCTTAAACCTAAGGGTCAGGAGTTATGGTGGTGTATAGAAACCGATTGAATTAGAATTGAAAACCGATGGTCTTGTGATTGTCGTTGCCTTGGTGATCTAAGGGGGATTCGAAATCTAAGCTCGTCTATCTTCTCGTTAGTCAACCTTTTAATCTTTCTGTCTTTTATTTTCCTGCTTTATTAGATTAGAAGTCGGGGAACTCACACCACGCACAACTTGTGTTTAAACCTCAGTCGACATCACGAAAACTTCAGTTGACATCTTTTCGCCGAAAACTCTAAGGTTTTCGGCGAAAACTTAGTGCTGGGCAGTGGTTTGATTGATTCACTAATCGGTTTGATTTCTGGTTCGATTTCGGTTAACTATTTGAGGTCTTGAACACGTCAGTGGCTACATAAATGATGGCAAAAACCTGTGCTATCATAAAAACACTAGAAACCATCAAATAGACCCGAAAAGGGCCAAAGTAACCAAATCGGTGGGAAATACGGTAGTTGAGTGAATATTCGCTATTCTACCCCTAAAACCACGTTTCAAGCAAGGAAATGTTGCTTAAATGAGGCTGATAATCACATCAAATCGAGTGTCATCAAAATACCCCACACTTAAGCTTTTGCTTGTCCTCAAGCAAACTGAACTAGAACACACTCAAATTCACAAATGACACGAGATTAAACTGAGATTCAATTCTAACGATTTGGTTTAGACTGTTCCACGTAGAAAAAGTGACCTACACATGCAAGAACATAAACCAAACAAATTTTCGATCTCACTAATCTCTGCACACTTCAAGTAGTAGTTTTAACAAAGCACGTTTCTTGGCAAAATAATTAATTATAATTAACCGACTACGATAACACCAATTCTAATAAAAAAGACTTTAAGCTCTAGCCATGATGTGGGTGCGGAGGTAGGAAAAGTGACATGGCTATCGACTCGACTTCATCCGTTTCTAGATCTGTACGTTACATGTTCTAGCTAGGACCAATTTTAACAACAATGTATCTCAAGTTTCAACTTCTTCCTTTAATTTATTTACTGCATACTAGTGCTCGATACCAAACACTTCACTTAGGTGTTGGACCTGCCTAACTCACAGTATTTGTGCTTATGCTAGTGCTCAACCCGAACACTTCACTTAGGTGTCGGGCTTGCCTAGCTTTATTTTCAGCACTTTAAAGATCTTAACATTGATTTGCACAACTTAATTACTTGATTTAACAATTTAGCCATTTGATCCTAGCTAGTTATAACTTTTTACACAAGATTTCGAATTGGATTTCCGTCAAATCTCAAGCCACAATCACAGGTGAACAAATATGGAGTGAAAAACATGGGAGAAGCTAGCATTTATCATCTTAGAACGGTGTTATCGAGCTTTATTATTAACAAGTCAATCAGTTTAATTGATTCGAATTTCAACTACAAGAGTGATTTATGATCTGTTCTGACCTAGACTCATTTAATATCAGTGCCAACACGTTGGTTACAAGTTCTAAGTGGAACAGTCTAGACGTCATTGTTCAAAATTGAAGTCAATTTAACATCACAAGTAAAGAATTGAGCAATTCTATGCTAGAGAAATTCAAAATTGAACCACGAAATCATAGAAAATCAAGCAAGATCATGCGTAATCCTAGCATCCTACCCCACACTTAAACGGTTCTGTGTCCTCATAGAACTAATCTAGAGTAGAGAGATACGAAGAACCTGGAATGAGATGGTCGGTGTAGTGGATGAACACAGATAGCCCGGAGCGGAGCGGAGTAGCTACTCGAGTTCCTACAAAACAAAAACAACAAAAAGATCAAAAGCATACCGGGACAAGTGTCCCGGATCCACACAGAATAAAAGTCCAAACGAAGAAGGTTAGGGGAATCTTGAAAATATTTTGACTCTTTTTGTTTTAAATTCACGGCACGACACTCTTAGAGCAATCTAGATCATCTAAACTCAATCAGTTCAGAAAAATTCACACCGAAACAGCAAGCACGCAACACGAGGTAGACCAGAATTAAAATCATCGAAATTCAACAATCAACATGTCAAAAGATTCAAATTGAAAACCCAACAACTAACCTTTAAGACATGACTCAAGAAAATGGACGGAAAGCGACGAAGTTGGCCAAAAACGTGAAAAGCTTGTTTCGGGGATAACCGGAGCTACAAAGCTCAGATTTGGACGATCAAGTATGCGTTAGAATCGGACCGAAAAAAGGAAACTGATTTTCAAAACAGACACAAGTTTTCGGCAAAAACTATGGAGTTTTCGCCGAAAACTTCTTCGAAAATAGGCAAAAATAAAGAAGGACGTCACTGTTTGCAAATCACCCAATGTTTTCGGCGAAAATTTTTAATTCTCACCGAATACCTATTTTAAAACCCTTTTTTTCAAAACCCAACCAAAAAAAAATCAAAACAAAATGAAATTAAACTGACACTTTGGCTCCCCCGAACCTAATTCGAACGATGAAAAAGACTGACTCAAAAATTCAAAAACGGACTCCAGCCGTGGGTTGCCTCCCACGAAGCGCTCTCTTTTAACGTCCTTGAGCCGGACGGTACCTTTAGGGACCCCAACTCAGAAGCTCCTTGAAGTCAATCGTCTTTTCAAGGCCAGCGGTTGAGTGCCATGTAGCACTCCAGAAGAGTGATGCAGCCGGTAGTGCTCCAGTAGATCGCGGTCTTGGTTGGATGACCAGTTCTTCTCGAATTCTCCTACTGGAAGAGGAAAGAGGTAGTACGGCGTGGCATGATCAATGAGCTCCATCTTCTCCACCTGATGCTCATCAAGATGTTCTCCGGATCGAGTGTGTATACTTCCAAATCCTTGACATCTTTGATTCTCACGTGCTCGTCTCTGGCTTGATCTATAGGTTGGCTCGGCGGAAGCTCAATTGAGGATATCTCCTTGATTTCTTCGTGCTCCTCTTCAGCTTCAACTTCAACATAGGTGAATTCCATGCTTTCAAGATAGACGAGCTCAACGCCTTCATCAGCCACCACCACCAACAATTCTTCATCGGATTCCTCTATCTCATAATAGTCATGGACGGGCTCATCTTCTTCTTCGAACATCTCCTGAGCGTGTTCTTCCATTAATTGATTTGGTTGCTCGAGCTTGATTTCCGTTGTGAGATGAGCTTGTAATATTGTAGAGATATTATCCAAGGCGGATAGGGTTCTCGACGAGCATTGTTGATGTTCATGAGCTTGTAGAATGATATCTTCGTTATCTCTAGCGCCACTTTGATGTGCTTGTTGGTGTATCTCTTGGTAACCTTGTAGCATTGCAGAGATATTATCAAAGAGGGAGTCAAATCTCGCCATTTGTTTTTGTTGTTGATGTAGCATCTCTTGGTAATCCTCAATATTCGGTGCTCCATTGACGCGCCACTCTTGGTACTGGTCATCCCACCTGTAATCCTGCATAATCAAAACTCAAAAGCACTACCCAGGTAAATCATGGAAATATGGAGGAAAATTAATGGTAAGGCGGAAAGGTAGAATAATAATTTGCCAACTCTTCTTTCAAACAATTAGAAGAGTCCCCGGCAACGGCGCCAATTTGATGAACTGCAGAATAGCGGTTTGATCAAATAACTGTCAAGCACAAAGAAGGACAGATCGTATTCCACGGGTCTCCTCTATTTGTTTACTCAAATATGTTGGCAATTAAATTCAAGGTTAAACACTTTGTGCATGGTGTGAGTTCCACGACTTCTAATCTAATAAAGCAAGAAAATAAAAGACAAAAAGATTAAAAGGTTGACTAACGAGAAGATAGACGAGCTTAGATTTTGAATCCCCATTAGATTACCAAAGCATTGGCGATCACAAGACCAGCGGTTTTCAATTCTAATTCAATCGGTTTCTATACACCACCATAATTCCTGACCCTTAGGTTTAAGACCGGCGAAGTCGCTCTATCGTTCTAATACCAAGATTAATTAGTCGCCCGGGTACGGTCGCCTCTCGCAACGGCTTAACTAACTGGTGCAATTACTAACGATTAATGAGTTACTCTTGAAGCGGATTAACCCTAACTGGTTCCTACGAAAGGCACACTCCAATGAATAGATTAACTGGTTCAATTGATGTTTTAAAGAGAGGCGAGCGTTCGCTTCTATCCTCAACTTAACAAGAATCTAAACTAGGTGATCAAGGAAGACAGGTTTAAGCGCCAAAGTAGGGAACTGTCTAGCGACTACGTCTAGAGACAACATCTGGCGACTAACCCTAACTTGCAAAAACCTAATCTAGGTGATCAACCAGAGAAGAAACATAAACAATGAAGAACAAAACAACCATGCAAAGAGAAACTGATTGAACTTCGAATCTAATTACTGCCAATCCGTAACCGCTTTAAAGCCCTGGGTCACTTAGGGTTCATCTAATCTAAGCTCTACAAGTTCAGCTACTCATAATGATAACAGAAGAATCAAAGGCAACAAAGAAGATCATCATACAGAGGAAGAACATATAAGAACTGAAAAACCTAATTCTGGCGACTCCGGCGAAGCTTCGATCTCCTCGATCTTCAAATTTAAGCTCGAGTTCTCCGAGGTGGAAGGATGGGTCATGATCTCTCCACGGATCTTCGAACTCTCTAAACTCTATCTATCGACCCTAGAGTCGGTTGACTCTCAAAAGTCTGATTTGTGAAAATATGAATAATGATTGATTTTTCTGGCTGGCTGCCGACTGTTTCTTTAAATAGTTAAGATTAGGATTTTCCAATTCTGCCACGAAAAAGGAAGGACTTATCGGCGAAAACTTAAGGAGTTTTCGTCGAAAACTGTAGTTAAAATCCTCTGTTTCCTTCGTTGATTTCTTTATAACTTTTGGCAAAAACTTTATAGTATTTTCGCCGAAAACTTCAGTTTAAACTCCTCTGCCTGTGTTTGTTGACATCTTTTCGCCAAAAACTCTAAGGTTTTCGGTGAAAACTTAGTGCTGGGCAGTGGTTTGATTGATTCTCTGATCGGTTTGATTTCTGGTTCAATTTCGGTTCACCCTTGAGGTCTTGAACACGTCCGTGGCTACATAAATGATGGCAAAAACCTGTGCTATCACAAAAACACTAGAAAATCATCAAATAGACCCGAAAAGGGCCAAAGTAACCAAATCGGTGGGAAATATGGTAGTTGAGCGAATATTCGCTATTCTACCCCTAAAACCACGTTTCAAGCAAGGAAATGTTGCTTAAATGAGGCTGATAATCATGTCAAATCGAGTGTCATCAATTGCCAAGAGATGTTACATCAACAACAACAACAAACGCGAGATTTGACTCCCTCTTTGATAATATCTTTTCAATGCTACAAGGTCACCAAGAGATACACCAAACAAGAGCATCGACGAGGCGCTAGAGATAACCAAGAGATGCTTCATGAACATCAACAATGCTCATCGAGAACCCAATCTGCCTTGGATAATATCTCTTCAATGCTACATGCTCATCTCGCGACGAATATCAAGCTCGAGCAACCAAAGTAGTTAATGACAAAAGACGCTCAAGAGCTATTCGAAGAAGAAGATGATGATCCTATCCATGACTATTATGAGATAGAAGAATCCTTGGTGGTGGTGGTTGATGAAGACATAGAGCCAATCCATCCTGAAGTTGAAGCTGAAGAGGACCACATAGAGATTGAGGAGATACCCTCACCCATGGTAGTCGAAATCGCGATTTTACTCGCGAAATCGCGCGATTTTATGACTCTACCGATGGACAACGATCAGGATTCCAGGCAAAATCGGACCTTCGTGAAATCGGGTAAAATTGCTGGTAAAATCGCAAAAATCGTAGAATTGGTCGAGTTTGCGGTTTAACCATTCTGCCCAAACTTTTCGGTCACTGCATTTGGGTCTGGGTTAACCGAGGGGGAAACCGGTTTTTAACCAACTTTTTCGGTCACTAGATTAAACGCGGCGTTTTTTAATTAAACCAATTCTCCATTTCTATTTTCTCCATTTCTAGGCTTCACCAAAATATAGAGAGAAACACATCAGTCGAACAAAAACCATAAAAATCGATTTCCTCTTTGCTGCTGCAGTCGAAGGAATCTTTGCTTTGCTGCTGCAGTCGAAGGAAGGAGCCTTACCGTCTGAGTTCCTCACCGAACACAGCAGTCGAAGGAAGCAGTCGAAGGAAGCAGTCGAAGAGCAGGAGTCGAAGGAAGCACAACAGTCGAAGGAAGCAGCAAGGAAGCTGACCTTTGTTCTTCACCAAACACAACAGTCGAAGGAAGCTCACCTGAGTTCTTCACCAAACACAGCAGTCAAAGAAAGAAGGCATTTGATTTCTCTGCCCTTTATGTTGTAACTTCACCAAACCTGAGTTCTTCATCAAATTGCTGCATTGTTGAATTCAGTTTATGTTGTAACAGACGCCTCAATTACCTAACATACTAAGATAATAGAAGGGGGAAATGGTGACAGAAATTCAGTTTATGTTCAAATTGCTGCATTGTCAAGGACTGTTTGTTGTTGCTGTTTCTTGCTGTTTGTCAAGGACCTCAATTTCTCATGTTTGTTGCTGCATTGTCAAGAACATGGTGTTCTCACTCTTTACTCTTACATGCTTGTTTTGTAACAGGTTTGGAAGTTCGGTCATGTCTAATAGTAGTGCATCCAAATCCGGTAGGAGACCACCTAGGAAAAATCCAAATGCACCAGGAAGTAGAAGTCATCCGGGTTGGCAATATGCATTGGATGTTGATGGCACCGCAAAAAAGGCCAAGTGCAAATTCTGCTTAAAGGTATACTCTGGTGGTATCTTTCGCCTTAAACATCATCTTGGAGGAACTAGGGATAATGTAGAAGAAGTGTTAGTGTTCCTGATGATGTTAGGAAGAAAATATTGGAGCTTTTAGATGTTCACTTGGAGGCTAAAGAGGCCAAAAGAACTTGATGTCCACTAGGAATTCTACAGCTTCTGGTTCTGTCTCTCAAGCAACCCATTCAAGGTTTGATGTGTCCATGTCTAGTAGTTCTGGAACTCAAACAACTGTGAGTCAATTGTTGAAAAAAGATCAAAGGAGAGAAGCATGCAAGGGTATCTGACAATGGTTTTACAAAACTGCTACTGCATTCAATGGGACTAGGTGTGAGGAGTATTACCATATGTTTGATCTTGTTGCTAGACATGGTCCGGGTTTTAAGCCACCATCTTACCATGAGGTAAGGGAGACCTTCTTACAAGAAGAGAAGAAAGAAGTGGATGCGAAACTTGGTCACTTTAGAGATGAATGGAAAAGTGTAGGGTGCACCGTAATGTCAGATGGTTGGACGGATACAAGAAGAAGATCAATTTGTAATTTCTTGGTGAATAGTCCAAAGGGGACTGTCTTTATTGAGTCTATTGATACATCAAGCTTCTCAAAGAATGCAGAAAAAGTGATTGAGGAGATACCCCCTCACCTACACTTCCGCCGAGTCAACCTGTAGAGAAGATGGAGCTCATTGAACATGCCACGCCGTACTACCTCTTTCCTCCTCGAGTAGGAGAATTCGAGAAGAACTGGTCATCCAACTAGAACCGCGATCTATTGGAGCACTACCGGCTGCATCACACTTCTAGAGTGCTATCTGGCACTAAACCGCTGGCCTTGAAGACGGCGATTGACTTTAAGGAGCTTCTGAGTTGGGGTCCCTAACAGGTACCGTCCGGCTCAAGGACGTTAAAAGAGAGCACTTTGTGGGAGGCAACCCACGGCTGGAGTCCGTTTTTGAATTTTTCAGTCAGTCTTTTTCGTCGTTCGAATCAGGTTCGGGGGAGCCAAAGTGTCAGTTTAATTTCCTTTCATTTTGATTCATTTCGGTTGGGTTTTGAAAAAAAAAGGTTTTAAATTAGGTTTTCGGCGAGAATTATAATTTCTCGCCGAAAACTATCTCATAAAAACAAACAGTGGCGTCCTCTTTATTTTTTGCCTATTTTCGAAGAAGTTTTTGGCGAAAACTTCCATAGTTTTTGCCAAAACTTGTGTCTGTTTTGAAAATCAGTTTCCTTTTTCGGTCCGATTCTAACGCATACTTGATCGTCCAAATCGGAGCTCTGTAGCTCCGGTTATCCCCGAAACAAGCTTTTCACATTTTTGGCCAACTTCGTCGCTTTCCGTCCATCTTCTTGAGTCGTGTCTAAAAGGTTAGTTGTTCGGTTTTCAATTTTGAATCTTTTGACATGCTGATTGTTGATTTTCGACGAGTTAAATTCCGGTCTACCTCGTTTTGCGTGCCTGCTGTTTCGGTGTGATTTTTTCTGAACTGATTGAGCTTGGATGATCTAGATTGCTCTAGGAGTGTCGTGCCGTGAATTTGAAAAAAAAAGAGTCAAAATATTTTCAAAATTCCCCTAAACCTTCTTTGTTCGACTTTTATTCTGTGTGGATCCGGGACACTTGTCCCGGTATCCTTTTGATCTTTTTGTTGTTTTTGTTTTTGTAGGAACTTGAGTAGCTACTCCGCTCTACTACGGGACTCTCCGTGTTCATCCACTACACCGACCATCTCGTCACATGTTCTTCGTATCTCTTTACTATTGTTTAGTCCTGTGAGGACACAGAACCGTTTAAGTGTGGGGTATAGGATTCTAGGATTATGCATGATCTTGCTTGATTTTCTATGATTCTATGGTTCATATTTGAAATTTCTCTAGCATAGAATTGCTCAATTCTTGACTTTTGATGTTAAATTGACTTCAATTTTGAACAATGATGTCTAGACTGTTCCACTTAGAACCTGTAACCAACGTGTCGGAACTGATATTAAACGAGTCTAGGTCAGAATAGATCACAAATCACTTCGGTAGTTGAAACTTGAATTAATTGAATTGATTGACTTGTAATAACAAAGCTCGATAACACCGTTCTAAGATGATAAATGCTAGCTTTTTCCCATGTTTTCACGCCATATTTGTTCACCTGTGATTGTGGCTTGAGATTAGACGGTTATCCAATTCGAAATCTTGTCTAAAAAGTTATAACTAGCTAGGATTAAGTGATTAAATGGTCAAATCAAGTAATTAAGTTGTGCAAATCAATGTAAAGTTCTTTAAAGTGCTGAAAAGAAAGCTAGGCAAGCCCAACACCTAAGTGAAGTGTTCGGGTTGAGCACTAGCGTAGGCACAAATATTGTGAGCTAGGCAGGTCCAACACCTAAGTGAAGTGTTTGGTATCGAGCACTAGTATGCAGTAAATCAATGGAAGAAGTTTGAAACTTGAAATAAATTGTTGTTTAAATCGGTCCTAGCTAGAACATGTAACGTACAGATCTAGAAAAGGATGAAGTCGAGTCGATAGCCACGTCACTTTTCCTACCTCCGCGTCCACATCATGGCCAGAGCTTAAAGTCTTTTTTATTAGAATTGGTGTTATCGTAGTCGGTTAATCATGATTAATTGTTTTCCCAAGAAATGTGATTTGTTAAAACTACTACTTGAAGTGTGCAGAAAACAGTGAGATCGAAACTTGTTTGGTTGATGTTCTTACATGTGTAGGTCACCTTTTCTATGTGGAACAGTCTAAACCAAATCGTTAGAATTGAATCTCAGTTTAATCTCGTGTCATTTGTGAATTTGAGTGTGTTCTAGTTTAGTTTGCTTGAGGACAAGCAAAAGCTTAAGTGCGGGGTATTGATGACACTCAATTTGACGTGATTATCAGCCCCATTTAAGCAACATTTCATACCCTTTCATGCCATTTTGATGAGTATTTGGTGCATTTGTCGTAACTTTGTGATTATCGGCTCCTAGTGCGTACATTGTCTATTTCTTGGCTATTTTTACCCTTTTTGTGAGCTTTTTTGTGAGCCCCTAGGTTACCACATTATAGAGGACTCTCTCACGAGTCCAGCGCTTCAAACGGAGACCAAATCGGAGTTCAAACGGAGCAGGAATGATCGAAACAAGTTGGAGTGCTGCCCAGCTCAAAACGCTGCGTTTTGGAGCTTACATGCCGTGTAAGCTAAATACATTGTGAGCTTACACGCCGTGTAAGCTCCCCAGACGGGAAAATTCAGCCTTTTCCAACTTGTAAAGGGTTTCTAGGGTTATATATAGACTTTTTAAAGCCAGATTGAAGATACACAATTTTGGCTGATTAGCCACGACCTTAGGGTTGATAGATAGAGTTTAGATAGTTCGAAGATCTGTGGAGAGATCGTGACACCATCCTTCCACCTCGGAGAGCTCGGAGCTTAAAGTTGAAGATCCAGGAGATCGAAGCTTCGCCGGAGTCGTCAGAATTAGGTTTTTCAGTTCTTATCTGTTCTTCCTTTGTATGATGATTTCCTTTGTTGCCTTTGATTCTTCTGTTATCGTTATGAGTAGCTGAACTTGTAGAGCGTAGATTAGATGAACCCTAAGTGACCCAGGGCTTTAAAGTGGTCACGGATTGGCGGTAATTAGATTCGAAGTTCAATTAGTTTCTCCTTGCATGGTTTTTTTGTTCTTGACTATTTATGTTTCTTCTCTGGTTGATCGCCTAGATTAGGTTTATGCAAGCTAGGGTTAGTCGCCAGACAACTTCCCTGCTTTGGTGCATAAATTTCTCTTCCTTGATCGCCTAGTTTAGATTCTTGTTAAGCAGAGGATAGAAGCGAACGCTCGCCTCTTTTTAAAACATCAAATAAACCAATTAACCTATTCATTGAGTGTGCCTTTCGTAGGAACCAATTAAGGTTAATCCACTGCAAGAGTAACTCATAAATCGTTAGTAATTCCATTAGTTAGTTTAGTCGTTGCGAGAGGCGACCATACCCGGGTGACTAATTAATCTTGGTAGCAAGATCGGATAGAGCAAACGTTCGCCAGTCTTAAACCTAAGGGCAGGATTTATGGTGGTGTATAGAAACCGATTGAATTAGAATTGAAAACCGCTGGTCTTGTGATTGCCGTTGCCTTGGTGATCTAAGGGGGATCCGAAATCTAAGCTCGTCTATCTTCTCGTTAGTCAACCTTTTAATCTTTCTGTCTTTTATTTTCCTGCTTTATTAGATTAGAAGTCGGGGAACTCACACCACGCACAACTTGTGTTTAAACCTGAGTAATTTGCCAACATATTTGAGTAGACAAGAAGAAGAGACCTCGAGTAGAATACGATCTAGTCAACCTTGGTAGATTAGTTATTTGACTGCACGCATTACAACGTTCATCACCTGCAATACACAACTCAGGGCAGACTAGAATTGGATGACAGGAATCCTACCCCACACTTAGCCTGAAACCACCATTTGGAGAAGAACAAAGCATGCAAGTGGGGGTAAGCAGATAAGCCGAGTTACCACAATTTCAAAGGATAGAAGAAAAGAAACGGCCAGCATGCAGGGAAAAATGACATTCAATCACCTAGTATTAGAAATGAAGCAGTTCAAAACACGCGAAGCATAAGACAATTCATCGGCACAAAATCAAAGAACTCTGTCCACGAGGGCAAAAATAGATCAAAAGAATTCCCAAAGTCTAGCCAGATTACGCCGAAACAGCAAACACGCAATTCGAGGAAAATCGAAAAAGTCAACCAAAGTCAACAGGCAAAAACCAAAATTCGAAACGCCAAAAGATTCAAAATCCGTGGTTGAACAACTAACCGTGAAGACATGACTCGAGAAAACGATTGGAAATTCGGGAAATCGATGAAAAACTTGACAACTCGTTTCGGGAGAACCAGAACTATAGGGCTATGATTCTAAAGCTCTAGGCAGAGAATAGCCAAGAAAGAGGAGGGGGGTGCAGCGGCAGTGGCGGTGCACCGGCGAAGCGGCGGTTGGTCGGCGGGAACAAGGGGCGAGCGGCGTGGCGAAAAGAAGGAGAGAGAGAGCGGGGGGTTTTGTGTTTTTTGCGGGGGGGGGGGGGGGTCGCCAAAAATAAAAGCGGAATCAGGCTAAATAGTCGGCGGAAAAGCTTCAATTTTTTGGCAAAAACTGGGTAGATTTTTTCGGCGAAAATCCTTTATAACTCAAAACGACGGCCGTTTTAAGACAAGAATTTTTGCCGCAAAGTTGGGTTTTTGGCGAGAAGTTTTCGAAACTGAGAAACAGGAGGATCAGGCTACTTTAAAACCGGAGTTTTCGGCAAAAACTGGTGGAGTTTTCGGTGAAAACTCGTTTGAAAATCAGGTCGGCATTTTTTTAAAGGGGTTTTAAAAGAAAACGACTCGAAATGAAAACTAACTGACTCCAGCCGTAGGTTGCCTCCCACGAAGCGCTCTTGTTTAACGTCCGTGAGCTGGACGATACCTGGATCGGCGTTATGGGGGTGACGTAAAGTAGTGCACGTCGATTAGGAAACAGCTAAATATTTTTCACCCGAGTAGTTCAAAATTTTCGGCGAAATCACCCTTTATTTTCGGCAAAATCGCCCTTTGATTTTCGAACCCGGTCTCCTGTTTCGTATTTTTGGTTCGAATAGTTGTGTGTTTTCGGCGAAAATCCTTTTGAAATCCGGCGGTCATTTTAACTCCCATTTTCGGCGAAAACAACCTATTGGTTTCGCCGAAAATTCCTTTAAAAATCAGAAAATCCCCTCTTAAAAATCCGGTCTCCCTCCTCTCTCTCCTCACTTCCCATTTTCGTTCAAAACCCGAAAATAAACCCTCTCCCCTTTTGTTTCAAAATCGTCGCCGCCACCCCACTTTAAAACCATCGTCACCGCCGTTTCCCCCGCCGCCGCTCAACTCCCCTCCCCATTCCGATTCCATCGAGCCCTAAAACAGCCGAATCTTTTGACATATGGATTGCTGAATTTCGTCGGGGTTGACTTTCGGTTGACTTTTCGGTTTGCCTCGTTTTGTGTGCCGACTGTTTTCTGTGAACTAGGTTAGCTGAACTTGTAGAACTGTTCTAGCATGCTTAGGGAGTTCCTTGCTTAATTTCCATATCATTTGATCATGTGTTGCTATGCATACGATTAATTCTTGTTATGTTGACTTGTGAGAAATGTCGGTTTGACCATGAACTGTATTTGATCGTTTGGCTGTCGTATGTGTTCTTTCTCGTTCATAGTATCGTGCTTGCCATTTGAGATCATATTTTACCGTCATTCTCCAAGTTATGATAGTCTTTCCATGATTAGGGTTCAATATGCTTAAATGTTGACTTTCTAAATGTCGGTTTGACTTTTTGAACTCTGATTGTGCTTATCCGATTCTGGCTGTTCCTAAATATGTATTTTACTGTCTATGATTACCGGTTACTCCGCTTTGCTTACCACACTTAGTTTCCCTCATTTCTTTGTGAAATTGAGTCTTTCTACTAAGTGTGGGGTAGGGTTTTAGTTGACTAATCTGGTTTCATTCTGGTTTTAGGAACACCACTTTTGAGCGCAGGACTAAGGCGCGACTTGATGGCGCCTCGAGCTCAGGAGCTGCCGCTCCCGTCACACCCGCCGTTTGGGTCCTCCACCCGCACTACCTCGCCGGGCTGGATACCATCGCACTATCGCCGTCTACCTGACTTCTACTTCGAGGGCTTCCAGAAGCTCGAGCACGTTCGGGGAGCTGACGTGCGCCCTCTGTCCATGGAGTCCCTCTTCGATCACGACGAGGACTACCACCGGAATGTGCATGACGCCCTAGCACCGGCAGGTCTCCTAGAGCTAACCACCATCGCTGCCGAGTTCCCAGACATTGCCCTCCAGGAGTTCTGGGCAACCTTTGATCTGGATGAGCATAAGAGGAAGCAACGCCAGAAGGTTGTGACCTTCTATCTTGGTGGGGTGTACAGGCAGCTCACCTACGATGAGTTTGCTGCTCATCTTGGCATCCCCTACGAGCATTATCACGATCATCACCTAGGCTGGGGCGAAGATGATAACGACGAGGAGTACCACGCGCTCTGGAGCCACATGACAGGCGTGCCTGGCGATCGCCTCGGGACGAACAACTCAGTTAAGTCGCTCTCTCACCCTCTCTTTAAATTTATTCATATGGTTTGGCGTAGATCCCTTTTATATGTACTCGACAAGGATCGCCACCATATCCTTAAGGAGGACCTCATGCTTCTCCGAGCCATCCGAGAGAGCTACCCTCTACACCCCGGCTGGGTACTGGCTCGCATCTTCCGCCAGAAGACCAGGAGGAAGACGCCACCTCGCAGACTCTTAGGGGGTAACTTCTTAGGTCAACTCATCATCTCCTTCGGGATCAGCCATGAGTATGGCCAGCACATTCCACGACACCGTGTTAGGACTGTTGGAGGAGACTTAGCGGTTGTGTACGACTTAGAACTCGACCTCAGTCCCCATGTAGCAGCAGATCCTCCACTCCAGCCTGTGGTCGAGTCGGAGGAAGAAGATGATGCTGAGGAGCAGCAGCCCCAGCCGCCGCCAGTATTCCACGATTATATACCCTCGCCACATCATCAGGCAGGGTATGCTCACCAGTCGCCGCCGCACATTCCCGATCCATACCAGGCGCCTCCCCAACAGCCCCGACGCCACCCGCGGATGTTGGAGAGTTGTACGAGCGACTTCAGGAGTGGCGCATCACCGACAACGCCACGCAAGAGGCGCGATGGACTATTATGCAGCAGCATATGCGCCGCGCCGATAGGCGATATGAGGCACAGCTGGCGTGGCAACGTCAGCTCGGCGAGCACCTCCACTTTCCACCTCCCGGTTCACCGGACCAGCAGTGATCAGGTTGTATTCCTTTTCTGGTGTCTTCTTTTTATTTATTCTTTTCAGATTTCGGTCCAACTTTTTTCTGTGTGGATCCGGGACACTTGTTCCGGTTTCCTTTTTATGTTTTATTTGTTTTTGTTTTGTAGGCAGTAGGGAGATTCCCTCTGCTTCGCTTGGGTAGATTCCCTCCGCTCCGAGGACCCGTGCTAATCCCCTACACCAATCATCTCGGTCTAGGTTCTTCTACTTCACTCCGAACTCTAGAATTAGTCCTGTGAGGACACAGTCCAATTTAAGTGTGGGGTAGGATGCTAGAGAACCTTGCATGAACTTGATTGCCCTTGATTGTGTTTTATGTGTGCCTCGTGATTCCATTCCAGTCTCTCTAGCATTAGAATGGCTCAGTTCTTGATTTTTGATGTTAAGTTGTTGTTCAAACCTTCATAATGATGCTTAGACTACTTAACGTAGAACTTGAGAACCATCTTGTATACTTTGATGCTAAATTGCCTGGTCAGAATAGAATTTTGAAATCACACTTGTAGTTTGTAGCCTTGATTGCATGAAAATGACCGAATCCGACTAGCAAACCAACTGTGAGCTTTTGATCCATTGCACGTAACTTGCAATTTTAATTCTTTCTGAGTGGTTTTCTGTTTACTTGACTGAGTTAGAATTTGCATGAGACCTACTCGAGACCGCACGATGACACGAGTTTCTAGAAGGATAGGGGCACCTAGATTCAGCTACTAAGCCAGATAGCCTACCAAACGATAAAATCCACTAGGTTTAGACCCTTGAGCTTGGCCTGTTCTTTGGGTTCGATAATACATTACAGCCATTTCCCATTTCTTTCATTCCCCGTTGATCCCCTGTGGTTGTAGTTCTAGATTGACCTACCGGAAGTCGGTTTGTGGTAACCTGCCTATAGCCATTAAACAGGCGGTCTTAGCTAATATGTCCAGACCT
The DNA here is from genome assembly GCA_034768395.1 of Linum lewisii. Taxonomy (NCBI): domain Eukaryota; kingdom Viridiplantae; phylum Streptophyta; class Magnoliopsida; order Malpighiales; family Linaceae; genus Linum; species Linum lewisii. The sequence continues at coordinate 29,978,417 of CM068296.1, forward strand.
GTAAACCCCTCTAGCAACTAAAAGAAAATCGGCACAAGAGAAAAAAAAGTGAAGTAAGAAAAGAAAGAAAATTCGAAAAAATAGTGAAGAAAAGAAAAATAAGAAAAAGTTCAAAGTTTTTAGTTCAATAAAACGTTCTTCTCCCTACAAATGGAAGAACGAAGTCAGAAGAAAAGAAAAAAAAAGAATCGTGTAAAGAAGAAAAAAAATAAGTGCTAGGTTGCTTGAGGGTAGCATAGGACGAGCGTTCATCATTCCACCCATGGTTGGTTAGACGGTAGAAGCCATAGATTAGATTCGAGGGAAGTTAGTCGAAAGCTACACCGCACAAAGCCATCATCATACATTCCCATCATCCATCTCATTATAAACACGAGTAGTGTAGATTTCATTGCGGTCCTAGCAGGGAAGTCCTTCTTGACTAGATACTCGTATTATCACAGTGGTGAAGATGTGGTCGAAATGCAAACTTATGACAGAATTCGGTAACAGAAAATGATCGAGAGCAGAAACACGTCTTTAAACACAGAGAGTGAGAGTCCCCATTGTACTATATATATCCTGTGTGAGGAGTCTGGTCGGTCAGGTCAAATTCGTGCATAATTGGTTGCTAATTACTTGTCGTGTGTAGTTTATTAGTGAGACCAGGTAGTTTGGCTGATCTGTATGCATGTTAGGTTTCTTGTTCTATGATCGATCTGTCTAATAATTCATTGTGTTTGATTGAGCTCCAATTTAATCGATCTTATCATTTATGAACATGAGCGTCTCTATTCAGTTTGCTTGAGGACAAGCAAAAGCTTAAGTGTGGGGTATTTGATGACACTCGATTTGACGTGATTATCAGCCTCATTTAAGCAACATTTCCTTGCTTAATACATGGTTTTTAGGGTAGAATAACGAATATTCAATCAATTGCCCTATCTCGTGCCATTTGTGTTACCTTGGCCCGTTTCGGGTCTATTTGATGGTTTTCTAGTGTTTTTACGTTAGCATAGGTTTTTACCGTCAAATAAAGTAGCCATGGACGTGTCTAAGGCGTTGGAACATCGAGGAACTGAACCGGAATCGATCAAAAGGGCCAATCAAAGTCAAACAAAATCCTGCCCGATTACAAAGATCTTTTCGCCGAAAATTACCTATTGATTTCGGCAAAAATAACATCACAAATCAACTGGTGCCGAGTCAAAGGAATTTTTGGCAGAAATCGATCAAGTGTTCGAACCAAAAACTGAGTCCAGAGAAGAGCGAAAAATACCCCCTCATTTGCAAAGGAATTTTCGCCGAAAATTCCTCAAGAATTTCGGCGAAAATATTAGAGGAATCCGGATCAGTTAGGGTTAAGTATAAATACTTAACCCGGCGGCCCAAAGAGGATATACATCATAATTCGCAAAATACAACTTTTCGAAATCAGAATTCAGAGAATCCTCTCAAGTTCTGGAGCGAAGAGTTAGAGTTCGAAGAGCCGGAGAGAGATCGTGACGCCATCCCTTCCGTCTCGGAGAACCGGAGCTAGGAGTTTATCTACCGAAGATCGAAGTCTGTCAGAGTCGTCTAAATTAGGTTTTTCAGATTCTTTTCTGTTCTTCCTCTGGATGATGAACTCTTTCTTTGTCTTTGTTTCTTTTGTAATAATCATGAGTAGCTAAACTCGTTAGAGCTTAGACTAGATGAACCCTAAGTGACCCAGGGCTTTAAAGCGGTCACGGATCGGCGGTGATTAGATTCAAAATTCAATCAGTTTCTCATTCATGTTTGATTTGTTCTTCATTGTTCATGTTTCTTGTCTGGATTGATCACCTAGATTAGATCCTGGTTAAGCTAAGGATAGAAGCGAACGCTCGCCTTACTTTAGAACATCAAATTGAACAATTAACCTTATAATTGGAGCGTGCCTTTCGTAGGAACCGGTTAGGGTTAATTCACTGCAAGAGTAACTCATTAATCATTAGTAATTGCACCAGTTAATTAAGTCATTGCGAGAGACGACCGTACCCGGGCGGCTAGTTAATCTTGGTAGTTAGAATGGATAGAGCGAACGTTCGCCGGTCTTAAACCTAAGGGTAAGGAGTTATGGTGGTGTCTTAGTAATTGATTGAATGAGAATCGAAATCCGCTGATCTGTTGATTGCCAATGCTCTGGGGAACGAAGGGGGATTCAAAGTCTAAGTTCGTCTGTCATCCTTGTTTTCAAACCCTAATTTCCAATCTGCTTTAGTTTAATTTTTAATTTCTCCGCATTTCGTAGATTTAGAAGTCGTGGAACTCACACCACGCACAACTTGCTTGCATTTGAGTATTTCGCCAGTTTTAAAGTAGTCAATCTTAGAAAACCCCTAGAATACGATCTACCCTAGCTTTTGTAGCTTTCTTAGTTATTTGTTTGAACCCGAACAACGATCTTAGGTTCATCACTAATCCCAGTAGATATTTCTTGAGCCTGTGACCATAAATGGTTCTTGACCCTGGCCTTTAATTAGGACGCTGCCCAGGGACGACTGCCGCACCACGGTATAGGGTCCTGACCATCGGGACTTCAGTTTACCCGGGAAGAGCTTCAACCGAGATTTATACAAGAGGACTTCATCTCCGGGGTAGAATTGCTTGATCATTTTCAATTGGGAGTCATGAATTCTGATGACACTCGATTTGACGTGATTTTCAGCCCCATTTAAGCGACATTTCATGCCCCTTTGATGCCATTTTGATGAGTATTTGGTGAATATGTGTTTATTATGTAATTTTAGGCTCCTAGTGCGTACATTGTCCATTTCTTGGCTGTTTTATCCTTTTTTTGAACTTTTATGTTGAGCCCCCAGGTTACCACATTATATAAGACTTTCTCACGAGTCCAACGCTTCAAACGGGGACCAAATCGGAGTTCAAACGGAGCGGGAATGATCGAAACAAGTTGGAACTCTGCCCAGCTCATAACGCTGCGTTTTGGAGCTTACACGCCGTGTAAGCTAAATACACTGTGAGCTTACACGCCGTGTAAGCTCCCCAGATGGGAAAATTCAGCCTTTTCCAACTTGTAAAGGGTTTCTAGGGTTATATATAGATTTTTTAAAGCCAGATTGTATAGACAGGAATTTTGGCTAATTAGCCACGACCTTAGGGTCGATAGATAGAGTTTAGAGAGTTCGAAGATCCGTGGAGAGATCGTGATGCCATCCTTCCACTTCGGAGAGCTCGGAGCTTAAAGTTGAAGATCCAGGAGATCAAAGCTTCGTCGAGTCGTCAGAATTAGGTTTTTCAGTTCTTATCTGTTCTTCCTCTGTATGATGATTTCCTTTGTTGCCTTTGATTCTTCTGTTATCGTTATGAGTAGCTAAACTTGTAGAGGTTAGATTAGATGAACCCTAAGTGACCCAGGGCTTTAAAGCGGTCATGGATCGGCGGTGATTAGATTCAAAGTTCAATCAGTTTCTCTTTCATGTTTGATTTGTTCTTCGTTGTTTATGTTTCTTGTCTGGATTGATCACCTAGATTAGATTCTTGTTAAGCTAAGGATAGAAGCAACGCTCGCCTTACTTTAAAAAAATAAATCGAACAATTAACCTATTCATTGGAGTGTGCCTTTCGTAGGAACCAGTTAGGGTTATACCACTGCAAGAGTAACTCATAAATCGTTAGTAATTCCACCAGTTAGTTAAGTCGTTGCGAGAGGCGACCGTACCTAGGCGACTAATTGATCTTGGTAGCTAGATCGGATAGAGCGAACGTTCGCCAGTCTTAAACCTAAGGGTAAGGAGTTATGGTGGTGTCTAGAAACCGATTGAATTAGAATTGAAAACCGCTGGTCTTGTGATTGTCGTTGCCTTGGTGATCTAAGGGGGATTCGAAGTCTAAGCTCGTCTATCTTCCTGTTACTCAACCTTTTTAATCCTTCTGTCTTTTATTTTCCTTTGTTTATTAGATTAGAAGTCGTGGAACTCACACCACGCACAACTTGTTTAAATCGAGTAATTTGCCAACATATTTGAGTAGGCAAAAAGAAGAGACCTCGAGTAGAATACGATCTAGTCTACATTGGTAGATTAGTTATTTGAAGCACGCCAAAAGCGTGTCATCAAATTGGCGCCGTTGCCGGAAATTCTTCTAATTGTTGCAAAGAAGAGTTGGCTAATTATTCTTCTACCTTTCCGCCTTACCATTTAATTTTCCTCCATATTTCCATGATTTACCTGGGTAGTGCTTCTTAGTTTTGATTATGCAGGATAACAGGTGGGATGACCAGTACCAAGAGTGGTACATCAATGAAGCACCATATCTCCATGATTATCGAGAAATGCTACATCAATAACAACAATAGACGGCGAGATTTGACACCCTCTTTGATAAGATCTCTTCAATGCTACAAGGTTACCAAGAGATACACCAACAAGAGCATCAAAGTGGCGCTAGAGATAACCAAGAGATGCTTCATGAACATCAACAATGCTCGTCGAGAACCCAATCTACCTTGGATAATATCTCTTCAATGCTACAAGCTCATCTCGCGACGGACATCAAGCTCGAGCAACAAAAGCAGTTAATGACAAAAGAACCTCAAGAGCTGTTCGAAGAAGAAGATGATGATCCTATCCATGACTATTATGAGCTAGAAGCATCTGATGAAGAATCCTTGGCGGTGGTGGTTGATGAAGACATAGAGCCAATCCATCCTGAAGTTGAAGCCGAAGAGGAGCACGTAGAAATCGAGGAGATATCTTCAATTGAGCTTCCTCCGAGCCAACGTATAGATCAAACCAGAGACGAGGAAGTATACACACTCGATCCCGAGAGACCTCTTGATGAGCATCAGGTGGAGAAGATGGATCTCATTGACCATGTCGCGCCGTACTACCTCTTTCCTCCTCCGGTTGGAGAATTCAAGAAGAATTGGTCATCCAAACAGAACCGCGATCTACTAGAGCACTACCGGCTGCATCACCCTTCTGGAGTGCTACATGGCACTCAACCACTGGCCTTGAAGAAGATGATTGACTTCAAGGAGCTTTTGAGTTGGGGTCCCTAACAGGTACCGTCCGGCTCAAGAACGTTAAAGAGAGCGCTTCGTGGGAGGCAACCCACGGCTGGAGTCCGTTTTGAATTTTTGAGTCAGTCTTTTTCGTCGTTCGTGTCGGTTTCAGGGAGCCAAAGTGTCAGTTTAATTTCCTTTCATTTGATTTGTTTTCGGTTGGGTTAAAAAACGTTTTAAAATAGGTTTTCGGCGAGAATTGAAAGTTCTCGCCGAAAACATTTCACAATTTACAAATAGTGAACGTCCTTCTTTATTTTTGCCTATTTTTGAAGAAGTTTTCGCGAAAACTTCCATAGTTTTCGCCGAAAACCTGTGTCTATTTTGAAAATCAGTTTCTTTTTTCGGTCCGATTTCAACGCATACTTGATCGTCCAAATCGGAGCTCTGTAGCTCCGGTTATCCCCGAAACAAGCTTTTCACGTTTTTGGCCACCTTCGTCGTTTTCCGTCCATTTTCTTGAGTCATGTCTTAAAGGTTAGTTGTTGGGTTTTCAATTTCGAATCTTTTGACATGTTGATTTTTAAATTTCGACGAATTTAATTCCGGTCTACCTCGTTTTATGTGACTGCTGTTTCGGTGTGATTTTTTCTGAACTAATTAAACTTGGATGATCTAGATTGCTCTAGGAGTGTCGTGCCGTGAATTTGAAAAAAAAAGAGTCAAAATATTTTCAAAATTCCCCTAACCTTTTTCGTTTTGACTTTTATTCTGTGTGGAACCAGGACACTTGTCCCGGTATCCTTTTGATCTTTTTGTTGTTTTTGTTTTGTAGGATCTTGAGTAGCTACTCCACTCTGCTCCGGTCGCTTCGTGTTCATCCACTACACCGACCATCTTGTCTCAGGTTCTTCGTATCTCTCTACTCTAGATTAGTTCTGTGAGGACACAGAACCGTTTAAGTGTGGGGTAGGATTCTAGGATTATGCATGATCTTGCTTGATTTTCTGTGATTTTATGGTTCATTTTTGAAATTTCTCTAGCATAGAATTGCTCAATTCTTGACTTATGATGTTAAATTGACTTCAATTTTGAACAATGACGTTTAGACTGTTCCATTTAGAACTTGTAACCAACGTGTTGGCACTAATATCAAATGAGTCTAGGTCAGAACAGATCATAAATCACTCTTGTAGTTGAAACTTGAATCAATTGAATATGTGTTAATAACAAAGCTCGATAACACCATTCTAAGATGATAAATGCTAGCTTCTTCCATGTTTTCACTCCATATTTGATCACATGTGATTGTGGCTTAAGATTAGGCGGAAATCCAATTCGAAATTTTGTGTAAAAATTATAACTAGCTAGAATTAAGTGACTAAATGGTTAAATTAAGTAATTGAGTTGTTCAAATCAATGTTAAAGTTTTTTAAAGTGCTAAAAATAAAGTTACGCAAGCCCGACACCTAAGTGAAGTGTTCGGGTTGAGCACTAGCATAAGCACAAATACTGTGAGCTAGGCAGGTCCAACACCGAAGTGAAGTGTTTGGTATCGAGCACTAGTATGCAGTAAATCAATGGAGAAAGTTTGAATCTTGAAAGAAATTGTTGTTTAAATCAGTCCTAGCTAGAACATGTAACGTACAGATCTAGAGGCGGATGAAGTCGAGTCGATAGCCACGTCACTTTTCCTACCTCCGCGTCCACATCATGGCTAGAGCTTAAAGTCTTTTTGATTAGAATTGGTGTTATCGTAGTCGATTAATCTTAATTAATTGTTTTGCCAAGAAATGAGCTTTGTTAAAACCACTACTTGAAGTGCACAGAAATTAGTGAGATCGAAAACTTGTTTGGTTGATGTTCTTGCATGTGTAGGTCACTTTTTCTACGTGGAACAGTCTAACCCAAATCGTTAGAATTGAATCTCAATTTAATCTCGTGTCATTTGTGAATTTGAGTGTGTTCTACTTCAGTTTGCTTGAGGACAAGCAAAAGCTTAAGTGTGGGGTATTGATGACACTCGATTTGACGTGATTTTAAGCCCCATTTAAGCGACATTTCATGCCCCTTTGATGCCATTTTGATGAGTATTTGGTGAATATGTTTTTATTATGTAATTTTAGGCTCCTAGTGCGTACATTGTCCATTTCTTGGCTGTTTTTATCCTTTTTTGAACTTTTATGTTGAGCCCCCAGGTTTCCACATTATACAGGACTTTCTCACGAGTCCAACGCTTCAAACGGGGACCAAATCGGAGTTCATACGGAGCGGGAATGATCGAAACAAGTTGGAACTCTGCCCAGCTCATAACGCTGCGTTTTGGAGCTTACACGCCGTGTAAGCTAAATACACTGTGAGCTTACACGCCGTGTAAGCTCCCCAGATGGGAAAATTCAGCCTTTTCCAACTTGTAAAGGGTTTCTAGGGTTATATATAGACTTTTTAAAGCCAGATTGTATAGACAGGAATTTTGGCTGATTAGCCACGACCTTAGGGTCGATAGATAGAGTTTAGAGAGTTCGAAGATCCGTGGAGAGATCGTGACGCCATCCTTCCACCTCGGAGAGCTCGGAGCTTAAAGTTGAAGATCCAGAAGATCGAAGTTTGCCGGAGTCGTCAGAATTAGGTTTTTCAGTTCTTATCTGTTCTTCCTCTGTATGATGATTTCCTTTGTTGCCTTTGATTCTTCTGTTATCGTTATGAGTAGTTGAACTTGTAGAGCTTAGATTAGATGAACCCTAAGTGACCCAGGGCTTTAAAGCGGTCATGGATCGGCGGTGATTAGATTCAAAGTTCAATTAGTTTCTCTTTCATGTTTGATTTGTTCTTCGTTGTTTATGTTTCTTGTCTGGATTGATCACCTAGATTAGATTCTTGTTAAGCTAAGGATAGAAGCGAACGCTCACCTTACTTTAAAACATCAAATCGATCAATTAACGTATTCATTGGAGTGTGCCTTTCGTAGGAACCAGTTAGGTTAATCCACTGCAAGAGTAACTCATAAATCGTTAGTAATTCCACCAGTTAGTTAAGTCGTTGCGAGAGGCGACCGTACCTGGGCGACTAATTAATCTTGGTAGCTAGATTGGATAGAGCGAACGTTCGCCAGTCTTAAACCTAAGGGTAAGGAGTAATTTGCCAACATATTTGAGTAGGCAAGAAGAAGAGACCTCGAGTAGAATACGATCTAGTCTACCTTGGTAGATTAGTTATTTGAAGCACGCCAAAAGCGTGTCATCAAATTCTCTTGGTGCGCTCCTTGTAAAGCTTCGTGCTCTCATACGAGTGGAGACGGTGTTCTTCAATCTCATCGATCTGGTCATGGCGTTTATTACCTACTACTGCATAACTCATATTCAACTCTTTATTAGCCCAAAACGCCTTGTGCTCAAGCTCAACTGGTAAATGGCATGCTTTGCCATAGACCAGCTATACGGTGAGGTACCGATGGGAGTCTTGTAGGCAGTTCGATAAGCCCATAAGGCATCATTGAGCTTAGATGACCAGTCCTTGCGAGACCATTAGCTTGAGGATTGTAAGCTGTGGACATTCGGTGGGTGATGCCAAAGCGTTTGCACACCCGGTCGAAATGTCCATGGAAGTGGGTACCCCTATCGCTTATGATAAAGCGAGGTGAACCAAAACACGTGAAAAGACGTGTAAGGAACCGACCCACCACTCTTGAATCGTTAGTGGGTAGAGCTTCAGCTTCAGCCCACTTAGAAACATAGTCAACGGCTATAAGAATGTACTTGTTTCCGTTGGAGGGTGTGAACGGACCCACAAAATCAATTCCCCAAACATCAAAATGGGCATCTCATTTCGGTTAGAGATGTTACCTGATCGTTGGCATGCATCACAATGACGAGCAAAAGGTCACAATCACTGAAGATTGAAGGCCAGTAAAAACTAGTTTCAAGTACCTTTCTTGCAGTGCGGTTGCCGCCGAAGTGTCCTCCAAACTGACCCTCATGGCACTTACGCATGATGTCAGCCACTTCGATGTAGGAGACACATCTTCAGATCATTCTGTCAATACTGATGGGTATAAGAAGGGCTCGTCCCAGAAGTATGACTTAGCCTCTTTGAAGAGCTTCTTGCATGCATTATAGTCCAGCTCAGCGGGTATGATGTCGTGAGAGAGATAATTAGTTAGGGTAGCATACCAGGGCTCATCAGAATCGGTTGCGTCACTTAGCTCTTGAGCGTGAGTGATTGCCCAGGGCTCGATGGCTATGCTGTTGACCTGTTCATAGATTTCAACACGCAGCAGCTCGTCAGGGAAAGAATCATTGATAGGGGTAGTAGTAGACTTACTGTCTGTGATTCCTGAGTCGAGAAAGGTGATCGGCTACTAAATTCTCAGCTCCCTTCTTGTCTTTAATCTCTTTGTCGAACTCTTGGAGTAAGAGGATCCACCGGATGAGCCTTGGCTTCGAATCCTGCTTGGCTAACAGATGGCACAGAGCAGCATGATCTGTATAGACGATGGTGTGTGAAAGAACCAGGTACTATCTGAACTTATCAAAGGAGAAAATGATAGCTAGAAGCTCTTTCTCTGTAGTAGTGTAGTTCCTTTGAGCGTCGTTCAGCGTCTTGCTAGCAAAATAGATGGGATGAAACCTCTTTTCTTTTCTCTGACCAAGAACTGCGCCAACGGCAAAGTGCTAGCATCGCACATGATTTCGAATGGGAGATTCCAATCTGGTGCTGTAAGGATCGGTGCGGTAGTGAGTCTAGTCTTCAGGGTCTCAAAGGCTGCAAGACAAGCTTTATCAAAAATGAAAGGAACATCTTTCTCAAGAAGCTTCGTCATTGGGAGAGTGATCTTGGAGAAGTCTTTAATGAATCTCCTGTAGAATCCACATGACCGAGGAAGCTTCGAACTGTCTTGACCGAGGTCGGCGGTGGCAAACTGGCGATGGTTTCAAGCTTGGCCCGGTCTACTTCTATACCGAGCTTAGAGATCCTATGGTCAAGAACAATGCCTTCGCTAACCATAAAGTGACATTTCTCCCAACTAAGAGCCAGGTTGGTTTCCTCACAACGAGCTAGCACCTTGTCCAGGTTGGCCAAGCACTTGGAAATGAGTCTCCATAGACGGAGAAGTCGTCCATGAATACCTCCACCACATTCTCGACTAGATCTCCGAATATAGCAAGCATGCATCTATGAAAAGTGGCAGGAGCATTACATAAACCAAAGGGAATGCGACGATAAGCAAACGTACCAAACGGCCAGGTGAAAGTCGTCATCTCTTGATCGTCGAGCTCGATGGGGATCTGAAAGTAACTGGACATCCCGTCTAAGAAGCAATAGTAGTCATGACTAGCTAACCGTTCCAGCATCTGGTCAATGAATGGTAGTGGGAAGTGATCCTTCTTTGTAGCGTCATTAGTCGTTGATAATCGATACAGACTCTCCATCCGGTAACCGTGCGAGTGGGAATGAGCTCACCCTTCAGATTAGGGATGACGGTGATTCCTCCCTTCTTTGGGATGACTTGAGTCGGACTGACCTAAGGACTGTCGGCAATAGGGTAGATGATACCGGCATCCAGAAGTTTGAGGACTTCCTTCTTCACAACTTCCTGCATCAGAGGGTTTAATCGGTGTTGTGGTTGTCTGACTGGTTTGAACTCTTCATCTACAACTATCCAATGCTTGCAGAAGGTTTCAGAGATGCCTCTTATGTCGGCCAACTTCCAGGCAATGGCTCGGACATGCTTTTGAGTAGCCTAATCAGTTGCTCTTTCTACTCGGGAGATAGATTCGAATTGATGATGACTGGCAGCTGGCATTCCTTCCCTAGGAATGCATACTCTAGATGGTCAGAAGCTCCTTTAAGGTGAGTTCTGGCGGGTTCTCATATGAAGTAGTGATCCGAATTGATGCTGGTTCAATGTGTGCAGGCGCAGAAGTGGTTGTGGAAGTCACTTTCTGATCGTCTAACTCGTCCTGCCACATGCGCTGCTCTGGATCTTCTAGTGCACTGTCAATTCCTGAAATCAAGCACAACTCTAGCGGATCACTAGATAAGGCATTAGTGATGAAGTTGGCCGAGGCCAACTCCATAGAATCAACAGTATAACAATTATCATCTTGAGCAACATAATATCTCATGTTATCCTTAATGAAGAAGGTAACACTGTCCTATCCTACACTTAAAGTTAACAGGCCCTGTTTGCAGTTAATATTTGCACCAGCAGTTGTTAAGAAAGGTCGACCTAAGATAAGCGTTCCGTCTAACTCACGTGTATCTAGAACAACGAAATCTGCAATTATGGTAAAAGGACCACACAAACAGCTACATCTTCTATTATACCCCTAGGCAGCTTGATAGACCTATCGGCTAGCACGAGATGCAAAGTAAGTGGTTTTAATTTCCCTAGGTTTAACTTTTCATAAAGATAAACATGCATAACATTAATAGAAGCACCAGAATCAGCCAGACTACGGTCAATTTTAATACCATTAATGATGCACGGTAATGTAAAAGGACTGGGATCAGAACACTTAACTGGCGGTGGTGGCGGCTGGCGCATGGGAGACGAGTACCAAAGAGAAAAGCGCATTCGTTAGTAAGCGTGACAGAGTACCCTCTCCGTTCTTCACCTTCTTCACGAGATCCTTAAAGAATTTCCCCGAATGGTGGTATGATCTCTACAGCTTCAGTCACTAGTATCTTGATTTTGCATTCTTAAGAACATTGTACCACTTCTTATACTGGGTGTCGTGATCCTTGGCTTTGCTCCTCGCAGCTTTTGGGAAGGGAATCTGAGGTATATATGGCGCTAAGACGGCCTCAGGGGCTGTCTTGGGAGGAGGAGTCGGTGCTTCTTCTTCCTCTTCTGTGATATCTTCAATCTCTGGCATATCCGTGGCAGCAGTATCTAGTATCATGTCAGGTTCTGGAGCCTTTGGATCGGTCATTTGCTTGCCACTCCTGGTGGTGATAGCTTGAGCGTGTTCACTCTTTGCACCGAAGTCTGCTTCAAATGCCGCTTGATTAAGGAAAAGATTGCTAGTGAGAATTGTAGTCATATTGCTTATTGCATCTTCTATCCTTTGGCTTTGAGCCCTCTGTCCTTGATTCAGTGCGGCTTGAGCTTTGAGTTGATTGTCATGTTCGTCGAGTCTGCTCATGATCTGATTGAACTTCTTCTCATAGTCTTCGTCTCTGTTGTAATGTGGCTATTGCTGTCCTCCAATGAATCCAGAAGGTCTTTGGTATGTGTCCGAGAATCGGTTGATCTGATTCTGCGGTTGATAGTTTCTGTAATTGTTGTAGCCTTTCTAATTGCTGGTGAAGCCTTGACTGATGAAGTTCACCTCTTCTGTAGACCATTCATCTGTTTAACCAAAGTTAAGGCAGCTTCCACCGTTATGAGCACAGGTTCCGCACCATCCACAGTCAGCCGAAAAGACGGTAGCTGATAGGGGATCGAGGGAGATGCCAATTGTCTTAGATGCTTTTGAACTTCTGCTTTGACCTGTTCTGCAACACTCATCTGACTCTTAGTGCTTTCTTTTCGTCTCTCCCAGTTTCTTGACTTTAAAGCACAGCTAGCAAAATGAAGAAGAGCATCCTGAGGGGTGAGAGCGGTGCAATCTCCGCCAGCTAGGGAGTTGACCCACTTTGCAGATTCCTCACGCATACCACGAGCGAAGAATTCAGCCAGCTGCCTTTCTTCATAACCATGATGGGGGCAGTTGAAGAGAAGGGTTTGGAATTCATTCCAAGTGTCGTACAGGCTTGCATCTTCTCTCTAAGTAAACCTGGAGATGCTGTCCTTATAGGCAGTTGTCCTTGATGAAGGGAAATATTCCTCAACAAAATCTTGAGCTAAAGTTTCCCAATCGGTGTAATGACCGGGTGGTTTGCTTCCAAGCCATCTCTTAGCTGCGCCTCTGAGAGAGAATGGAAAGGCTCGAAGACATAGAGCATTCTTGTTGAGGTTCCAAGTCTTGAAAGTTTCACAGACACCAGGAAATCAGATAGATGTGTGCAAGGGTTATAGTCCTGCTTTCCTTCAAATTGCACGTCCTTAGAGATTAGTCCCAGGAAAGGGATCTTGATCTCATAGTCAGGATCGTCGTCATTATAAGGCACGGTGATGGGAGACCGAACGTTAGATGCGTGCGACTTACTGTAGTCTGCAAGACTCCTTTGGAGCAGCCATTGCGGAAGGGAAGGATGGAACGGGAGTAGTTTGATCCTGTATCTGTATGATCTGCAAGAGACAAAAACAAACACAACTGGTGTAAAATCGAAGTGTGACGGGAAATGAAAGATGGAAAGGTAGAGGAATAAAAATGCCAACTCTTCTTTCAACGAAATAGAAGAGACTTCCCCGGCAACGGCGCCAATTTGATGAACGTTGTAAAGCGGTCAATCAAATACTACCAAGCTGGAAGCTAGGGTAGATCGTATTCCACGGGCCTCTTTTACTTGCTTACTCAAATATGTTGGCAATTTTACTCAAGATTGAACACGTAGTGCGTGGTGTGAGTTCCACGACTTCTATACTAAAAAGCACGGTGAAATGAAATGAAATTTAAATGCAAAAAGATTGATTGTTCGACTTTGACACGACTGAAACTTCTTCGAATCCCCCTTAGATCACCAGGGCATTGGCAGTCAACAGACCAACGATTTTCAATTCTAGTTCATTCAGTTCACAGACACCACCATAACTCCTGACCCTTAGGTTTAAGACTGGCAACCGTTCGCTCTATCCTATCTAGCTACCAAGATTAATTAGTCACCCGAGTACGGTCGCATCTTGCAACGACTAAACTAACTAGTGGAATTACTTAAAGATTTATGAGTTACTCTTGTAGTGGATTAACCCTAACTGGTTCCTACGAAAGGCACACTCCAATGAATAGGTTAACTGTTCGATTTGGTGTTTTAAAGTAAGGCGAGCGTCGCTTCTATCCTTAGCTTAACAAGAATCTAATCTAGGTGGCCAAACCAGACAAGAAACACAGAGAACAAAGAACAAATCAAACATGAAGGAAAACCTGAATGAATTTCGAATCTAATCACCGCCGATCCGTGACCGCTTTAAAGCCCTGGGTCATTTAAAGGTTCATCTAATCTAAGCTCTACGAGTTTAGCTACTCATATTCAATACAGGAGAATAAAAGATGAACAAATAATACATCTCAGGTAGGAAAGACAGAGAAGAACTGTAAAATCTAATTTCGACGAATTCTTGAAGCTTCAATTTGTTGGATCTTCAACTCCTAGCACTGGTTCTCCGAGATGGAAGGATGGGTCACGATCCTTTCCTGGCTCCTCGAACTCCTTTCACTCTTCCTCTCTCTAGTCTAAGTCTTGGAATTTTCGTCCAAAGTGTAAGTTATGAGATCTCTAATTTCAGCCGGTGGTTTTCCTTTTTATACTTGTCCGAGAAGGGCTTGGAATTCACTTGATTTTTCGCGAAAATTTGGGGAGTTTTCGGCGAAAACTCCCTTTGAAAAGTTGGCTTGCTCCGTCTGTTTCTTCTGTTCAAAATAGCTTGGAATGTTCGGCGAAAACCTTTGGAGTTTTCGCCGAAAACTCCTCCTTGTGATGATCTGCAATTTCCTCTTGAGTTTTCGGCGAAAACTCAAGGACTTTTTCGCCGAAAACATCTGTGTAAATCAGGCAGGGATGTGTTGACTTTAATCGACTCCTTGGTTGATTCCAGTGTGATTCTTCGGGGTTCCAATACCTTAGACACGTCCTTGGCTACCGTATTTGATGGCAAAGACCTGTGCTAACATGAAAACACTAGAAAACCATCAAATAGACCCGAAACGGGCCAAGGTAACGCAAATGGCATGAGATAGAGTAGTTGAGTGAATATTCGCTATTCTACTGATGACACTCGATTTGACGTGATTATCAGCCTCATTTAAGTGACATTTCTTTGCTTAAGACATGGTTTTTAGGGTAGAATAACGAATATTCAATCGATTGCCCTATCTCGTGCCATTTGTGTTACCTTGGCCCGTTTCGGGTCTATTTGATGGTTTTCTAGTGTTTTTACGTTAGCACAGGTTTTTGCCTTCGAATAAGTAACCAAGGACGTGTCTAAGGCATTGGAACCTCGAGGATTGCACCGGAATCGATCAGAGGAGCCACTCAAGTTCAAACAAATGCCTGCCCGGTTTATACATGTATTTTCGGCGAAAATACCCTTGGGTTTTCGCCGAAAATGGAAGAAGAATTCACTGACCCGATTGAGAGTAAGTTTTCGGTGAAAATACTTCAACGGCGAAAACTCCAAGGGAAACTAACTGGAAGAAACAGACGGATGAAGCCCCATTTAAACAGATGTTTTCGCCGAAAATATCCTTCGATTTTCGGCGAAAAATTCCAAGGGAAATTAAGAAATTGTCAGGTCAGTATAAGTACAGAAATCGGCGGCTAATAAAAGGACAGACTTTTATCACTTACAACTTACGACGGACACAACAGAGAGGAGAGACAGGGCGAGTAGATAGAGTTCAAAGAGCCAGGAGCGGATCGTGACGCTATCCATCCATCTCGGAGAACCAGTGCTAGGAGTTGAAGATCCAGCAGATTGAGGCTGCCAGGAAACATCGAAATTAGGTTTTACAGTTCTTCTCTATCTTCCTACCTGAGATGTATTCTTCGTTAGTCTTTGATTCTTCTGTATTGAATATGAGTAGCTAAACTTGTGTAGCTTAGATTAGATGAACCCTAAGTGACCCAGGCTTAAAGCGGTCACGGATCGGCGGTGATTAGATTCGAAAATTCATTCAGTTTCATCTTTCATGTTTGATTTGTTCTTCATTTTCTGTGTTTCTTGTCTGGTTTGGCCACCTAGATTAGATTCTTGTTAAGCTAAGGATAGAAGCGAACGCTCGCCTTACTTTAAAACACCAAATCGAACAGTCAACCTTATAATTGGAGTGTGCCTTTCATAGGAACCGATTAGGGTTGATCCATTGCTAGAGTAATTCATTAATCACTAGAATTTGCACCAGTTAAGTTAAGTCATTGCGAGAGGCGACCGTACCCGGGCGGCTAATTAATCGTGGTAGCTAGATCGGATAGAGCGAACGTTCGCCAGTCTTGAACCTAAGGGTCAGGAGTTATGATGGTGTCTGTGAACTGAATGAATTAGAATCAAAAATCGATGGTATGTTGACTGCTGCTGCTCTGGTAATCTAAGGGGAATTCGAAGTCTAAGCATGTTGTCATCTTTCTCGTCAATCAATCAATCTTCACTTTTTCTTCGTTTTAATTTCATTTCAATTTATCTTTGCAACTTTTAGAATAGAAGTCGTGGAACTCACACCACGCACCACGTGTTTAACCTTGGATTAAAACTGTCAACACCTTTGAGTAAGGAAGTAGAGGAAACCCCTGGAATACGATCTACCCTAGCTTCACAGCTTGGTAGTTATTTGATTGCCCGTTATCCTGCAGTTCATCAAATTGGCGCGTTGTCGGGGACTCTTCTATTTCGTTGAAAGAAGAGTTGGCATTTTAATTCTTCTACCCTTTCCATCTTTCATTTTCCATTACACTTCGATTTTACACCGGTTGTGTTTTGTTTTTGTCTCTTGCAGATCATAGCAGGTAAGAAGCAGATCACTTCCTTTCCATCTTCCTTTACCGCAATGGCCACTCTTAAAAGTGTTGCGGACTATAGTAAGCCGTGTGCATCTAATCTTTGATCACCCATCACCGTGCTTTCTAATGACAATGATCCTGACTATGAGATTCAGATTCCTCTCCTGGAGCTAATCTCCAGGGACATACAATTCGAGGGAAGACCAGATGATAACCCCTGCACACACATAACCAACTTTTTGGCTGTCTGTGACACCTCCAAGTCTGGGAATCTCAACAAGAATGTGTTATATCTCCGAGCTTTCCCATTTTCTCTCAGAGGTGCAGCTAAACAATGGCTTAGCAGCAAACCGCCAGGTCACTACACTGACTGGGAGGCATTAGCTCAAGATTTTGTTGAGGAATACTTTCCTCCTGCAAGAACAACTGCTTATAAAGACCGCATTTCCAGATTCACTCAGAGAGAGAATGCAAGCCTGTATGACACTTGGAATGAATTCCAGTCTCTTCTCTTTGAGTGCCCTCACCATGGGTATGAACAAAGACACTGGCTGAATTCTTTGCTCGTGGTATGCGCAAAGAATCTGCAAACTGGGTCAACACCCTAGCTGGCGGAGATTGCACCGCTCTCACTCCTCAGGATGCTCTTCTGCATTTTGCTGACTGTGCTTCAAAATCTAGAAACTGGAGAGGCAAATAGAAGGAACCAAGAGTCAGAGCCAGAGTCAGATAAATGTTGCAGAGCAGATCAAGGCAGAAGTTCAGAAGCATCTACAAGCAGCTGGTATTCCCTCGAATCTCCGTCAACTACCATCTTTTCGGTTGACTGTGGATGGTGTGGATCCTGTGCTCACAACGGTGGAAGCTGCCTCAATTTTGGTACAGCAGAAGTCTGGTCTACGGAAGAGATAAACTTCATTGATCAAGGCTTCCCCAACAATCAGAAAGGCTACGCCGGTTACAGAAATTACGTGCCACGGGATTCGTTGGAGGACAACACCAGTTTCAGGCAAAGCCGTACTACAATAGGGACATAGACTATGAGAGGAAGTTTGATCAGATCATGAGCCGACTTGACGACCATGACATTCAATTAAAAGCTCAAGCGGCACTTAATCAAGGACAAAGAGCTCAAAGTCAAAGAATAGAGGACGCTATAAGCACCATGGCTAAACTTTTTACTAGCAACCCCCTCCTTAATCCAGAAGCATTTCAAGCAGATTCCGATACAAGGAGCGAACACGCTCAAGCTATTACCACAAGGAGCGGCAAGCAAACAACTGATCCAAAAGCTCCGGAACCTGACATGATACCAGATACTAGTGCTGCCATAGATATGCCAGAAATAGAAGATATCACAAAAAGGAAGAAGAAGCACCTGCTGCTCCTCCTCCGCCGCCCAAGACAGCTCCTGAACCCGTCTTGGCGCCGTATGTACCTAGGATCCCTTTTCCAAAAGCTGCAAGGAGCAAAGCCAAGGATCACGACACTCAGTACAAGAAATGGTATAATGTTCTTAAGACTGCAGAAATCAAGTACCAGTGACAGAAGCTGTAGAGATTATACCACCACTTGGGAAGTTCTTTAAAGACCTAGTGAAGAAAGTGAAGAGCGGAGAGTGTACTCTGTTACGCTCACTAATGAATGCGCTTCTATTCTCGGTGCGCCATCTCCCATGCGACAGCCGTCACCACTCCCAGCTAAGTGTTCTGATCCGAGGTTCTTTTACATTACCGTGCGTTATTAACGGTATTCAAATTAATCGCAGTCTGGTTGATTCTGGTGCTTCTATTAATGTTATGCCTGTTTATTTATATGAAAAACTGAATCTAGGGCAATTAAAACTGATTACTCTGCATCTCGTTTTAGCCGCTAGGTCTGTCAAACGACCCAGAGGTATAATAGAAGATGTAACTGTTTGTTGTGGTCCGTTTACTATAGTTGCAGATTTTGTTGTTCTAGATACTCGTGAGTTAGACGGAACACTCATCCTAGGTCGACCTTTCTTAGCAACTGCTGGTGTGAATATAAACTGCAAACAAGGCCTGTTAACTTTAAGTGTAGGTCAAGAGAGTGTTGCATTCTGCATTAAAGATAGCATGAGATATTCTATTGCTCAAGATGATAAATGTTATGCTGTTGATCCCTTAGAGTTGGCCTCGGCCGACTCCCTTACTAATGCTTTATCTAGTGATCCGCTAGAGTTGTGTTTGATTTCAGGGATTGATAATGCGTTAGAAGACCCAGAGCAGTGCTTATGGCAAGATGAGCTAGATGAACAAAAGGCGACATTCACACCCATCACTGCGCCTACCCATATTGAGCCAGCGTCGAGTCGGATTACTACTTCATATGAGAATCCGCCAGAACTCACTCTGAAGGAGCTGCCTGACCACTTAGAATACGCATTTCTGGGAAAGGACTGCCAGTTACCTGTCATCATCAATGCGAATCTATCGCCCGAGCAGAAAGGGCAACTGATCGGGCTACTCAAGAAGCACGTCCGAGCTATTGCCTGGCAGTTAGCAGACATCAGAGGCATCTCTGAAACCTTTTGCAAACATCGGATAGTCGTTGATGAGGAATTCAAACCAGTCAGACAACCGCAACGCCGACTTAACCCTCTAATGCAGGAAGTTGTAAAGAAAGAAGTACTCAAGCTTCTAGATGCCGGTATCATCTATCCTATTGCCGACAGTCCTTGGGTCAGTCCGACTCAAGTCGTTCCGAAGAAAGGAGGAATTACAGTCATCCCTAATCCAAAGGGTGAGCTCATTCCTACCCGAACAGTTACCGGATGGAGAGTCTGTATCGATTATCGATGATTAAATGATGCCACCAAGAATGATCACTTTCCACTGCCGTTCATTGATCAGATGCTTGAACGATTGGCTGGTCATGAATACTACTACTTCTTGGACGGGATGTCCGGTTACTTTCAGATCCCCATCGAGCTTGCTGATCAGGAGAAGACGACCTTCACATGCCCGTTTGGTACGTTTGCTTATCGTCGTATTCCTTTTGGTTTATGTAACGCACCTGCTACCTTTCAGAGATGCATGCTTGCAATATTTGGAGATCTGGTAGAGAATGTGGTGGAGGTGTTCATGGACGACTTCTCCGTCTATGGAGATTCATTTTCCAAGTGTCTGGCTAATCTGGACAAGGTGCTGGCTCGTTGTGAGGAGACCAACCTAGCTCTTAGTTGGGAGAAATGTCATTTCATGGTTACAGAAGGCATTGTTTTAGGCCACAGGATATCTAAGACCGGTATAGAAGTCGACCGTGCCAAGCTTGAGACCATTTCCAGCCTACCACCGCCGACCTCAGTCAAGACAGTTCGAAGTTTTCTCGGTCATACTGGATTCTATCGAAGATTCATCAGATATTTCTCCAAGATCACTCTTCCAATGACGAAGCTCCTTGAGAAAGATGTTCCTTTCGTCTTTGACAAAGCATGTCTCGAAGCCTTTGAGACTCTGAAGACTCAACTTACCACCGCACCGATTCTTACAGCACCAGATTGGAATCTTCCATTCGAGATCATGTGCGATGCTAGTGATTTCGCCGTTGGCGCGGTTCTTGGTCAGAGAAAGGAGAAGAGATTTCATCCTATCTACTTTGCGAGCAAAACACTCAATGATGCTCAGAGGAACTACACTACTACGGAGAAAGAGCTTCTGGCTATCGTTTTCTCCTTTGATAAGTTTAGACAGTATCTGGTTCTTTCACATACCATTGTCTACACAGATCACGCCGCTCTGCACCATCTTTTAGCCAAGCAGGATTCAAAGCCACGTCTCATCCGATGGATCCTCCTTCTTCAAGAATTCGACATAGAAATTGTAACATCCCCGCCCAACCGAACGGGTTAGAACTCAAGCCTGGGTGACTAGAGTGCCGGAAACGGTACTTAAGAGGGTCTCTTGAGGTCTGGGACGTTTGGGTGTGTGCCGGGTTGAAGTTGCAAAAGAGGGGAATAGGGTACAGTACCAAAAGTGCTGATTTTGGGTCCTAATGTGCGCAGGCGCACATTTAGAAGTGCCAGGCGCACTTTTCAATTAAATCAGCAAACTTTCGGCGGAATATTCAAAATGTGCGCCTTTTGGGGGTCAATGTGCGCCGGCGCACATTTTGACATCCCAGGCGCACATTTCGTGCATAAAAGGACGGAATTGCACGGAAATCCGTATTTTCTTTCCCCTTTCTCTCTCCCCGAAAAACCATTGAGGAACCAAGAGCGAGCAACCTTCGAAGGGTGATTCCGGGAGCTGTAGAGGTCAGAATTGAGTTCCGTTTGTTGCTATGGATTTGTAGCGACGAGGAGAAGAGATCGCTAACCTCTATTTTGGGTTTCTGGGTGTAGGTCGTGAGCAGTAAGGAAGGGTAGAGCTACGAGTTTGGTGGTTGGAGATCGAGTTTCTGGGGAACTAGAAGACGATTAGAGCCTCGTCTTCTATTCCAGGTGAGGGCCTAGCGTTGTGTAGGTAGTTTGGACAGTGTGAGGAGTTTCAATTGGACTTAGAACAAAACCTAGGTTATGCATGAAAATGATGAGCGTAAAAGGGGATAAACTGTTCTGTGAATGTGCTTGATTGCTATTGATGTTTGCCGTGGTTGATCGTTGTTGTTGATTTCTATGATTTGGGGTTGGTAGTGAACTGAAGTGAATTAAGTAATGGTTTGACATAGAAGTGAGAGTTAGGATGGTTGGGAAATGAGTGCGGGTGCTATATTATTATGAATTGCTGGTTGTGGATGCAGGAGAGTTGCCCTGCCAATGTGGGGTCGCTCTGAATAAGAGGAACAGGTGGGTGACCCCTAGACTCATGACATGGCTTCCCCTGTACTTGCAGGTGGGGGAGGCCGGTGAGCTAGCCGGTTATCCTATTGATTGTGGTGTGTGCTGTGAACATGACAGGGATATGGAGGATGTGATGGATTGTGAACTATGGACTATGAATGAGATGTGGCTGTTTGTGTTGTATGTTGGTAGTAGATGTGATGTGTGTTTCGAGGAAGTGATGTTGAGAGTTGTATGTGTGGAAATAGAACCGGAAGGAGCCTGCACTGCCCCCCAAAACTGCACTATGGGTGCTAAGTGCCTCTTCAAGGGAAAGAGGTGCTCTCACGTCTTCAAGGGAAAGGCGTGATTTGTTTGGTTGAGTCAAGTTAACGATTCCTTCAAGGGAAAGGTCTCGTGGTATCCTCCAAGGGAGAGGATGCGTCTTGGACCTCTCCAGGGGAGAGAGGTGCGTCAGGCCGGCAGGGGTGGTGCGGGATAAACTCCTTATTGGCGCCTAATAACTCACCTAGACAAATTGAATGTGAATGTGTTGTGTTGTGTTGTGTGGTGAACTGGTTGACTGGTGTTGTGGTATGTTGTTGCAAAGGGAATTGATGCTTGATCTATGTTATCCTGCTATTCGATTTGTACTTGAGAACCAGAACTGACCAACGTGATCACCTAGACTGCTTTAGGGAATTAAAATATGGAAAGGGGGGTTGGGTTGGTCCCATTGCTGAATGTCTTGTGCGGAGTTGGGACCGCTCCATAGAGTAGGACAACGTGTAGGTAGGCCCAGTGGGTTCACTCAATTTCAATAGGAAATTGATCCCTTTCTCCCTTTCAGGATCTCGTGGCTAGAGAGAGTGGTGTGGCGTCTGAGTTGAGGGTGGATTCCGAGAAGTGCTGGGCTGAAGCTATGAGGTGAAGACTGGTGCCTACTTGGAGTTGACCTATTTTCATATTTCAGTTGACTTGGGACAATTTGGGGGTTTTCACTTGGATTTATGTATCTTTCTGATTATGTTGGATTTTATGGGTTTTATGATGGATTTGGAGTTGTAAACAGTTTATGTTTTCCTGGTTTATGGAGGCCTCTCACTTAAACTCTTATTTTAAGCTTGGATTTGATCGTTATCTCGGTCGTCTTTCACTGGGTAATACTCGATACCGGTTCAACCTCGGGTTTCACCGGGATGATTCGGGACGGGTGTTACAGAAATAAAAGACAAGAAAGGAGCAGAGAACTTAGCAGCGGGTCACCTTTCTCGCCTCGAGGAATCACAAGCAGGTAAGTCTACTACCCCTATTAATGATTCTTTCCCTGACGAGCTGTTGCGTGTTGAAACATATGAACAGGTTAACAGCATAGCTATCGAGCCCTGGGCGATTCCTCACGCTCAAGATCTGCGTAATGCTGCCGACTCAAAGGAACCATGGTATGCAACCCTGGCTAATTACCTCTCTCATGGCATTGTACCTCCTGAACTGGATTACAATGCACGCAAGAAGCTCTTTAAAGAAGCCAAGTCATACTTCTGGGATGAGCCTTTCTTATACCGCATCAGTCTTGACGAAATGATCCGAAGATGTGTCTCTTACACTGAAGCAGCTGACATCATTCGTAAATGCCATGAAGGACAGTTTGGAGGACACTTCGGAGGCAACCGCACTGCGAGAAAGGTACTCGAAACAGGTTTCTACTGGCCCTCGATCTTTAGTGATTGCGATATTTTTGCTCGACGTTGTGATGCGTGCCAGCGATCAGGTAACATCTCTAACCGTAATGAGATGCCCCAAATTGTTTCTTTAACTGTTGAAATTTTTTATGTTTGGGGAATCGATTTTATGGGTCCGTTCACGCCCTCCAACGGAAACAAGTACATTCTTGTAGCCGTTGATTACGTTTCTAAGCGGGCTGAGGTTGAAGCTTTAACCACTAATGATTCTAGAGTGGTGGGTCGGTTCCTTACCCATCTTTTCACGCGTTTCGGTTCACCTCGCTTCATCATAAGCGATAGGGGCACCCACTTCCACGGGCAATTCGACCGGGTGTGCAAACGTTTCGGCGTCACCCACCGTATGTCCACTGCTTACCATCCTCAAGCGAATGGTCAAGCGGAAGTGACGAACCGTGAGCTCAAACGGATTCTTGACAGGACAGTTGGCCGGTCTCGCAAGGATTGGTCATCTAAGCTCAATGACGCCTTATGGGCGTATCGAACTGCCTACAAGACTCCCATCGGTACCTCACCGTATAAGCTGGTCTATGGCAAGGCATGTCATTTACCAGTTGAGCTTGAGCACAAGGCATTCTGGGCTAATAAAGAGTTGAACATGAGCTATGTAGTAGCAGGTAACAACCGCCATAACCAGATCGCGGAGCTTGAGGAGCACCGACTTCACGCATATGAGAGCACGAAGTTGTATAAAGAACGCACCAAGAAAATTCATGACTCTCAATTGAAGACGATCAAACAGTTCTATCCCGGAGAAGAAGTGCTCTTATATAACTCTCGCTTGAAACTCTTCCCGGGTAAGTTGAAATCCCGATGGTCTGGCCCTTATACCGTGGTCCGACAGACACCCTTAGGCAGCGTCTACATTAAATTGCACGATCAAGAGCCGTTTGTGGTCAATGGGCATAGGCTTAAGAAATACCTGCAAGGATTAGCTGTCTCTTCCATCGACGTGCACTACTTCAAGACGGAATCGTGACACAATTCCAGGTATCGTCTGGCTCACGGACGTTAAACAAGAGCGCTTCGTGGGAGGCAACCCACGGCTGGAGTCAGTTGTTTTCATTTTGAGTCATTCTGTTTTAAACCCCTTTCGGAAAAAAAAAACTGCTGCCGACCGTTTTCAAGTAAATTTTCGGTGAAAATGTACCATTATTTTCGCC
This sequence comes from Linum lewisii, assembly GCA_034768395.1. Taxonomy (NCBI): domain Eukaryota; kingdom Viridiplantae; phylum Streptophyta; class Magnoliopsida; order Malpighiales; family Linaceae; genus Linum; species Linum lewisii. The sequence goes on from CM068296.1 coordinate 30,002,669, forward strand.
GAAAACTCGTGTTCAAATCAACCTGTTTTCTCCTGTTTCCCTTCACCGCCACTTTTCGCCGAAATCCACCACCTCTTCGCCGAAAAATTTTCCACCATTTTCACTAAAATTTTCGCCGAAAATCTTCCTTTCTTTTCGCCAAAATTCTGGTTCAAATTCACCTGTTTCACCTTTCTAAATTTTTCGCCAAAATTTCCCTTCTTTTTTCGCCGAAAATCCTGTGCTTTCCTTTGACTATATAAGCGGCCCCAACCCTCATATTTTGGTCCAGCATCCGAAAACTTTGAATGGCTCCCTCTCCTTCCCTACTTTAATAACCCCGCCGCCGCCGATTACCTCGCCACCGCCGCCTCCTTGAATCCGACCGGCCGCCGCCGCCGCCCCACTAAACAGTAGCCACCGCTACTCTCCTTGTCCTGCCCTAGTTCCCATCCCTAGACTCGGAGCTTTTCAGCTCTGGTTCCGGCCGACCTAGTTTTCAAGTTTTTCATCGATTCCTAGGAGTTCCAATCGTTTTCTCGAATCATGTCTTCACGGTTAGTTGTTCAGCCTTTGATTGTGCATCTTTAGGTTTTTTTTTACTTTCAGTTTTTGGCATGGTTAACTATGGTTGACTTTTTGGTTCTCCCTCATTCTTCTTGATTGCTTTGTCGGTATCAATTGGCTAGGTTCTGGTATTGTTTTTGTGGCCTTTTCAGAAGCGTGACTTGTTGTCTTTGAGATCGTGTTCATGACTCATTCCATTATTCATGCTTGCTAAATGAATTGACAGTTCTTTACCGCCATATCTTGATTCGATGATCTCTCGGTTAATTTGTTTACCCCAACTTGTCAACTTAAGTGTGGGGTAAGAGTCTTGTCATCTAATGCTGGTCATCTCTGAGTTGTGTTTTACAGGGCGCCCAAGCGTTTTAAGACTACCAGTGCAGACAGAGCGCAGCGATCCTCAGCTCGCCAGAGCAAGACACCACCTTCCCGCCGACCCGCACCAGCTGCACCAAAATCGACAGCTGTGGCCATCATTCCCGAGGATGCGCCGACCCCTGCGACTCCTATTTCATCCATTCCTACACCTGCCAATGAGGTCGTACATCCTTTCATCGCCGCCCTGGAACGCACCAGCTCGAGGTCTTTCAGAAGATCAAAGGCATTCCTCCGGCTAAGGTGGCAGTTCTCTCTCTAGACAGTCTCAAGGCGCACAATTCGGCTTGGCACTCGACCGTCGACACCGTCCTTAATAAAGCCGGTTTACGTGTGCTGACCGCTCATGGCTCTCCTTACCCGCTTGTCGCTCTCCAAGAGTTCTGGAGTTCTTTCCGGCGCCTCACCCCGAAACCCATTCGTGGGCAGAAATTCGTCTCCTTTCACCTCGGTGGTGTTCTCCATGAGATGTCCATCCACGAGTTCGGCCTCTTGCTGGACCCGCACGTCAACGCCGATACAACATCATTTGGCTTCGCGGACACATACTCCATCACGAGTGTCCCTTACCAAGACGTGTGGAGATGGGCTACCTGCGAAGTTGAGCCCTCACCCATCATACACCCCACGGTCGGTGACATCGTTCACCCTATTCTTAAATTCTTGCATTATGTTTGGGTGCGATCTTTGTGTTATTGCAGCCAGACGAGCCGTCACCACGTTTCTTTGGAGGAGCTCATATTATTCCGCGCTTTAGAGGAAGATGCCAACATGCATCCCGGTTGGTGGCTTGCTCGATTCTTTCACAAGCGCACTACCACCAAGAAGCTTCCTTCTGAGCTTTCAGGGGGGCCTTTCATTTCACTTCTGATCGACAACCTCCAGCTCGGTGACAAATGGAGCCCCGATATCCCTCGTATCCCGATTGAGCATATAGGTGCTGACCTGGCCATGGCACGGGGCATCGACCTGTCATTGGATTTGAGCATTGCGAACCACTTCCTCACCGCATTCCACAGTCAGCTGACCGCCCGCCGTCGCGAGCGCAAATCACCGCGGAGATGAATGAGAGGCTGGCGCGTATTGAGAAGTGGCAGATAGACTACTCGGCTGGTTCGCTTCAATGGCAGAAGGACCGGGTAGCACATGAGGAGAACCAGAACGAGCGATGGACCATTCTTCAGCAGTTCTTGGCCGACCAGTCTGCAGACACAAGGAAGAGCTCGCTTGGCGACAACAGAAGGAGCAGCGGTTCACCATTTCCTCCATTCCTACTGCACCTCCACCTCCTCCCGCGAAACAGTGATCAGGTTGTTTCTATCTTTTTCGTTTCTTTTCTTTCTTCTTTTCGGGTCTCGATCCAATTTTATTCTGTGTGGATCCGGGGCACTTGTCCCGGTTTCCTTTTGATCTTTTTGTTGTTTGTGTTTTATAGGGTTTTGAGTAGCTACTCTGCCCCGCTCTGACGTCTCCGCGTTCATCCACTACACCGCCCTTCACCCTCCAGGTTCTTCGTATCTCTCTCCTTCAGTTTGGTCCTGTGAGGACACTGAACAGTCTAAGTGTGGGGTAGGGTGTTAGAGAATCGTGCATGATCTTGATTGCCTATATCCTTGTGTGTGCCTCGTGATTCCATTCCCGTCTCTCTAGCATTAGAATGGCTCAGTTCTTGATTTTTATGTTAAGTTGTTGTTCAAACTTTTCATAATGATGCTTAGACTGCTTAACCTAGAACTTGAGAACCAACTTGTATGCTTTGATGCTAAATTGCCTGGTCAGAACAAAATTTTAAAATCACACTTGTAGTTTGTAGCCCTGATTGCATGAAATGACCGAATCCGACTAGCAAACCAATTGTGAGCTTTTGATCCATTGCACGTAACTTGCAATTTAAATTCTTTCTGAGTGGTTTTCTGTTTACCTGAATGAGTTAGAATTTGCATGAGACCTACTCGAGACCACACGATGACACGAGTTCTAGAAGGATAGGGGCACCTAGATTCAGCTACTAGCCAGATAGCCTACCAAATGATGAATCCACTAGGTTTAGACCCTTGAGCTTGGCCTGTTCTTTCGGTTCGATAATACATTACATCCGTTTCCCATTTCTTTCATTCCCCGTTGATCCCCTGTGGTCGTAGTTCTAGATTGACCTACCGGAAGTCGGTTTGTGGTAACCTGCCTATAGCCATTAAACAGGTGGTCTTAGCTAATATTTCCAGACGTGTAAACCCCTCTAGCAACTAAAAGAAAAAAATCAGCACAAAAGAAAAAAAATATAAGTAAAGTAAGAAAAAGAGAAAATTTTCGAAAAAAAATTGAAGAAAAGAAGAAAGTCATAAAAGTTCAAAAGTGTAGTTCAAATAAAACGTTCTCCTCCCTACAAATGGGAGAACGAAAAAAATAATAATAATAAAAAAATAAGTGCTAGGTTGCTTGAGGGTATCATAGGACGAGCGTTCATCATTTCCACCCGTGTTTGGTTAGACGGTAGGAAGCCATAGATTAGATTCGAGGGAAGTTAGTCGAAAGCTACACCGCACCAAGCCATCATCATACATTCCCATCATCCATCTCATTATAAACCCGAGTAGTGTAGAATTTATTACGTCCTAGCAGGGAAGTCCTTCTTGACTAGATACTCGTGTTGTCACAGTGGTGGAGATGTGGTTGAAATGCAAACCTATGACAGGATTCGGTAACAGAAAATGATCGAGAGCAGAAACACGTCCTTAAACACAGAGGTGAGAGTTCCCATTGTACTATATATATCCTGTGTGAGGAGTCTGGTCGGTCAGGTCAAATTCGTGCATAATTGGTTGCTAATTACTTGTCGTGTGTAGTTTATTAGTGAGACCAGGTAGTTTGGCTGATCTGTATGCATGTTAGATTTCTTGTTCTAGGATCGATCTGTCTAATAATTCATTGTGTTTGATTGAGCTCCAATTTAACTGATCTTATCATTTGTGAACGTGAGCGTTTCTATTCAGTTTGCTTGAGGACAAGCAAAAGCTTAAGTGTGGGGTATTTGATGACACTCGATTTGACGTGATTATCAGCCTCATTTAAGTGACATTTCTTTGCTTAAGACATGGTTTTTAGGGTAGAATAACTAATATTCAATCGATTGCCCTATCTCGTGCCATTTGTGTTACCTTGGCCCGTTTCGGGTCTATTTAATGGTTTTCTAGTGTTTTAACGTTAGCACAGGTTTTTGCCGTCAAATAAGTAACCAAGGACGTGTCTAAGGCATTGGAACCTCGAGGATTGCACCGGAATCGATCAGAGGAGCCACTCAAGTTCAAACAAATGCCTGCCCGGTTTATACATGTATTTTCGGCGAAAATACCCTTGGGTTTTCGCCGAAAATGGAAGAAGAATTCACTGACCCGATTGAGAGTAAGTTTTCGGCGAAAATACATTACTATATTCGGCGAAAACTCCATGCAAAACCAACCGGAAGAAATAGACGGATGAAGCCCCACTTAAACAGATGTTTTCCCGAAAATATCCTTCGATTTTCGGTGAAAATTCCAAGGGAAATTAAGAAATTGTCGGGTCAGTATAAGTACAGAAATCGGCGGCTAATAAAAGGACAGACTTTTATCACTTACAACTTATGACGGACACAACAGAGAGGAGAGACAGGGCGAGTAGATAGAGTTCAAAGAGCCAGGAGCGGATCGTGACGCTATCCATCCATCTCGGAGAACCAGTGCTAGGAGTTGAAGATCCAGCAGATTGAGGCTGCCAGGAAACATCGAAATTAGGTTTTACAGTTCTTCTCTGTCTTCCTACCTGAGATGTATTCTTCGTTAGTCTTCGATTCTTCTGTATTGAATATGAGTAGCTAAACTTGTGTAGCCCTAAGTGACCCAGGGCTTAAAGCGGTCACGGATCGGCGGTGATTAGATTCGAAATTCAATCAGTTTCATCTTTCATGTTTGATTTGTTTTCGTTTTCTGTGTTTCTTGTCTGGTTTGGCCACCTAGATTAGATTCTTGTTAAGCTAAGGATAGAAGCGAACGCTCGCCTTACTTTAAAACACCAAATCGAACAGTCAACCTTATAATTGGAGTGTGCCTTTCGTAGGAACCGAATAGGGTTGATCCATTGCTAGAGTAACTCATTAATCACTAGAATTTGCACCAGTTAAGTTAAGTCGTTACGAGGCGACCGTACCCGGGAGGCTAATTAATCGTGGTAGCTAGATCGGATAGAGCGAACGTTCGCCAGTCTTGAACCTAAGGGTCAGGAGTTATGATGGTGTCTGTGAACTGAATGAACTAGAATCGAAAATCGCTGGTCTGTTCACTGCTGCTGCTCTGGTAATCTAAGGGGAATTCGAAGTCTAAGCATGTCTGTCATCTTTCTCGTCAATCAATCAATCTTCACTTTTTCTTCGTTTTAATTTCATTTCAATTTATCTTTGCAACTTTTAGAATAGAAGTCGTGGAACTCACACCACGCACCACGTGTTTAACCTTGGATTAAAACTGTCAACACCTTTGAGTAAGGAAGTAGAGGAAACCCCTGGAATACGATCTACCCTAGCTTCACAGCTTGGTAGTTATTTGATTGCCCGTTATCCTGCAGTTCATCATCTACCCTAAAAATCATGTCTTAAGCAAAGAAATGTCGCTTAGATGAGGCTGATAATCACGCTAATTCGAGTGTCATCATGATTCTCTAAGTGTTAGGGCATTGACATGAAAGTGTGATGTCTAGCCTTGTGGTCATAGAGTTATAGGAGAGGGTTTTGTGACTTGGCATTTCATCAAACACCTTTAATGCATCCTTAGTCACTTAGCTTGAGAGCGAGAGCCTAAGTCGAGTGGTTTTAGGATAGGGATTTAGTGCTATGAGAGTGCATTGAGTCCATAGAAGGGATTTGCATGGTCATTCGATTGCATCCTCGATCATGTTTGGCTTGTTTGTTCATTAACTCCTCTTGAGCATGATGAAGCTATCTTTCCAAGTGAACCTCCTTTATCTTTGATTTGCACCTCTTGTTTTGCTTGTTTAGTTTTCTTTATGCTTTTTTATTTCTTGTTCAAACCAAAACTCTTTTCAAATGAATAGACCGTCTACGACGAATGTGAGTAGTGGCAGTTGAGAGAACCCCGTGGAAATACGACCTTGATAATTGTGAGTAATTACTTGCACGTCAAGTTTTGGCGCCGTTGCCGGGGACCTTTCTCAATCCTAAGAAAACATTTAGTAGTGGATCGATCTATTCACTTCCTTCCAATTTAGTTTTGCTTCCTTTTACTTGTTTGCTTGTTTTTTTATCCCGCATTGTCGTGTTACGTTGGTGTTTTTGGTTGTGCTTGTGTGTAGGTACCTTGGTGTAATGCATGAGTCGATTCGCTCCTCCCCAAGCACAATTTCGAGGCCTCAACCAAGTTGGCCAATGGTGGGTCAAGATAAACAAGCTTCAACACCAATGTGGAATGAACAATTTCCCTCTCCACTTCCACTCTACCATCAAATCTTGCTAGAGTATTGTCAAGAGGAATTCACAAGCCATGAACAACATCCTCCACCGCTTTCCATGCTAGAGAAGCTCTTGAAGATGGTGGAAGAAAGTGAGTGTCCTCAAGAGGAGTTCATAAGCCATGAGCAACACTCTCCACCCCCTTCCTTGCTTGATGAGATCTTAAAGATTGCAAAAGACAATGCGGTTCAATTTAATCGCATGGCTCAAACTATGAAGCTCATGAACGAAGTCTTGGAGAATGAAAGCCTAGGCTTCTACGTCATACATACATGTCGGGCACGATAGTCCAGTGTGTGTATTCCATCCTATAAATTAAAAGGCCAGGATAATCACTAATGCTCCAGATCAGTGCTGGTCTCAAAGTGAAAGTTTCTTTCTTCACCGAATCATAAGCTTCAACGCCAATCCACAATGTTTGTAACTCCTCAATTAGTGGCTTCAAAAAGACATCTAGGTCATTTCCAAGCATCTTAGGACTAGGAACAATGCCAGATAATATAAGGCATGTGATGACACTCGAATTAACGTGATTTTCAGCCACATTTAAGCGACATTTCCTTGCTTCAAACACAGTTTTAGGGGTAGATTAACGTGTATTCACTCAATTGCTCTATTTTTTACTGATTTGGTTACTTTGGCCCTTTTTGGGTCTATTTGATGTGTTTTCTAGTGTCTCCATGAGTACACAGGTTTTTGCCAGCGATTAAGTAGTCTCGGACGTGTTCAGGAAGCAATGGAACCTAGAAGAATCGCCTGGAATCGAATCCAGAATCAAACCAAGTGAGGAACCAACATATCCACCTGCCCGCACTAGTTCTCGGCGAGAATTATCCAAATTTCTCACCGAGAAGATGTAAGGAATGAAAGGGAATCCTCTCGAAGACTGCAGCTCTATCTGTGAAGAAGTTATCAGCGAGAACTTCATAGTTCTCGCCGAGAACATATGAAGAATCACAAGTAGAATACTCGTCGTGAATACAGATGGATATTAACTGAACTTCTCGGCAAGAACTTTAATAGTTCTCCCCGAGAACTATCTCCTTTTCCAGCGAGGGTTTGGAAAACCCTATATAAGCAGCAACGACACACAGGATCAATCATCCCATTAGTCGCCAGACCAACACAATCATACACTACAAGAAAACTACACATTTGTCACAGTTTTTTTGTGCCTTTAGTCACGGTTTTAACCGTGACTAAAAACATTAGTCACGGTTTAACGAACCGTGACTATATTGATCATATTTTGTCACGATTTTTGAATGAACCGTGACTAACAAATTTTGTCACGGTTTAATAACGTGAAAACCGTGATCCAATATTAGTCACGGTTTACATGTAAATCGTGACTAATATTTCCCCTTTTGGTCACTCAACTTTTTTCGTGGTTACAATTTTAGTCCAGTGACCAAAGTGTTCTTGATAAACTTTCATTAACCCACTTTGTCATTTAAATTTCTATGGGTACTAATTTGAAATTTCCAGTGTTACGAATTTCCCTTTTGGTCACTTAATTTTTTGAGGTAACAATTCCAATCATTCGTCTTCTCCGTTAATCATTCTTCTACTCCGTCAATGGAGATGTCGCCGATGAGCCGATGACGGCCGTCCCTTCTTCTTTTTGTAGTCGGCAGTTGAGACAGAGTTCATATCTGGATTTGGTTCCAAGGCTTCACATCTAGATTTGGTTCCAAGGTTGAGGTCGTGCATCGCCGAGCTCCTCTCCAGCCGTCGATAGCCGCCGACAACACCAAGCTCAGTCCCCTTCCTCCTCCCCTACCGCCGCTCCTGCTCCAGCTTCTACGTCAAGATCCCCGCCGAGAAGACTCCTGATGATAGCTAAAGAGGTGAGGAATCGACAGAGAGTAGAGGACACGGCGGTGCTTGTTTAGGTTTCGATGGGGAAAGAGGATGTGTATGTGGCGGTTGGATGGGGCGATAGAGAGATGGAAGAGAAGAAAGAAGAAGAAAGAAGATGGAGATATGGTTGGCAGGGTTAAAAGGAAAGAATGGAGAATGGTTGGCACGGATTGCAAGAAGCAAAATGAATTGTCAGTAAATGTAGTTGGCACGGTTCAAAGAAAATAATTTAGTCACGATTTCAAAAACCGTGAAAATTCGTCACGGTTCATAAGAAGACTGTGACTAATTGTCACGTTCAAAACCGTGACAATTCACGGTTCATAAGAAATCGTGACTAATTGTGTCACGGTTTACAAAAACCGTGACTAATTGTCACGGTTTTCAAAAACCGTGACAAAATTAGTCACGGTTCATAAGAAATGTGACTAATTGGTCACGGTCATAAGAAGCGTGACTAATTGGTCACGTTTCAAAAACCGTGACAAAATTAGTCACGGTTCATAAGAAACTGTGACTAATTGAACAGTTTATAAAACCGTGACCAATTAGTCACGTTTCATAAATTGGACAAAAATCCGTGCAATTTGTATTTTCTTGTAGTGATACAATTAGACTTTTAGAGTCGATAGATAGAGTTTAGAGAGCGTCATTGGAGTTCCCGGAGAGATCCTGACACCGTCTTTCCACCACGGAGCGCTGGGAGCTACGAGTTGAAGATCGCTGGAGATCGAAGCTTCACGGGAGTCGCCAGACGTCAGTCGCCATCATTAAGTTTTTCAGTTCCTATTTGTTATTTCTTTCGCATGATGATCTCCTATGTTGTTGATGACACTCGATTTGACGTGATTATCAGCCTCATTCAAGCGACATTTCCTTGCTTAAGACATGGTTTTTAGGGTAGAATAACGAATATTCAATCAATTGCCCTATCTCGTGCCATTTGTGTTACCTTGGCCTTTTCGGGTCTATTTATGGTTTTCTAGTATTTTTATGTTAGCACAGGTTTTTTGCCGTCAAATAAAGTAGCCAAGGACGTGTCTAAGGCGTTGGAACCTCGAGGAATCGCACCGGAATCGATCAAGGAGCCAATCAAGTTCAGAAAATTTCCCTCTGCCCCGTTTTCGGTTAACAACTCAACTAATGACCGGCTGAAGGAGTTTTTGGCGAAACTGTTAAGTTTTCGACCGAAGTGAAAATCAGCAGGAGATACCAGCCAAAGGACCGTCCATTTACACCATCCTTTTCGGCGAAAATAATCCTTTATTTTTGGCGAAAATAATAGAACAAATCCGCGACTTAGGGTTTAAATATAAATACTTAAACCGGCGGCCCAAAAGGAGGAATCAATCATTATTCTATTTTCACAAATCAGACTTTTAAGAGTCAGCCGACTCTAGGGTCGATAGATAGAGTTTAGAGAGTTCGAAGATTGGTGGAGAGATCGTGAGCCATCCTTCCACCTCGGAGAACTCAGAGTTTAAAGTTGAAGATCCATGAGATTGAAGCTTGGCGGGAGTCGTCAGAATTAGGTTTTTCAGTTCTTATCTGTTCTTCCTCTGTATGATGATCTTCTTTGTTGCCTTTGATTCTTCTGTTATCGTTATGAGTAGCTAAACTTGTAGAGCTTAATTAGATGAACCCTAAGTGACCCAGGGCTTTAAAGCGGTCACGGATTGGCGGTAATTAGATTCAAAGTTCAATCAGTTTCTCTTTGCATGGTTGTTTTGTTCTTGATTGTTTATGTTTCTTTTCTGGTTGGTCGCCTAGATTAGGTTTTTGCAAGCTAGGGTTAGTCGCTAGATGGTTCCCTGCTTTGGCGCTTAAACCCGTCTTCCTTGATCACCTAGTTTAGATTCTTGTTAAGCTGAGGATAGAAGCGAACACTCACCTCACTTTAGAACATCAATTCAACCAGTTAACCTTATAATTGGAGTGTGCCTTTCGTAGGAACCGATTAGGGTTAATCCGCTTCAAGAGTAACTCATAAATCATTAGTAATTGCACCAGTTAATTAAGTCGTTGCGAGAGGCGACCGTACCCGGGCGGCTAGTTAATCTTGGTAGTTAGACCGATAGAGCGAACGTTCGTCAGTCTTAAACCTAAGGGTAAGGAGTTATGGTGGTGTATAGAAACCGATTGAATTAGAATTGAAAACCGCTGATCTGTTGATTGCCAATGCTCTTGTAATCTAAGGGGGATTCGAAATCTAAGTTCGTCTATCTTCTCGTTAGTCAACCTTTTACTTTTCTGTATTTTATTTTCCTGCTTTATTAGATTAGAAGTCGTGGAACTCCCACCACGCACTAAGTGTTTAAACCTGAGTAATTTGCCAGCTTCTTTGAGTAGTCGATTAGTAGAAACCCTGTGGAATACGATCTAGTCTACCTTGGTAGATTAGTTATTTGATACCGCTAAAACTGCAGCATCAAATTGGCGCCGTTGCCGGGGACTCTTCTAATTGTTTGAAAGAAGAGTTGGCAAATTATTCTTCTACCTTTCCGCCTTACTATTTATTTTCCTCCATATTTTCATGATTTACCTGGGTAGTGTTTTTGAGTTTTAATTATGCAGGATTACAGGTGGGATGACCAGTACCAAGGGTGGTACATCAATGAAGCACCATATATTGAAGACTCCCAAGAGATGGATTTACACACTTATGAGCATCAACAATGGATGGCAAGCACCCAAGCCGCCGTGGACAGCCTCCAGTCAATGGACGATGCTGTTGATGCAATGAACGCCGCACTCAAGCGACTAGTGCAATTGAAGGGAGAAGATGCTCATGAGTATTTCGAAGAAGAGTTAAAAGCTACACACCACCAAAAAAATCACCAAGATGTGTATATACCGGCTCATCAGCATCGACAACAGACGGCAAGAGTAGAATCCACCTTGGATGATCTCATTTCGAAGCTACAAGCTCGTAACATGGTGGATGTCGAGCTCGAGCAACCAAATCCACTAATGGAAGAAGATGCTCAAGAGCCGTACAAAGATGAACATGACAATCTCACCCATAACTATTGTGAGCTAGAAGCATCTGATGAAGACTCCTTGGCGGTGGCGGTTGATGAAGACATAGACCAATCCATCTTGAAGTTGAAGCTGAAGGGGAGCATGAAGAAATCGAGGAGATATCCTCAACTGAGCTTCCGCCAAGCCAACCTATAGATCAAGCCAGAGACGAGCACGTGGGAATCGAAGACGTCAAGGATTTGGAAGTATACACACTCGATCCTGAGAGACCTCTTGATGAGCATCAGGTGGAGAAGATGGAGCTCATTGACCATGCCACGTCGTACTACCTCTTTCCTCCTCCAGAAGGAGAATTCAAGAAGAACTGGTCATCCAACCAGAACCGCGATCTATTGGAGCACTACCGGCTGCATCACCCTTCTGGAGTGCTACATGGCACTCAACCGCACACCTTGAAGAAGACGATTGACTTCAAGGAACTCCTAAGTTGGGGTCCCTAACAGGTACCGTCCGGCTCAAGGACGTTAAAAGAGAGCGCTTCGTGGGAGGCAACCCACGGCTGGAGTCCGTTTTGAATTTTTGAGTCAGTCTTTTTCGTCTTTGTTCGACTTTTATTATGTGTGGATCCGGGGTGCTTGTCCCTGTATCCTTTTGATCTTTTTGTTGTTTTTGTTTTGTAGGAACTTAAGTAGCTACTCCGCTCTGCTCCGGACTATCCGTGTTCATCCAATACACGACCATCTCATTCCAGGTTCTTCGTATCTCTCTACTCTAGATTAGTTCTGTGAGGACACAAAACCGTTTAAGTGTGGGGTAGGATGTTAGAATTTGCCTGATCTTGCTTGCTATCTATGATTCTGTGGTTCAAATTTGAAATTTCTCTAGCATAGAATTGCTCAATTCTTGACTTTTGATGTTAAATTGACTTCAATTTTGAACAGTGACGTCTAGACTGTTCCACTTAGAACCTGTAACCAACGTGACGGAACTGATATTAAATAAGTCTAGGTCAGAACAGATCATAAACACTCTTGTAGTTGAAACTTGAATTAATTGAACTGATTGACTTGTTAATAACAAAGCTCGATAACACCGTTCTAAGATGATAAATGCTAGCTTCTCCCATGTTTTCACTCCATATTTGTTCACCTGTGATTGTGGCTAGAGATTAGGCGGAAATTCAATTCGAAATCTCGTGTAAAAAGTTATAACTAGCTAGGATCAAGTGGTTAAATCGATAAATCAAGTGTTTGAGTGGTGAAATTCGAAATGTGCAATTTAATGAAAAATTCATTAAAGTGCTAAAAATAAAGCTAGGCAAGCCCGACACCTAAATGAAGTGTTCGAGTTGAGCACTAGCATAGGCACAAATACTGTGAGCTAGGCAGGTCGAACACCTAAGTGAAGTGTTTGGTATCGAGCACTAGTATGCAGTAAATAAATTAAAGAAAGTTTGAATCTTGAAATAAATTGTTGTTTAAATCGGTCCTAGCTAGAACATGTAACGTACAGATCTAGAAACAGATGAAGTCGAGTCGATAGCCACGTCACTTTTCCTTCCTCCACATCCACATCATGGCTAGTGCTTAAAGTCTTTTTGATTAGAATTGGTGTTATCGTAGTCGGTTAATTATGATTAATTGTTTTCCCAAGAAACGTGCTTTGTTAAAACTACTACTTGATGTGTGCAGAGATTGGTGAGATCAAAAATTTATTTGGTTGATGTTCTTGCATGTGTAGGTCACTCTTTCTACGTGGAACAGTCTAAACCAAATCGTTAGAATTGAATCTCAGTTTAATATCTGTCATTTGTGAATTTGAGTGTGTTCTAGTTCAGTTTGCTTGAGGACAAGCAAAAGCTTAAGTGTGGGGTATTTTGATGACACTCGATTTGACGTGATTATCAGCCTCATTTAAGCGACATTTCCTTGCTTAAGACATGGTTTTTAGGGTAGAATAACGAATATTCAACCAATTGCCCTATCTCATGCCATTTGTGTTACCTTGGCCCGTTTCGGGTCTATTTGATGGTTTTCTAGTGTTTTTATGTTAGCACAAGTTTTTTGCCGTCAAATAAAGTAGCCAAGGACGTGTCTAAGGCGTTGGAACCTCGAGGAATCGCACCGGATTCGATCAAAGGAGCCAATCAAGTTCAGAAAATTCCTGCCCGGTTTACAAAGGAATTTTCGTCGAAAATACCCTAGTATTTTCGTCAAAATACCCTAGTATTTTCGGCGAAAATATCAGCACAAATCAACTGATGACCGGCTGAAGGAGTTTTCGGTGAAACTGTTAAGTTTTCGACCGAAGCGAAAATCACAGGAGATACCAGCCAAAGGACCGTCCATTTACACCATCCTTTTCGGCGAAAATAATCCTTTATTTTCGACGAAAATAATAGAATAAATCCGGCGACTTAGGGTTTAAGTATAAATACTTAAACCGGCGGCCCAAAAGGAGGAATCAATCATTATTCATATTTTCACAAATCAGACTTTTGAGAGTCAGCCGACTCTAGGGTCGATAGATAGAGTTTAGAGAGTTCGAAGATCGGTGGAGAGATCGTGACGCCATCCTTCCACCTCGGAGAACTCGGAGCTTAAAGTTGAAGATCCAGAAGATTGAAGTTTGGCGGGAGTCGTCAGAATTAGGTTTTTCAGTTCTTATCTGTTTTCCTCTGTATGATGATCTTCTTTGTTGCCTTTGATTCTTCTGTTATCGTTATGAGTAGCTAAACTTGTAGAGCTTAAGTGACCCAGGGCTTTAAAGCGGTCACGGATTGGCGGTAATTAGATTCAAAGTTCAATCAGTTTCTCTTGCATGGTTGTTTTGTTCTCAATTGTTTATGTTTCTTTTCTGGTTGGTCGCCTAGATTAGGTTTTTGCAAGCTAGGGTTAGTCGCTAGACGGTTCCCTGCTTTGGCGCTTAAACCCGTCTTCCTTGATCACCTAGTTTAGATTCTTGTTAAGCTGAGGGTAGAAGCGAACGCTCGCCTCACTTTAGAACATCAATTCAACCAGTTAACCTTATAATTGGAGTGTGCCTTTCGTAGGAACCGATTAGGGTTAAGCCGCTTCAAGAGTAACTCATAAATCGTTAGTAATTGCACCAGTTAATTAAGTCGTTGCGAGAGGCGACCGTACCCGGGCGGCTAGTTAATCTTGGTAGTTAGACCGGATAGAGCGAACGTTCGCCAGTCTTAAACCTAAGGGTAAGGAGTTATGGTGGTGTATAGAAACCGATTGAATTAGAATTGAAAACCGCTGATCTGTTGATTGCCAATGCTCTGGTGATCTAAGGGGGATTCGAAATCTAAGTTCGTTTATCTTCTCGTTAGTCAACCTTTTACTTTTCTGTCTTTTATTTTCCTGCTTTATTAGATTAGAAGTCGTGGAACTCCCACCACGCACTAAGTGTTTAAACCTGAGTAATTTGCCAGCTTCTTTGAGTAGTCGATTAGTAGAAACCTTGTGGAATACGATCTAGTATACCTTGGTAGATTAGTTATTTGATACCGCTAAAACAACAGCAGCAGTTGTCTTTGATTCTCTTGTATCAAATATGAGTAGCTGAACTCATAGAGTTTAGATTAGATGAACCCTAAGTGACCTGGAGCTTTAAAGCGGTCACAGATTGGCGGTAATTAGATCTTAATTTAGACAGTTTCTCTTGCGTGATTGTTTGATCTTCATTGCCCGCGTTTCTTGTCTACTTGACGCCTAGATTAGATTCGTGTTAATCTAAGGTTAATCGCTAGACGTTAGTCGCCAGATGTCCGCCTCACTTTAAAACACCAAATCAATAATTAACCTATTCATTAGAGTGTGCCTTTCGTATGAACCAGTTAGGGTTAATCCACTGCTAGAGTAACTCACAAATCACTAGTAATCGCGCCAGTTAGTTTTCCGTTGCAGAAGCGAACGCACGGGTGATCAATTAATCTTGGGAGTTAGATCGGATAGAGTGAACATTTGCCTGTCTTAAACCTAAGGGTCAGCAGTTATGGTGGTGTCTGAGAACTGAATGAATTAGGATTGAAAACCGCTGGTCTTGTGATTGCCAATGCTCTAGTAAACTTAGGGGGATTCGAGTCTAGCTCGTCTATCTTCTCGTTAGTCAACCCTTTAATCTTTCTGTCTTTTATTTTATTTGTTTGTTAGATTAGAAGTCGTGGAACTCAAACCACGCACAACTTGTTAAATCTGAATAGTTTGCCAACTTCTTTGAGTAGTCAAATGGAAGAAACCTTGAGAGATTCTATATGTCTTACTTTCTAAGTAGGATAGTTATTTGACAACACGCTAAAAACGTGTCATCAGCATGTCTGCTTCATACACAACCAAGGTGGAGTGTTATATGGTATTAGCACAAACGGCCAAGTGATATGACGTATGCTCATTGTTCCAAATGGATTGAAGCCATCACTTGCAAACTCAAGCCTCACATTTTGTGGGTCAGCAGCAAAATCTGGGTACTTGGCGCTAAAACTTTTTCCTGCATCTGCATCTTTACGATGTTTACCCATACCATCATTAGTTCTAATTTTTGTCGCATGTCAAGTCATATCTTTTGTTGTGTAAGTGCACATGTACAACCTTTTCAACCGAGGTATTAAGGTAAAATACCGAAATATCTTCTCAGTTCGAGGCTTTGGCTTTTTCCCACTCACACTATTTCCTATTTACCTTGAATCGAGCAACCCCACACACTTGACATTCCTTAGCTTCATTATCTTCTCTAGTATACAATATGCAATCATTCTTACATGCATCAATCTTGGTATAGGACAACCCAAAACTTCTAATTGTCTTCTTTACTTCATAATTGGATGGATGGATTTTGGCCGTAGGAAAAGCCTTGCGAAGCAACTCCAATATCTTTGACATTACTTTATCACTGATCTTGTGTAAAGACTTAATGTGGTATAAACTGATCATGAACGACAACTTTGTAAAACTGGTACAACCATCATACAATGGTACTTCACCATCCCGCAAAACTTGGAAGAACTCATCATCTAGTTGCACGTTGGGTATGTCTGGCATTGGTACATCACCCATTTGTTGAACTTTATCATCTGGATGTACATTGATGGTATGGTTAAGTGTCTCTCGTACTTCAAATGCATCGTTCACCATGTTTTGAAACAAGTCTGGCTCAAATTTTGTATTTCCTCAGTCCGTAATGGTGGAATTGCTTCTTCACGAAAAAACTGGTTTATGTTCTATCATGGCAGTCAATGCACCAAAGTCTGTGATTAACTCTCCATGAAAATTTCATACATCATATGACAAGGGAAACGCCTTTGCTAGCAAATGTTGATTAACTTAGTTCTGTGACATCAACTTCTTGAAGTTGCATTTTTCGACGAGGACAAAGTATATTCACTCCATCTACTGCGTTGGAGATTGTAAAGTCGATGAATTGTTGAACGCCAGCGTAATACTCACGAGTATGCCATCGCTTTGAATCCATGACTTGTCCATCTATATTGACCTAGTGAGTGTTAGTTCCAATTTGTTACTAGTCATGATAAAAAGTATAAAATAATACTAGTCTAAGTAACTTAGCTTTAAGCTAAGTTTTCCTAATTATATTAACTACTTAAATATTGTATTTACCAACTTAATTTGACAGAAGTTGGTAAATATATTTCGCATTAATTAATATCATTATTGACATGAATATTTTGTTAAGTTTGCATATGTTAACTAGTAGGGACTACCTAAACGTAGTAGGTATTTACATGCATATTTCTTTTATATTAAAAAACAAAAACCTTACAAATTTACATGATTATATTCATATTAATAACATGTTAAACTCCCTAAACCTTAATTAATTACATACATATAATTTTTATTAAATTTCAAAATTATGGGTTAACTTACATGCATATATTTATATTAATAACAAGACAAGTTATAAACCATAATTAATAACAAACATACATTTTTTTTATCAAATTCATAAATTGCAGTTCAAATTACATGATATACTATTATTGTGCATATTTAGTTCATAGTAATTAGATTAATTCCTTATAGTAATCAAATTCTAACTTTCAGGTTACATGCATACCAAATATTTTTGCAAAATCATGATTAACATGTTAGGACTTGGTTACGATTTAATTTTGATATAAGTAGTGTACCTGGAAATCGACGATGAATCCAATAACGAGTACTATAAATATCCAGCAAAGACCAAAAATCCAAACACTAATGTATACAAACAGATTGAGAACAAAAGAGTTAGAACACTAAACACTACAAAAAAATCTAGCTTTAGCCACATAAAGGTTGCCACAGTGTGAAACTACTGTAGCAAATAACATGCAGTTTGCCACAGTAAAGGCATTGTGTAGTGCTGCAACCTGTATGTTTGCTACGGCTATCTTCGTACTGTAGCCAATAAATTTATAACTTGCTACGGGATAGATAAACTGTAGCCATATACATTTATGGAAATCCAGTATTGCAATATATAATCATATAAATTGTTACTTTAAAAAATGAATAAAAATTAATTCCTATTCAATCTACGATTTAACAAATAAAAATAAAATACTTCACCAAAAAAAAATATGGTTCATTTAGTATATATATTGAAATTTGGTGATTATAAAAACAAATTCAAAAAGTAATTAATGAAAAATCCATTCACGCAAAAGTTCTAGATCTTTCAAGGGTCGTAAATCATTCACACAAATTACGCCTATTCATTTATTTTACTCCAGCCGGAGTTCTTAATCTTCAGAGTCGTCTACTTCTATTCTCTATTTCAAGGGTCGGTGATCTCTTTTTTTTCTACTTCTATTCACTACATCGTCACTTCTATCAAGGTCATCCATCGTATGTATCTGTTCATCGTACTAATTTCCATTCATCTATCAGCTGCGTAGGTGTTTCGTTCTCTTCTTATACCTTCTCTTTCTCAGCTGCGTAGGTGTTTCGTGTCGAAGTCGGAGCTCGCCCCTACCTTCTACGATCAATCCATCCCTCAGGTTTGTCGATTAATATTGAATTTGCGTGTTTGGGTGGAATTGAATTTTAGGTTTTTTAAATTGAAATAGCTCTAGCTTCGACTCAATTGCAGGGGAGGGATTGACGTGCTTTGATTTGTTCCTCAATTAAAAATTGGAAAAAGCTTCCTTCCTGGCTAGTGTTTCTGGTTCGGATTTAGTTTTTCTGGGCAGTGGTTTCATTCTTCTCCTTATTCCACCCAATGTTGGAAACTTCTTCTTTGCTTTCCTCTTTCCTTTTATTGTTTTATGTTTGTATTCGCAGGCTCGTGAACCATGTGTTGATGTTACTAAGTAGTGAACCTTGCATATGCTTCTTTTCATATTCTGATTTCTGGGATGGCGTTCTGAATCCGTAAGAACCAATACTCTACCTAATTCTGTTCATTTTTAAACCTACCAACTTACACACATTGGAACCAATTAATTGAGTCTAGTTAATTACAAAATTTATAAACGGTACTATTAATCTATTCATCATTTAGGTCTAACTATGCTTCAGATTTGTTAAAGGGCAATTGGGTGCTAAGGATTTGGTGCATATTGATGATTGCTTAACTAAATAGAACGAGGGATGAATCATGATGCTACACTATCATTTACTTTCAAACTTAGCATAATAATGGTTCTTTCCTGCGATTAGTTTGGTTAACTAAGGTTCCAGGTGAATTCTTACTTAATCGGCTCTTAATCTAATAAATAGGTTATATATTTATCAAATCTTATTCAACTTATTAATTATCATTTTTGAATTTCGAAGATTATCAAATCTTCATTCTTCTCCTTATTCCGGGCAAGGAAGTAAGTGTAAATTATGTTTCTAAATTATCATTTTTTTAGCACAAACGTTCAGATTTTTTCCTTAAATTATGTTTTCAGCTCCACCACTTTTTATCGGTGAGTGCTTTTCACTTATAGAGTTGACCAGATAAGCTATCGCCCCTTTGGTCAATGTGTTCTTCTCTACATAGGTTCTTCTTTTTCTCCCAAATGTTTGATTTTCAGCTTTTCTGTTACTGATTGACTATCTAAGTCTGTAGTTCATTACACATTTCCTCAATCTTGACTCTTATCCTTAGTATCCAGTATATAGTGTTCCAGGAATTGTAAAGATT
The DNA here is from genome assembly GCA_034768395.1 of Linum lewisii. NCBI lineage: Eukaryota > Viridiplantae > Streptophyta > Magnoliopsida > Malpighiales > Linaceae > Linum > Linum lewisii. Next base: position 30,022,071 of record CM068296.1, read on the forward strand.
ATACTATATATGTTAGGCTTGTACAGATTTAGCTTGAGTATATTTAAAATTAGCAGCCTTGGTTTTCACTTTCTGTGAAGTTCTGCTTGCATAGTTGGGCATAAGGGTTTTAGCATGGCGAAGATTTGATTCCTGCAATCTGAGAAGATTTTATTCCTTTAATCTAAAGAATTTGTTTTGTCTTTCTGCAATTGTTCTTTTCATTTCCCTTTGGTTCATGCTATTTTTCATGCGTCTGTAAAGTTTCAAAGTTAGAGGGAGAGAGAGCAAGCTTTCAATTCAGTCAGCTCCTTTTCTTGTTAATTTGATGATCAGAGTATGACGTTTCCCTAAACCTTTCCTTTTAATCATAGATGTAATCATGCAGCTTAATTAAGTTTTTGACCTAGGTTAATTTTTGGGGGGATTGTTTGTTTGGGTGTTGGCCGATGTGGCTGGCTGTTGGTTTGAAGTTTGGGGTAGGATAGGTTTTTAGTTGGCTGCTCTGGTGTGAGCTTTTGCCTCTACTTCAGTTCGGTTAGGATGAGGTGGGGTTGCTTTATTGGTTTCCTGGCTTCCTTCCGAAGGGATGCTGGATTTGTTTTGTATAGTGACTTGTTACTTTTTGTTAATTAATATATACACATCTTTATAAAAAAAAGTATTTGTTTTGTGTCGTTTACTTGAAGTAGTGATAAGTTTATGTTTTGTTTGCTTGGTGATAAATGTGTCTGATACTTAAGTATTTTCATTTTCATTTTTGTTAACTGATATATGAGTATATGAATCTTTGTTGAGTTGTTTGATTTTCTGTTTATATAACTAAATGTAGGCATAGTATGAGATTTTACCTATACGCATTGTTTTGTTTATGCTCTCAAACGCCAAATCACTTTTTGTTTGATTTTCAGGTTATGGCTGGAATCAATGATTATGAAACGATTGGAGGATCTTTTGATGGAGAAGAACAAAATACTTCTTTTGCTCATTTGCAGTCAAGTAATTAAGATGATCTCGAGTAGAAGAGACGAATGGTTATTTGAAGTATTATTTCTCATTTTTTGTTGAATGACATTTTATCACACTATACAAAATACTTTGTTTGTCGTAAATTAGTATTTGATATACTATTTCTTCTTTTATGAATATTCATTTGATTTGATATCATCAATCAATAAATAGCTTCTGTTTGGTAACTTGATTGTATTACATTACAGTAAAAGTTAAAATTATTATATTAATTGATTATAGATTTTCCATTATGGCAAACTAATTTGGTGAAATAAATGGCAAAAAAATAATTTTAGCTACAATGCAAACTGGGAACAAAATTATTGGCGGGTAAAAAATTTAGCAGGGAATAATACGGCGAAATATATTGTGAAATAATACGGCGGGAAACTAAATCTAGATGGTAGTAATATAAAATGGTGGATTTTCAGTATTTGACAAATATTACTTTGCCACGGAAAATGATGTAGCAAGCACCGTAGCAAATTATTTGCGACAGCATGTGTTTTTGTAGCTAATAGCAAATACCACGCACTTTTTGCCACGAAAGCATTGCTGTAGCTAGCACCGTGGCTAATGCTATTAGCCATAGCATGACTCCTTTTTCGCTACTGTTGTGCACTGTAGCTAAATTACTTTTTTTTGTAGTGAAATATAATTCAACTCGTTCATGCAAAATCATAAACCGTAATTAAAATGTACATCATACCTGGAAAAAAATAATACTGAAACACAAATGGAAGCCACTGATCTGCGATCCTCTCGCAATAACAGAACTAATGTAATTTTCCAAATCCAAAATTCATAGATAGACATTAGGGTTGAGAACTCAATGTTCAGATCATGAAACAATCTTTCACTCACAATACCATTGACTGACCTGTAACCAATTCAGTCAGGAATCGACAGGGGCTGCGGAGAAGCAAAGACAGAGGGAGGGCAGGCGCTGTGGGAGACGAATGCTCAGAATAAGAACGAAAACCACGTACGAAACTAAAAATGAAAACCTGGAGGGGAGAACAAACGAGATTAGATAAGATTGCATATTAAAATGGTAATTCAATTGACGGTTTGAGGTTTAATCAATAATCAGACAATCATATCCCATGCAGAATACAACGAGAACAGGAGGCTCACCGGTATAATCAGACAATCTTAGCACGTCACCTGTGGAAACAAATTCCAGGTGTAATCAGAAAATCTTAGCACATCAACCGTCATTTCCTTACGGGTGAAGAATCAATACGAAAAGGAGAGCAGAGAGAGCAAATCGGAAGAAGGGAAATTTTTTAGCCAAGATTTACCAACGAGTCTGATTTTAGGGGTAGTCATTTGGTTTTTTAGTCGCAGGCGGTTCTTCTACTCGCGGGCAGCTTGCGAGTAACTGTTGGCAGACTGCTGCTACTCGCAGGTCTGCCTACGAGTAACAGTTGGCAGGATGCTGCTCCTTGCAGGCGCGCCTGCAAGTAACTGCTTGTAGGCCAACGCATACTCGTAGGAGACGGGGCTACCTGCCACTAAGCCCAGTACGCCTATAACTAACTTAGTGCAGACAGTCCCACGGCCTACGAGTAAATTAGCGTTCTGTTGTAGTGTTCTATTTTTTTTTCTTGTTGTTTTGTTCTTGTTCTTAACTAGTTAACTATTCGACTACTTTGAGTTAACTAGTTAACTAGTAGGATAACCATTACCTATTTATGTATATTTTTCTTGTTATTTTGTTCTTGTTGTTAACTAGTTAACCTGATTTGATAACTAGTTAACTATTCATCTTTTTTTAAGTTAACTCGTTCATTGGTAGGATAATTAGTTACCTATTTATCTATATTTTTCTTGCTATTTTGTTCTTGTTGTTAACTAGTTAACCTGATGTGATAACTAGTTAACTATTCCTCTTTTTTAAGTTAGCTAGTTAATTGGTAGGATAACTAGTTACCTATTTATCTATATTTATCTTGTTATTTTTTTGTTGTTGTTAACTAGTTAACTTTTTTTTTAGTTAACTAGTTACCTATTTATCTATATTTTCTTGTTATTTTGTTCTTATCGTTAACTAGTTAATCTGATGTGATAACTAGTTAACTTTTTTGAGTTAAATAATTACCTATTAAACATTTACCAAGTAAACACAATTTCTATTAGATGCTAACAAAATTATCCTGCCTTGAGTTGCAGAGTCAATCATACCAAACGATAAGAATGCATGAAATCATTTAAAATTTGAATCATCAGATGATGCCTTAGCTTACTACAAAAAATTAGCGGAATACAAAGGATTCTACACTCGGAATTAGTTGGAAAGGGACAGTGACAGCAAAGAAACAAAAAGTTTGTTACATATTCTACATTGTATATGTATGCACAAAGCGCGGGGGGTCAAAAACAAAATGAAAAAGAGCTCGAGTAACAATGACAATCTTCAACCAATAACAAGTAAAACAAGACATAGGGGGAGGGAAGATCTGGGTGCAAAGCCATGTTGACACTAAGATTTGAGAAAGAAACAGGTACATACAGTTAACTAGTTATCTCAGTAGCCTCTTAACTAGTTGTTAACATACCTGCTAACAAGGTAATTTGACCATTTTGATAACAAGTAAGTACATCAACAATCAATGTAATGATTTTCACAACCATTTGATGATACCGCTAGAAGAAGGACACTTTAGTAGGAGTGTTAGAAGGATCCCTGTGATGTACAAGATAATAGCTGATCTAAACACCGATGTTGGAATCAATGCAAGGTCAAGTTTTGATGCTATGAGAATGGAAGCTGGAGGAACTGGAAATCTTGGATTCACACATCAAGACATCAGGAACCACATTCGTATAAGAAGAGAAAAGCAAATGTAGGGTGGAGTTGTTGAGTTTTTGATGGATCATTTCCTTAATGAAGCAAACATAAACATAGAGAACTACTCAAAAATAAAAATAGACAAGGAGGACAACCAAATTGAAAGTATATTTTGGGCAGACGATCAAATGTGGATAGACTATCAGTGTTTTGGTTATTGTTTCAGCTTCGACACAAACTTACAGGACTAACAATCAACACCATCCATTAGGTATGTATTAGTAGTTATTATCATTTCACATCATTGCATTGCATCTAACTAGATAACTAGATGTTATAGCTAGGTAACAAAATGTAGATAACCAGATGTTATCTAGTTTAACTTATCATTGTGATTACTACTAACTAGGTAGCAACATGGTAACTAGTTAGCCTTGATAATTTGTTAACTAGTTAACTGCTTTTATTAATTTATGGTTATCTACTATTATTCAACAATATTTATGGGAAGAAACACCACAAAAAATGTGTGTGTTCGGGTCAGCATTGCTCTACGACGAGACTACGAAAACATTCAAATGGTTCTTTGAGACTTTTTTGGAATGCATGAATGGGAACGCCCCACATCTATATTCACTTACCAGTGCGCAGCAATAGGGGCAACAATGAAGAACATATTCCTAGGCATGTTCCATGGTCTTTGCACATTTCATATATTTCATAACGGACCGAGAAATCTTGGTAAACTTTATAATCATGAATTCAGAGAGCTACTGAAATTTGTAATGTATAATGTTAAAAAAATAGAGTGAGTTCAAAGAGCATTGGAAGCTACTGTTTGAGACCTACCGCCGCACAAAGGGAAATTGGACCAAATCTCTATACAAGTTAAAAGAGAAATGGTCGAGTGCATGGATTAGAAATCAATTTTGTGGTGGGATGAAGACCTCACAAATGAGTGAGACATGCAATAGTAATCTGAGGAGGTATATGGACTCAACCACAAACCTTATTTATAATAGTAACTTGTTACTCCTGAAAGTTAACTAGTTATTTTGTATATGTTAACTAGTTACCAGCATAAACAGTTAACTAGTTAACATGTTATATTAACTAGTTAACTTCGATATGTTAACTAGTTAACTATACATTTAATTTCACATCAAACCTGATATCATTGTTTATTAATGCATCTTCTTCATACATTATAATCAAATGGTGGAAAATAAAAGGGAAGACTTTTTGAAACTAGAATTCATGATGAAGGATAGGCAACCAGATTTTAGATCCCATTCAACTATGTTGGAGAACGTTGCAATGGTGTATACCCCTGAGATTTTTGCAGTGATACAAAATGAATGCATTGCCTCAAATGCTCATGTGGTTGGCAGAGATGAAGTAAGCGACAATAACTTTGGAATGGCATACAAAGTATAAAAGTGGGGGTCGCGACAATACAAAACTAGATGAGAGGTCAATAATCATCAATGAAGAGAATTTCCTGTTTTGGTGCACATGCAAAACATTCGAGGCTTGTGGATGTTGGTGTGGCCATCTAATGAGATCACTTGATCGTTTCTTCTGTAATTCTGGAGATCTAAAGTTCAAAGACATCCTGACATGATCCAACAATGCTGCCCCGAAGCCAATCGGTACTCCTACACACCACCAGGGTCACCTGGCCGAGACAAGACCCTATGGCCTCTTAAGAAGCGAATGAATCCAAGGGAAGGCCGTCCACGAGCCCTAAAACCAATGTATGACAAGAAATATCGACTAAATCCTTCACTTGCAGGTAGAAAGACTCCAAGGAATGGAATGCTGTCCCAAGCCATGCTGTTGGCCGAGGGTATGAGCCCTAGCACCGAAGAGAAGCTTCAGCCTGCCCCTAGCCTGACCTCTAGGAGCCCTGAGGAAGAAGCCGATTCTTTGAGTGACCCTCTAGAAGCATTCCTGGAGTACAGAAGGAAGAGAGAGCAAGAACCCTTGGCCCGAAGAGGAGAGTTGTCAAAGATTGACCCTGAGCCGAGCCCTGAGAAGAAGTGGAGTCCGTGGCCCCAAAGCATGACACTTGGGCTAACCTCGGAGGGCTACGTCCGAAGCTACTTGGAGGCCTATCTGAAGCTTAAAGAAGAAGGCCCGAGCGGAAGAATGAAGGACCAAGGAGAGAGCAACCACAAGCCCTAAACCAGCAGTCGGGCCGATCAAGGGAGTTTTATGGAGCCGGACATGAAGAACATATCTTTTCGACAAGAAGTCCGGTCACTGAGCCCGCCCGAAGCCGAAGCCCGCGTCCGCCACCCGAGTCAAGCCCGGCGTTCGGCCGGTCAATCCCACCGGGCCGCCACACGCGCCAACCGGCCCGAGCAGCCGTACGCAGCCAGATTAGGGTTTTCTGACCTAATTTAGGTCTTTTATTCTGCTTTAAAGACTACAACTATTATTTTATGTTTATTCCTTTTTATTAGGATTATTTAGGGGTTTTTAGGAGACTATTTAGGAATAGGACTCTTTATTTTATTATTATTTAGAAGTAGTGATTAGGGAGGAGAGCTTGTTCCCTCACCTATATAAGGAGGCCGCCGGCCACCCTTGTAAGGAAGACTTTTATGAAATAAACCCCCTTTGAAAGAACTTTGTTCTGAAACCCTTATTGTATCTGCATGTTGCGATACTGAAGGATCGACTTATCATCAAGAGCATCCATCTCTTGGCGTGGCGTCTTCGACTGGACACTTCTGGTTCCCGGCTGTTATATAGCCGACGGGTCAAAGTACTTTTCCGCCCCGGTTCCCGAAGGTTTCTACCTCGTTGCACGTTCCAACTTGCGGTGTTTAAGGGTCGTCTGCCCACGGTTGCAGCGGTTCACATCAGTTGGTATCAGAGCACGGTTCAAACACACGGACCACATCTATCCCAGTCTCTAGGTTCTCCTGGATTCATATCCTTTTATTGCTTTCGTTAGAAAATTGATTCGAAAATCTCCCTTCTATTTCAATTTTAGTTTTGAGTTATAAGAAAAGAAAAAGAAAAGAAAGCAAGGTCACCTTGCCACGTTATTTCCTTTCATTGTAAGTTTGTTTCTAAGAAGAGGGGATAGAAAATTGCTTCCGTTCGATAGTACTAACCATGGTAGACGAGAGACTAGCCAATATAGAAGGCAACATTCGGAACCTTGGAGCTACCATGGCTGCCGTCCACGAAGCCCTAGCTCAGCTTCAAGCCGAGAGAGGACGAGACAGGCACCGAGAGGACAGCCCTGAAGACCCGAACAGAAGAGCCCGACGACTAGCTCAGGAGATTGACGATGACTTGAGCAACCTCAAGCTCACCGTGCCAAAGTTTGCTGGCAAATACAATGCCGACGAGTACCTAGATTGGGAGAGAAGTATGGAGGATTTCCTCGAGTGCCACCACTACTCCGAACGTAAGAAGGTAATTCTCGCCACCCTTGAATTCACTGACTATGCTGCTCTTTGGTGGAGCCAATACAAGGGCAGGATTCAAAGGGATGAAGAAGATCCCGTCGAGTCGTGGAGAATCTCAAGCGGATCATGAGGAAGAAGTTTGTTCCGAGTACTTATACTCGAGACCTACACACATCCCTCCGGAACTTAAAACAAGGCACCATGTCCGTGGAGCAATATACCAAGGAGATCGAGATGTTGGTAGCCCGACTTGACCTCCGAGAAGAACCCGAAGCGAAGATAGCCCGGTTTGTAGGTGGGCTATGCCCCGAGATCATGTATCAAGTCAACATACTCAACTATGCTGACTACGAGGAGCTCAAAGCCCTAGCTAACCGCGTGGGGAGAGAATTGAAGAGGGGTTACACGACAAGATCCGCCAGTGCCCCGTGGAGAGGAGGCTCGACTACCAGCCAAGCCTCATGGAAGACCGAACAGCCCCGAGGCTCTAGTTCACGGCCAAACCCTAACCCTAGGGGTTCGGCACCTCCGGTAACATCTGTCCAACCTACTTCTACGGTTCAGAATTCTAACCCACGTCCTAGTGGAATTGTATGTTTTAGGTGTCAAGGTAGAGGACACATCTCAAAGGATTGCCCTAACCAACGGACGATGGTAGTAAGAGAAGGAGGAATCGAGACGGACGATGAAGAAGAGGAGAAGAAGGAAGAAGAAAGGAGTCAGAAGAAGGAGAAGAAGTTCACCCGAAGGGCTTGAAAAGTTTGCAGGGTTCACTTTTAAAACCCTAGCACCCGGCGCCCCGGCCTGCAGCCCCGAGCCCGCCCCTAGCCCCGGCACTCAGCCCAGCCTCGCCGGCCCCTGGCCTCCAGCCCCAGCCTTAGCCAGCACAGCCCTGACCCCGGCCCTGCCCACGCCGCCCAGTCCCAGGCACTACCCCGGCCCTGCAGCCAGCGCTCGCCCTAGCACGGCACTGCCCAGGCCCTAGCGCCCCAGGCACGGCCCTACCCGGCCTAGCGCCCCAGCGCTCGGCCTCCGCCAGCCCCAGCACTCGCCCAGCCCAGGCCCTGCCCCACCGGCCCCCAGCGCCACGCCAGCCTCGGCTCACCAGCCCCACCTGCCCAGCCGGCGCTGCCCCACCAGGCCCCAGTGCCCCAGCACTCGGCCCCAGCCCCCGCTGGCACCGCCTGACTAGTTCCAACGCTCCCGCCGCCGCCGCGCACCCCAACTGCTCGCCGCCATCAGATTTCTACTACCCGCAGCCGGCCCTCCACCGCCCGTCACCGCATCACCGCCTGCCGCCGCCGCATCACTTCCCGCCACCGCCTACTCCTGCCCGCCACCGCCGCTGGCTCCCCACTGCCCGCCGCCGCCGGCTCAACACTGCCCGCCGCCGCGTCCCCACTAGCCGGCGCCGCCACCTGGCCCGACGTGCCCTGGCTTACCTCCGGCACCCCCAGCACCCCGTGACTCCGGCTCGACGCTTCACCACCCGTTCCATGGGAGAATCCCTTCCGACGAGTTTCAAGAGCTACCCCGACGAGACGATCCGGATGCTGATCCGGATGTGGAGATAAGTAAGGAGCTCTCACCCGCTACCTCCCCGAGCCTTAACATTATTATTGATAGTTTTTCAGGGGAAGAAGCTATGGAGACTGAAGAAGAGAGCACTGAAGGACCCGAGCCTTGGTCCGTTACTGACTCAAGTGAGACTCCTCGGTCTAAGGATGATGGTGCTAAAGATTGGAAGAGGATGATGAGTGTTAGGAAAGGACTCGAGATGGATTTGGGGACAAATCCAAGGCAAGAAGAGGGGATGATATGATCCAACAATGCTGCCCCGAAGCCAATCGGTACTCCTACACACCACCAGGGTCACCTGGCCGAGACAAGACCCTATGGCCTCTTAAGAAGCGAATGAATCCAAGGGAAGGCCGTCCACGAGCCCTAAAACCAATGTATGACAAGAAATATCGACTAAATCCTTCACTTGCAGGTAGAAAGACTCCAAGGAATGGAATGATATCCCAAGCCATGCTGTTGGCCGAGGGTATGAGCCCTAGCACTAAAGAGAAGCTTCAGCCTGCCCCTTGCCTGACCTCTAGGAGCCCTGAGGAAGAAGCCGATTCTTTGAGTGACCCTCTAGAAGCATTCCTGGAGTACAGAAGGAAGAGAGAGCAAGAACCCTTGGCCCAAAGAGGAGAGTTGTCAAAGATTGACCCTGAGCCGAGCCCTGAGAAGAAGTGGAGTCCGTGGCCCCAAAGCATGACACTTGGGCTAACCTCGGAGGGCTACGTCCGAAGCTACTTGGAGGCCTATCTGAAGCTTAAAGAAGAAGGTCCGAGCGGGAAGAAAGAAGGACCAAGGAGAGAGCAACCACAAGCCCTAAACCATCAGCCGGGCCGATCAAGGGAGTTTTATGGAGCCGGGCATGAAGAACATATCTTTTGGACAAGAAGTCCGGTCACTGAGCCCGCCCGAAGCCGAAGCCCGCGTTCCCCCACCCGAGTCAAGCCCGGCGTTCGGCCGGTCAAGCCCACCGGGCCGCCACACGCGCCCAACCGGCCCGAGCAGCCGTACGCGGCCAGATTAGGGTTTTTAACCTAATTTAGGTCTTTTATTCTGCTTTAAAGACTACAACTATTATTTTATGTTTATTCCTTTTTATTAGGATTATTTAGGGGTTTTTAGGAGACTATTTAGGAATAGGACTCTTTATTTTATTATTATTTAGAAGTAGTGATTAGGGAGGAGAGCTTGTTCCCTCACCTATATAAGGAGGCCGCCGGCCACCCTTGTAAGGAAGACTTTTATGAAATAAACCCCCTTTGAAAGAACTTTGTTCTGAAACCCTTATTGTATTTGCATGTTGCGATACTGAAGGATCGACTTATCATCAAGAGCATCCATCTCTTGGCGTGGCGTCTTCGACTGGACACTTCTGGTTCCCGGCTGTTATATAGCCGACGGGTCAAAGTACTTTTCCGCCCCGGTTCCCGAAGGTTTCTACCTCGTTGCACGTTCCAACTTGCGGTGTTTAAGGGTCGTCTGCCCACGGTTGCAGCGGTTCACATCACATCCCCTCTTGCTACATAAAGAAATGGTGGACACGGAACGCAAGGGTGGGATTTGAGTTTGAATTCCCTGCTGAAGGAATCTTGTCTAGAGAAACAGTAACAACTAGTATGATGCAGCAAATATCATCTATGAGTGTGACTCTGACCAATAGAATAGTTGGCAATGATACTCTATTTAAACGTGTGGTTGACGCGTTACAATCTTTAACAGACGATACTAAAGAAGAGAATGGTGAACCAACACTGGAATAAGGAGGAGCATCTAATTCTGGAGGTGAAACATCTAACAGAAATTGCTTTATGTTGACTGTGAACTAGCTAACTATTCTTGTTAACTTTGAAACTAGTTAACTGTGTTTGTTACCAGTTACAGGAACTGTCTTAATAGCAGATGGGGAGACAACTTCAGCTACTAAATCAACAACATGTCCTAAAATAAAAGGATTCAAAAATAGGGACAAAGCGAAGAAGGAGGCAAAGCGTGCTGCGAGAGAAGTTATTGTTTTGGTTTGGTTTGGATGTTGAATTTCCATGACTACTGAGATTACAGTAGTTAACCTTTTCTTTGATTTGGTTTGTACGTTGAAAGTTGAATTTGTTAAATAGTTAACAAAAGAATTATATATGTGTTTTTTACCTTGTTAACTAGTTAATTACTTAATAACAACCTGATCTATGATAATTTGTTAACTAGTTAGCTTGTACATATGTTAACTAGTTAACTTAATTTTTTTTTATGAACGGCGGAACTCATCTCATTCATCAAATGAAACTGTACTCCCAAAACTGGGAGACAGGAAAGTTCAATACAACAAGACTCAAACTAAGAAAGTAACTATAAGCTACTAACAACTCTCATAATCTTAGAGGAACCGGTCATTGACCTTACATCTCTCATTATAATGTCACCTAAAGCAATCGCAGATATGACTCGAGTCCCATGCGTTCGGCAGCACCTCTTTCTCCAGATATGATAAATGAATGCTCGCCATTTAAACCAAACTAAAAGTCTCCCATCACAAGGATAACCATTAATACCCTTAATCAAATCTGTCCAGCACGTAGTTGGGAGGCTGCTAGGGAAACAGCATGCCCCTCTAACCTGAGCAGAATAAGAGCAGTACAAGAAAATATGCTCCCTGGATTCAACATCAACATTACAAAGAACACATATGGAGGAGCAAGATATACCCCATTTCAGCAATTTATCTCTCGTGTTAAGTCTGTCCAACATCATCAGCCAGCAAAAACGAGTGCCTTGGAATGCTTGGAGCCTTCCATACCATCTCCCCCCAATCAATCATAGGGTAAATAGGCCTCAAAGATGTCCATACTTTAGAGATAGAGAATTTGCACATCAAGCTTCCATTCCAAAGAGGATCTCCATCAGCATCAAAAGTAACAAAACACCTGATCTCATCTCTAGTTTTCAGAAGTTTATTCCATATCCAGGAATAGTTCTGAGATGGAGTGCACTCCCATAAAGACTTTCGTAACAAGCTTAATTTGATGGTGTTCTGAGATGGAGTGCACTCCCATCAACACAGGAATAAAGACTTTCCACTCCACATAACTAGCTTGCAAAAAATAAATGGAGTTTCACGTCTTCCTCAACGACTAAATTGATGGTGTTGTTGGACACATCCCTTTGTATAATTATACAATCCCACATTCTTGTCTAACGGTCTTCATCTTTCTAATCATAACCGTCATTTATGCAAATGGCCCACTTCATAGAGAGGTGAATGGAAAATTCTATTGTACTAGGTATCATCGCTGCTAATTCAGCTTCATTTTCAACTCGTTCGTCACTCTCTCCCACACATTATCAACTTCAACTCGAAACTAGGTAACCTTCGTGTCATTATAATCATCATATGTGGGTAGCTGATTTATTCATACATTTTGTCCTTGTCCATAAACGCAAAATTGTTTGCAACATGAATTAGAGTTTATGGATAATAGTTAGACAATGAATAAGTATGTTATTGGAATTGACGTACAATATGACTTAGGGTTGATTGTTAGAATACAACTACGATTTAGGGTACGTCGTTAAAGTTTATAATTTAGTTTATTTTATGAGTTTCAAATATAGATTTATAGTCTTAAAAAATATAGATTAGAAGTTTAGATTTGTAATTAGATTTAAAGTATTCAAAAATATAGATTTGATAATTAGATTTCAAATACAAAAAATGAAGTTTATGGGATTTGAACCCGCGACATCTTGAAATAAAATCTAAGGTGTTACCACCATGCAAATAGCCTAATCCATGTTAATATTATGAGTTTTGCAATCAAATAAATTATTGAATGAACCTCTGAAACCCTTATCTTACCCCATAACTAGTATTCATTCCCAAATCTTCATCTCTCTTTCAGACTTCCATTCTTTGTTTATTTCCGGTAAAACTCCTGAGCCCGAAACCACGACTTGTCGCAAAACAGGGTTAGCAACGGCTGCCCGTCACTTCCGACCGAGCTCTTCCGGTGATAGACCTCCTCCTTCCAGCGCGTCCTCGCCTCTTGTCAGGCTCCTCCTCCGGGTGTGATATGATCCAACAATGCTGCCCTGATGCCAACCGGTACTCCTACACCCCACCAGGGTCACCAGGCCGAGATAAGACCCTAGGACCTCACAAAAGGCATAAACAGCCTAGGGCAGGCCATCTTCAAGCCCTAAAGCCAAGGTACGCTCTGAAATATCGACTAAGTCCTTCCCTTGCAGGTAGAAAGGCTCCACGAGATGGAATGCTATTCCAGGCCATGCTGCTGGCCGAGGGTATAAGCCCTAGCACCGAAGAGAAGCTTCAACCTGCTCCTAGTCTGACTCCAGGAGCCCTGAAGAAGAAGCCGGTTCTTTGAGTGACCCTATGGACGCATTTCTGGAGTACAGAAGGAAGATAGTCCAAGAACCCTTGGCCCAAAGAGGAGAGCTTTCAAAGATTGACCTTGAGCCGAGCTATGAGAAGAATTGGAGTCCGTGGCCCCGAAGCATGACACTTGGACTGACCCCGGAGAGCTACGTCCGAAGCTACCTAGAGGCCTACCTAAAGCTTAGGAAGGAAGGCCCGAGCAGAAAAGGAAAGGAACCGAAGAAAGGCCCGACCCGAGCCTTAGACCGGAAGCCGGACCGATCCGAGGGATCCCATGAAGTCGGCCAAGAAGCCTGGTCACTGAACCAGCCCGAAGCACGAAGCCCGCGACTGCCACCCTAGTTAAGCGCGGCGCTTAGCCGGTCAAGCCCACAGGACCGCCACACGCGCCCAACCGGCCCGAGCAGCCGTACACGGCCAGATTAGGGTTTTTTGACCTAATTTAGTCTTTTATTCTGCTTTAAAGACTACAACTATTATTTTATGTTTTATTCCTTTTTAGTAGGCTTATTTAGGGATTTTATGATTCTTTTTAAAAGTAGACTCTTTATTTTATTATTATTTAGGAAGTAGTGTTTAGGGAGGAGAGCTTGTTCCCTCACCTATATAAGGAGGCCGCCAGCCACCCTTGTTCTTCAGACTTCTTATGAAATAAACCCCCTTTGATAGAACTCTGTTCTTGAAACCTTATTGTATCTGCATGTTGCGATACTGAAGGCCCCGACTTATCATCAGAGCATCCATCTCTTGGCGTGGCGTCTACGACTTGATACTTCTGGTTCCCATCTGTTATATAGCTGACGGGTCAAAGTCCTCTTCCGCCCCCGGTTGCCGACGGTTTTACCTCATTGCACGGTGTCCAACTTGCGGTGTTCAAGGGTCGTCTGCCCACGGTTGCAGCGGTTCACATCAGTTGGTATCAGAGCACGGTTCACCTCACGGACCACAATCTATCCCAGTCTCCAGGTTCACCTGGATTCATATCCTTTACTGCTTTCTTTAGAAAATTGATTCGAAAATTCCCTTCTATTTCAATTCTAGTTTCGAGTTGTAAGTTAAGAAAAAGAAAAGAAAGCAAGGCTACCTTGCCACATTATTTCCTTTCGTTGTAAGTTTGTTTCTAAGAAGAGGGGATAGAAAATTGCTTCCGATTGCTAGTACTAACCATGGCATACGAGAGATTAGCCAACGTGGAAGGCCACATTCAACATCTGGATGCTACTTTGGCCGCCGTCCAAGAAACCCTATCCAGGCTTGAAGCCGGGAGAGGACGAGATGAGCGCCGAGAAGACAGCCCCGAAGGTCTGAACAGAAGAGCCCGACGGCTAGCTCAGGAGATTGAGATGACTTGAGCAACCTCAAGCTCACTGTGCCAAAGTTTGCAGGCAAATACAATGCCGATGAGTACTTAGAATGGGAGAGAAGTATGGAGGACTTCCTCGAGTGCCACCACTACTTCCGAACTAAAAAGGTAATCCTCGCCACCCTTGAATTCACTGACTATGCTGCCCTATGGTGGAGCCAGTTCAAAAGCCAGATTCAGAGAGATGAGGAAGACCCTATCGAGTCGTGGCGAGACCTCAAGAGAATCATGAGGAAGAATTTTGTTCCTGGCACCTATATCCGGACCTACACACCTCCCTCCGGAACTTAAAGCAAGGCACCATGTCTGTGGAGCAATACACCAAGGAGATAGAGATGTTGGTCGCCAGACTCGACCTCCGAGAATAACCCGAAGCGAAGATCGCCCGGTTTGTGGGTGGGCTACACCCCGAGATCATGCATCAAGTCAACCTACTTAACTATGTTGACTACGATGATCACAAGGCCCTAGCCAACCGTGTGGAGAGAGAGTTGAGGAGGGGCTATCCGAGAAGATCAGCCAATGCCCCGTGGAGAGGAGGCTCAAGTACAAGCCAAGCCCCATGGAAGCCCGACCAGCCCCGAGGCTCAAGCTCACGGCCAAACCCTAACCCTAGGGATTCGGCACCACCGGTAACATCTGCCCAACCTACTTCTAAGGTTCAGAATTCTAACCCACGTCCTAGTGGAATTGTATGCTTTAAGTGTCAAGGTAGAGGACACATCTCAAGGGACTGTCCTAACCAACGGACGATGGTGGTAAGAGAAGGAGGAATCAAGACGGATGATGAAGAAGAGGAGAAGAAAGAAGAAGAAAGAAGAAGAAAAGGAGTCTGATGAAGAAGAAGAAGTTAAGCCCGAAGGGCTTGAGAAGTGTGCAGGGTTCACCTCTAAAACCCTAGCACCCGGCGTCCCGGCCCCAGCCCCGCCCTAGGCCCGGCACCAGCTCCGACCCCGGCCCCAGTCCCGGCCCCAGGCCCGGCACCAGCCCCGGCACCAGTACCCAGCCCAGGCGCTGCCCGACCAGGCCCCAGCGCCCCAGCGCTCGGCCCCAGCCCCGGCGCTGCCCAACTATGCCTCAGCGTCCTAGCGCTCGGCCTCAGCGCCCCAGCACTACCCAACCAGGCCTCAGCGCCCCAGCGCTCGGCTCCAGCCCCGACGCTGCCCAACCAGGCCCCAGCCCGGGGCTACCCGACCAGACCCCGGCGCTCCAGCGCTCGACCCCGACCCCGGCTGGCGCTGCCTGACCAGCCCTGGTGCCCTAGCGCCCGGCCCCGACTGGCGCTACCTGACCAGTCTCGGCGCCCCAGCACCCGTCCTTGGTGCTGCCGGACCAGGCCCCGGCGCCCCAGCGCCCGGCCCCGACTGGCCCTACCCGTCCAGTCCTAGCGCCCCAGCACCCAGCGCTACCCTGCCCGACCAGGCCCCGCCGCCCTAGCACCCGCCCCGACCTGTCCTGCCCAAGGCCCCCCGGCGCATCACCACCCGACGTGGCCCCCGACCACGAGTCCGGCGCGTCCCTGCCCGACGCTCAGCCCCGGTCCTACCCGACCCCAGCTGCCCCGACACGATGATGGCCGACGCTACCGACCTGCCCGCCGAACCACTACCCGTCACCGCCGCCGGCTCTCCACTGCCCGCGCCGGATTTCCACTATCCATCGCCGCCTTGCCACTGCCCGACGCGTCCCTGCCCGCCGCCGCCTTGCCACTGCCCGACGCGTCACTGCCCGACGCCGCCGCCTCCCCACTTCCTGGTGCCCGCCACTCTACCCGATGTGCCCTGGTTTACCTCTGGCACCCCCGTGCTCCGACCCTACGCTTCACCGACGATCCCCTGTGCACCCAAGATTCAATGGGAGATCACCTCCCGAAGGATTCTGAGGGCTGCCCCGAGTGAAGAAGATCCAGATGCTGACCCGGACGTGGATATGAGTGAGGAATTTCTCACCGCTACCTCCCCGAGCCTTAATATTATTATTGATATTTTTCAGGAGAAGGAGCCATGGAGACTGATGGAGAAAACGCTGAAGGACCCGAGCCTTGGTCCGTTGTTGACTCAAGTGACATTCCTAGGTCTAAAGATGATACTGAATCTTCCCCGACCATGGCCCATAAAGTTGCTGAAGTTTGTAAGAGGGTGATGAGTGCTAGGAGAGAACTCGAGATGGATTTGGGGACAAATCCAAGGCAAGAAGAGGGGAATGATATGATCCAACAATGCTGCCCTGATGCCAACCGGTACTCCTACACCCTACCAGGGTCACCAGGCCGAGATAAGACCCTAGGACCTCACAAAAGGCATAAAGAGCCTAGGGCAGGCCATCTTCAAGCCCTAAAGCCAAGGTATGCTCTGAAATATCGACTAAGTCCTTACCTTGCAGGTAGGCTCCACGAGATGGAATGTTGTTCCAGGCCATGCTGCTGGCCGAGGGTATAAGCCCTAGCACCGAAGAGAAGCTTCAACCTGCTCCTAGTCTGACCTCCAGGAGCCCTGAAGAAGAAGAAGCCGGTTCTTTGAGTGACCCTCTGGAAACATTTCTGGAGTACTGAAGGAAGAGAGTCCAAGAACCCTTGGCCCGAAGAGGAGAGCTTTCAAAGATTGACCTTGAGCCGAGCTATGAGAAGAATTGAAGTTTGTGGCCCCGAAGCATGACACTTGGACTGACCCTGGAGAGCTACATTGTTAAATCAAGTAATTGAGTTGTTCAAAGTAATTGTTAAGTTCTTAAATTGCTGAAAATAAAGCTAGGCAAGCCCGACACCTAAGTGAAGTGTTCGGGTTGAGCACTAGCAAAGGCACAAATACTGTGAGCTAGGCAGGTCCAACACCTAAGTGAAGTGTTTGGTATCGAGCACTAGTATGCAGTGAATAAATTGAAGGAAGTTGAAACTTAAACAAATTGTTGTTTAAATCGGTCCTAGCTAGAACATGTAACGTACAGATCTAGAAACGGATTAAGTCAAGTCGATAGCCACGTCACTTTTCCTACCTCCGCGTCCACATCATGGCTAGAGCTTAAAGTATTTTCTCATTAGAATTGGTGTTATCGTAGTCGGTTAATTATGATTAATTGTTTTGCCAAGAAACGAGCTTTGTTAAAACTACTACTTGAAGTGTGCAGAAATTAGTGAGATCGAAAACTTGTTTGGTTGATGTTCTTGCATGTGTAGGTCACTTTTTCTACGTGGAACAGTCTAAACCAAATCGTTAGAATTGAATCTCAGTTTAATCTCCTGTCATTTGTGAATTTGAGTGTGTTCTAGTTCAGTTTGCTTGAGGACAAGCAAAAGCTTAAGTGTGGGGTATTGATGACACTCGATTTGACGTGATTTTCATCCCCATTTAAGCAACATTTCATGCCCCTTTGATGCCATTCTGATGAATATTTGGTGAAAATGTGTTTATTATGTAATTCTAGGCTCCTAGTGCATACATGTCCATTTATTGGCTATTTTTAACCCTTTTTGTGAGCTTTTATGTTGAGCCTCCAGGTTACGACATTATAGAGGACTCTCTCACGAGTCCAGCGCTTCAAACGGGGACCAAATCGGAGTTCAAACGGAGTGGGAATCATCGAATCAAGTTGGAGCTGGTTTTTAACTAATATTTTCGGCGAAAATACCTTCCTTATTTTCGGCGAAAATTCCTTTGAAAATCCTGGCAGAAACCATAATTTTCAGCCTTTTCCAACTTGTAAAGGGTTTCTGGGGGTATATATAGACTTTTTGAAGCCAGATTAGAAACACACGAATTATGAGAGATCAACCACGACCTTAGGGTTGATAGATAGAGTTTAGAGAGTTCGAAGATCTGTGGAGAGATCGTGACGCCATCCTTCCACCTCGGAGAGCTCGGAGCTTAAAGTTGAAGATCCAGGAGATTGAAGCTTCGCCGGAGTCGTCAGAATTAGGTTTTTCAGTTCTTATCTGTTCTTCCTCTGTATGATGATCTTCATTGTTGCCTTTGATTCTTCTGTTATCATTATGAGTAGCTAAACTTGTAGAGCTTAGATTAGATGAACCCTAAGTGATCCAGGGCTTTAAAGCGGTCACAGATTGGCGGTAATTAGATTTGAAGTTCAATCAATTTCTCTTTGCATGGTTGTTTTGTTCTTGATTGTTTATGTTTCTTCTCTTGTTGATCGCCTAGATTAGGTTTTTGCAAGCTAGGGTTAGTCGCCAGCCATTTTCCTGCTTTGGCACATAAACTTGTCTTACATGATCACCTAGTTTAGATTCTTGTTAAGCTGAGGATAGAAGCGAACGCTCACCACTCTTTAAAACATCAATTCAACCAGTTAACCTTATAATTGGAGTGTGCCTTTCGTAGGAACCGATTAGGGTTAATCCACTGCAAGAGTAACTCATAAATCGTTAGTAATTGCACCAGTTAAGTTAAGTCGTTGCGAGAGGCGACCGTACCCGGGCGGCTAATTAATCTTGGTAGCTAGAACGGATAGAGCGAACGTTCGTCGGTCTTAAACCTAAGGGTCAGTAGTTATGGTGTGTATAGAAACCGATTGAATTAGAATTGAAAATCGTTGATCTGTTGATTGCCAATGCTCTGGTGATCTATGGGGGATTCGAAATCTAAGTTCGTCTATCTTCTCGTTAGTCAACTTTTATTTTTCTGTCTTTTATTTTCCTGCTTTATTAGATTAGAAGTCGTGGAACTCACACCACGCACTAAGTGTTTAAACCTGAGTAATTTGCCAACATATTTGAGTAGACAAGAAGAAGAGACCTCGAGTAGAATACTGATGTGACTTTAATTAGTGCACTTTAAGCTTATGAATGACCTTTGAAATGCCCGTGTTTATCTGTGAAATGACATGACTTATATACTTTTATTTGAGATTTTGTGCAAAGTGTCATTTTGTTGTCCGGTTGCCACTTTGGAGCCAAATTCGTGGTCTATTGGAGTTGCCTCTGTGCATTTTCAGGTTATGGCATCAAAATACGGATGACAAGGAGCGAATAGGAGCAAACGGGAGGTCATTTGGAGTCCGGACGAGGGAGATATGAGCATTACAAGATCGAGTTTTATGCAGAGTGCAGGGGTGCACGCCGTGCAGGGGTGCACGCCGTGCAGGTGTGCACGCCGTGCATGGGTGCTCGCCGTGCACTGCCCCCTGCACTATAAATACTCTTGTTTTTGGCCATTTTGAAGGAGAAATACACATCTCTTGAAACCCAAACACATATCCACGAACCCTCAAACCCTAGAACACGTTTTTGGAGCAATTTGAAGCCATTGGAGCTAGGATTGAAGCCAACAAACCTTGGGAGAAGTGCTTACAAGTGGAGAAGTGAAGATCATCTCAAGGATTCATCCATGGTGTTCTTGGTGACCATTCTTCCTTCTTTTCTCTTACTCCCTTGGCCATGTGTGCTGAGTTTCTAGGGTTCATCTTGGATGGTAGATTAGTTGTGCTATGATAGAGAGATGATTGTATAGAACTTGCCATGATTGATCTTGGTTGTATGAGGATGATTCCTAGACTTGTTCTTAATGCCATTTTATGCCATGATTGCTTAATTTGGTCATTCATTGTGATTTGATGCATGAGAGTGCTTGGATTGCATAGATTGTAGGTCTAGGGATTGAAGTGAGTGTGTTCTAAGAGATTAGATCATCTTATTTCAACCATTTTCACTTGATTTCTCTCTTGGGCATTTTATCGAACACTTGGTGTGCATGTGGATTTTCATTCAATTGAGTTTGAAAAGGCTTTTTGGTGAATCTCTTAGTGTTAGGGCATTGATATGAGAGTGTTGTGCCTAGCCTTGTGGTCATAGAGTCTTAAGAGAGGGTCTTGAGTCTTGGCATTTCATCAAACACTTAGAATGCATCCTTTTTCACTTAGCTTGAGAGCGAGAGCCTAAGTTGAGTGGTATTAGGATAGGGATTAGGTGCTACGAGAGTGCATCGAGTCTATTAAAGTGAAATGCATGGTCATCCGAATGCAAACTCGATCTTAATTGGCTTGTTTGTTCAATTAGTCATCTTGAGCATGATGAAACTACCCACCAAGAGAGCCCTTTGTCTTTGATTTGAACCATCTTTCTATTTTGCTTAGTCTTTGTTAGTATTGCATTCCTTTACCTTTGTTGCTGAATTTCTCTTTCGAACCAATCCAATTTCAAATGTTTAGACCGTCTATGAGAAGTGTGAGTATTGGCCTATGAGAGGACCCCGTGGAATACGACCTTGGTAAAATCGCCTTTTATCAAGTTTTTGGCGCCGTTGCCGGGGACTCTCTCATTCCTTTGAAAGCACTTAGTAGTGGACCGATCTATTCACTTCCTTCCGCTTTACTTTTTGCTTCCTTGTTGCTCTTGTTTACTTTATTATCCCGCATCGTTGTATTACTCGGGTGTGTTTGTTGTGCTTGTTTGCAGGAGATTTTGGGTTAGTGCATGAGGCGTTCAGCTCGTCTTCAAGCACGAATCCAAGGACTAGAACAAGTGCTCGAGTCACCTACCACTTTCCCACCTCCTATAGTGAAGAAGAAGAAGTTGATCGCATCTCACACCACACTATGTCTCATCACGAGGATGAAGATAACCATTCGGAGCATTCTCACCATACCAATGATGATGATCACCCACAAAGGGGTGCAAGACGTACCTTGGCGGATTATGCCGTCCTACTCTTGAAGGGGCAGCCTCTAGCATTGTTCCGTCAATGCTAGGAACTTTGAGCTCAAGCCTAATATGATCCAAATGGTTCAAAATGGAGTGGTGTTCAATGGCATTGATGGTGAATGTCCATCTAGGCATCTCAAGGACTTCTTGGAGATATGTGACACGGTTAAGAATGACCAAGTTCACCGGATTGTGTGAGACTCCGGCTCTTTCCTTTCTCACTCAAAGGTAGAGCTAAGTCATGGTTGGAGAATCAACCGAGTAGAGCTTTCACCACATGGGAGGGCCTAGCCGAAGCTTTCCTTGAAGAGTTCTTCCCTCCCTATATGACGGATGCAATCCGAGACCGCATCAACCACTTCATACAACACAAGGGAGAGCTCTTCCATGAGACTTGGAATAGGTTCCAAGCCATTCTTCGGTCTTGTCCTCATCACAACTTCGCCGAATGGAGCTTGGCGGACATCTTTGCTAGGTCCCTTGATTTTGAGAATACAAGGATGATCAACCAAGCCGCCGGAGGTGACTTAAGGACGCTCACTCCCGAAGATGCTCTAGAACTCTTCGCGGAGATGGCCAACAAGACAAGGAGTTGGTCTCGACAACAACCTCCTAAGTCTAAGTATGGAAGTGACACGCACTATGATTCTCGGTCCGTAAGTGTTGATGCACCAAAGGATTCGTCTAGCTATGGGAAGAAGCCTAAGTTACCGGGGCACCGAGATGAAGATGATCCCATGATTGCTCTCCTTATGTCCAAGATTGATGCCATGGCCTCACAAGTAAGCAATCTTAGTATGCCTAAGACTCCCTCTAAAGTGGGTAATCCACCGGTTGCTTCGGTATTTTGTTGTGAAGGTTGTGGAGGTCAAGGCCACGATGTTAGTGCTTGTCCTTCCGCCACTCCTGAACTTGGCCAAGGCGACCTTGAGGAGGTAAGCTTCGCACAAGGTCAAGGTTTCCATGGTAATTTCAGCCCCAAGGTAACTATCAAGGTAACTATAACCGACCTTGGTACAACAAGTCTAACCAAGGTTACCAAGGCCAAGGGAGTCAAGGTAGTGGTTATAGCAAGGGCTACAACCAAGGAAATCAAGGAGGTTATCAAGGTTATAGGGGTTATCAAGGCAACCAATGGTCTCAAGGAAGTAACCTAAACCAAGGTAGCCAAGGGACTTAAGGAGGACCCCAAGGTCAAGGGCACCAAGGGGGAAATCAATGGAATCAAAGTGGACATCCAAGTCAAGGTTTCCAAGGTCCTACCCCACCGGGAATGTACAACCATAGAGGTGAAGGACCACCCGGGTTCAACAAGCCTCCTCAAAATAAGGAGGGTGGTTCTTCGATCTCTCAAGAAGACACCAATGCGGCAATGATCCAACTCATCAAGAATCAACAAGCTTCAATTGCCAATTTGGAGAACCAATTAGGACATATTTCTAAGGCACTCTCGGAGTGACCCTCGGGCACTTTACCTTCCAATACCGAGATCAACCCCAAAGGTCCGGAGCATTGCAAGGTAGTGACCTTGAGAAGTGGAAGACCCTTGCAAGATACAACCTCTACTCCAATTGACTCTAATGAGGTACAAGATCCTAATCTAATGGTTATGATGATGATATTAATGATCCTCCTTCGGATGAAGTTGAGGTTGAAGTCGAACCTCCTACGGTAATGTGAGCACTAAGGTTGCCAAGGAACCTAGTAAGGCTACATCGAGTACACCACCGGTCTCTCCTCCCGCACCGGTTGTATCTCCATACAAGCCCAAGCCTCCATACCCATCTCGATTGAAGAAGGATGGCCTTGAGAAGGTTTTCAAGAAGTTTGTGGAGCGGATTAGTCAAATGCAATTCTCTCTTCCGTTTCCCGAAGCAATGACTATGATGCCCCAATATGCTAAGTTCATGAAGAACTCTACACCAACAAGAGAAAGCTACCGAGACATCTCTAGTCCACCTTAATGAGGAATGCTCCGCCGTTCTCTTCAAAAGTCCACCAAAAAGCTCAAGGATCCGGGTACCTTTACTATCCCTTGTGCTATTGGTAATATTTCTCTTGCTAATGGTCTTGCGGATCTAGGTGCTAGTATCAATGTCATGCCTTATTGCATATTTGAGAAGCTAGGGTTTGTCTAATCTTCGTCCTACTCGTATGTACATTCAACTTGCGGACAAGTCGACCAAGAGTCCTAGGGGATTGTTGATGATGTGCTAGTTAAAGTAGGCCCTTTTGTCTTCCTAGTTGACTTTGCGGTCATAGATACTGATGACGTGGATGTCTCATTGATATTTGGTAGACCATTCCTAGCTACTTCTGTGCTTTGATTGATGTGCATGACGGAAAATTGACATTGAGAGTAGGACAAGAGAGTGTCACGTTTTGCATAGCCGATGGCATGAAGTTTGCTCACGCACAAGATGATTTAGAGTACTCGTGTGATACTATTGCTTCGGCTAGTGTGTGTAGTATTTCTAACTTCGTGTGTAGAGATTCTTTGGATGTTTGCCTTAGAATGAATGTGCAGGAACATCTAGACACCCCGGAGTTAAAAGCTCAAGTGGCTTACCTTGATGAAGGGAGAGACAAGTTAGAGGGTGAAACGGTTTTTGTTGCTCTCCCGAAGGTGGAAAGGGTCAAGACCTCCTATGAAGAACCACCTACTCTTGAGCTCAAGCCTCTTCCCGCAATTTGGAGTATGCTTTTCTCATGCCAGATTCTAAGCTACCGGTCATCATCAATTCTGAGCTTCTACCCGAGCAAAAGGACCGTTAGTGGAGCTCCTCAAGAAGTAATGAGAGCTATTGCGTGGAGCATCTCGGATATTCGAGGTATAAGTCCCACATTTTGTTCACATCGAATCCTTATGGAGAAGATTTCAAGCCGGTTGTGCAACCTCAAAGAAGGCTAAATCCTAACATGAAGGAGGTTTGAAAAAGAGGTTATTAAGCTTTGGATGCGGGGATTATCTTTCCTATCTCGGATAGCCCTTGGGTTAGCCCCGTGCAAGTTGTTCCAAGAAAGGAGGGATCACGGTGGTAGCTAATGACAAGGATGAGCTTATCCCGACAAGGACGATTACCGGGTGGCGTGTTTGCATAGATTATCGTCGACTCAATGATGCCACTAGGAAGGATCACTTTCCTCTACCCTTCATGGATCAAATGCTCGAGCGTCTTTCCAGTCACGAGTACTATTGTTTCTTGGATGGTATGTCCGGGTACTTCCAAATCCCGATCGCCTCGGAGGACATGAGAAGACCATATTCACATGCCCTTGGGTACTTTTGCTTATCGACGGATCCCCTTTGGGTTGTGCAAGCCTTCGCTACCTTCCAAGGTGTATGCTTGCATTTTCGATGATTTCGTGGAAGAAATTGGAAGTGTATGGACGACTTCTCGGTTTTTGGGGATTCATTCGACTATGCTTGAGGAACTTGAGAAGGTCTTGCGTCGGTGTGAAGAGACCAATCTTGCATTAATTTGGGGAGAAGTGTCATTTCATGGTAATGAGGGGATTGTTCTTGGTCTAAGATCTTTTAAAAAGGGGATGAGGTTGACAAGGCAAAATTGGAGACCATCTTCAATTCCTCCCACCTCATCCTTGAAAGCCGTGAAAAGCTTCTTGGGGATGCCGGTTTCTATAGGCTTCATCAAAGATTCTCGAAATAACTACTCCTATGACTCGGCTTCTTGAGAAGGATGTGGAATTTTTTTGATGAAGGAGTGCTTGCAAGCTTTTGAACTCCTCAAGGGTAAGCTCACGAATGCCCCTATATCATTGCTCGGATTGGTCAAAGTATTTGAGTTGATGTGTGATGCTAGCGATTACGCCATCGGAGCGGTTCTAGGCCAGCGAATCGATAAGAGTTTCCCATCCAATATACTATGAAAGTAAGACTCTCAAAGATGCTCAAAGGAAACTACACAACTAGGAGAAGGAGCTCTTGGCCATAGTGTTTGCTTTGATAAGTTTAGGTCCTACTTGGTACTTTCTCACACTATTGTCTTCACGGACCACCAAGCTTTGAGGTACCTTCTATCTAAGACCGATGCTAACAAGGTTGATCGATGGGTCCTTCTATTGCAAGAGTTTGATATTGAGATTCGAGATAAGAAGGGGTCCGAGAATGTAGCCGCCGACCACTTGTCTTGCTTGGAAAGGCGGAAATGGTACACAATGGTAATGAAGAGATCAATGACAACTTCCCGATGAGCTATTGTTCGCTATAGCAACTTTAGAGTTCAAGGAACCTTGGTTCGCAGATTTGCTAACTATCTTTGCTAGTGGAGACTTGAAGGAGGGCCTCTCCATCAAGACAAAAGGAAGTTCTTTGCGGATTTGAAGCATTACTATTGGGACGATCCTTTTTTATTTCGAGTTGGCTCGGATGGTATGATTAGAAGATGTGTCACTTATGGAGAATCTAAGGACATCATGCGACATTGCACTCCGGTCCTACGGGTGGACATCATGGAGCAAATCGCACGGTCGCAAGGTACTTGAGTCCGGATTCTTTGGCCCTCGATCTTCCGAGATTGTCAAGACTTTGTCAAGTCTTGCGATGGTGTCAACGTTCAGGTAACATCTCTTCCGTAATGAAATGCTCAAAATGTCTGTTAGTGGTAGAAATATTTGATATATGGGTATTGATTTATGGGACCGTTTCCTACTTCGCATGGTAACAAGTACATATTAGTTGCGGTAGATTATGTGTCTAAATGGGCGGAGGACAAGCTTTGCTACCAATGATGCCCGAGTCGTAGGAAGTTTTTGTTAAGTTGTTCACCCGTTTTGGTACCCCTGTGTATCATTAGTGATCGAGGTATCATTTTCAAGGGCAATTCGATAGAGTATGCCACGGTTCGGCGTCACTATCGGATGTCCACCTCGTATCACCCTCAAACTAGTGGCAAGCCGAGGTGACAATAGGGAACTTAAGAGAATCTTAGAGAAGACGGTCGACCAATCACGGAAAGATTGGTCGAAGAAGCTTGATGACGCTCTTGGGCCTACGCACGGCTACAAGACCCTATAGGCACTACTCCTATAGGATGGTCTATGGCAAGCATGCCATTTGCCGGTAGAGCTCGAGCACCGAGCTTATTGGGCATTGAAATTTTAAACCTTGATATGAGTCTCGCAGGGGAAGAGCGTAAGTTTCAGGTAATGAGCTCGAGGAGTATCGCCACATGCATTAGAATGCAAAGCTTTACAAGGAGAGGAGAAGCTTATTCATGATTCCCGTTTGAAGCCGGGCAAGGATTTCAAAGTTGGTGATCAAGTTCTCTATACAACTCTGGCTCAAGTCTTTCCGGGAAATTGAGGTCTCGTTGGTTCCGGCCCATTTACGGTAACTCATGTTTTTCCTTATGCAACCATCGAGGTAATCTCTCATCCCAAACTGAACTTTTAAGGTGAATGGCCATAGACTTAAGCATTATGTTGTTAAATGATACTATAGGTGCTGTTGAGGTCTTTCTTGGTCGTCCTTGAGTGTTTCCTTGCTTCGTGAGCTTACGACGTTAAACAAGGCTTCTAGGGAGGCAACCCGAGTGTTTTTATTTCTTTTCTTCTTGATTGATTGCATGATTGTGTGTTTTTGTGGTGTTCAAGGTCCTTGAGTTGTGTGGTGTCCTTTTTGTGGTCTGTAGGCGTTGAAATTCTGAAGTTCGGGGTCCGTTTTGGGTTGATTTGATGGTGTTTTGGTCTTTTTGTTCGAGGTGAAAAGTTGATTTTAGGCTGAGGAGGTGCGCGTGCACCACTGCGCCGGGAGTGAGGTTTGGTGCCGGGCTGTAGGAGGTTCGAAAAAATTTTTATCCAGGGTGACGGTGCCCCTGCATCGTGAGTGCCGGTTTGGTGGAGGGTCCAGGGATCCAAAACATTTTTATCCAGGGTGCCCCTGCACAGCCGGTGCCCTGACCCGTGCCCGCTCTTTTTTTATTTATTTGGTTTGGTTATGGTTGAGTCATCTGATATTGATTTTCCGATTTGATTTTTGGTTTGGTTTTGGGCCCCCCCAACCCTTAAGTGGGGACCCCCCTATCTCCCCCCCACCCCCCCAAACCCCCCCCCGGTGACCCCCCAAAACCCCAACCAACCCCCCCTCAACCCCCGGACCCCTAAAGACCCCCCCCCCTTTTCCCTTCCCCCCCACCACACCCCCACAACCCCCCAATCCCCCTCCCCCCCCCAAACCCAGCCCCCACCCCCCGGCCCAAGCTTCCCCCCCCCCCCCACCCCGCCCCCCCCAAACCCCCCCGCCCCCCCCCCAAAAAGGGCCCCCATATTTTTCAGTTTTTTTTTTGGGCCGATTTCCAATGGGCCCCAATCCCCCCCCCCCCCGAGTTAGGCCCCCAAAAAAAACCCCCCTTTTTGAATACCCCCCCCCACCCCGGGGCGCCCCAACCCGGAGACCACCCCCCCCAACCCCTTTCTTCCCTTCCCCGCCCCCCCGACCCCCAGAAACCCCCAACCCCCTCACTCCCAGATTTTTGTCGTTCCTTGGGTTAATTTTTAATTTTAGATTGGTGTTTATTTTGGGTTTTAATGGTTTGATAATGTTGGGTTAATTCCCCTTGCTGTGTGGATTTTGTAAATGGTGGGACTTTTGTGGTTATTTGCCTAATGGTGTTTGGGTGCTTTGCTCTTGCAAATTGGGGATTTTGGACAGTGTGGTACTTGTTTTATTGCTGAGATTTCTGTTGGCGGTTAATTGCTGAGGTTTTCATTGCCTTGTGCTTAATCTAGGGGTTTTGGTCAGGGTATCTAGGGATTTTGAGTTTAAGTGCTGAGTTGCAAGTCAGGTTGTGGTGTTGTAGTGTTGGGTGTTTGCTAAGCTTTTCGGTTTTGGATAGTCCGACTCGTTTGTGCTTATTCGTTTTGCTTAAATCATTGTGGTGCGGTGTGTCTCAGGTTTGGCTTGATTTGTGTTTGATTGTGCTCCTGAGTGAACTTCAGTATAGATGCTAATGCTCTTAGATATGACTTGTATTCTTGTTCCATGACTTTCATTGCGGTCTTTCAGTTGATCCTTTCAGGTTCTGAATTCGGGGACCGAATTCCATTCTTTGTGTGAGGAGGGGTTGGTTAATCACACTCATTTGTTTTTAATTTTTATGTATCCTCCTTACATTGTGTGGACTTAGGCTTATATGTTCTTGATTCGTGTTTTTGATCCATGATGCATGCCTTTTGCTTAAGTTTGGAATTCAATGATTTGATTTTTTGCTAGATAGGTTTTGCACTTGAAACTTGATGATCTAGGAGCCCTCCTTCAGATACAAGCTAATGACACGATTGGTGTTCTGCTGGGAGGGGGATTTGTGACCAGGTTGGTGCATGGGTATGAGTGCCTTGATGCTTTTGGTCCTGCTCCAGCATTTGTCGAGCCTCGACCAGTTCTCTTGAGGATTGTCCTACCTACGGCTCAGATCACAGACCTTCTGGTTCCGACTTGTCGGGTCTCAGATATGACATGATGAGGAGGATGTAGAGGTCGACCCTACTTCGCTTCATGAGCTTATCTCGGTGATGGGTCACCTCACGACCGTAGTGGAGGACATTCGTGAGGGACAGAGAGAGACAGTGCGGCGATACAGGATCTTAAAGAAGAGTTCAGAACCTAGAGGCGTACACCGCTAGGGACTTTGAGAGCATCAGTTCTATGGACAGCAGCTTGCTCAGTGCATGAGGTTCAGCAGTTTCAAGGTACCCAGATTACTCAGATTCAGCATTCTCAGTACTGGCAGCAGCATCAGTCTACTACTACCAGGAGAGCTTCCACTCTGAGTCCGGCCCCTCCAGCACTTGGGCAGTCTTTCCACCGCCTCCCCCGTTTGACGGCTACATCCATGGTCACAGTGGCCTGGGCACCCCCGACCACCACCCCACTGAGAGCCACAGGATCACTCACCACTTCTCAGGACTTTGGATTTTTCCTTTCTTTTATTTTGTTTATGACTGCATGTTTTGTTGTGTTTGACTTTTGATTTTCTCTTTTCATTTCTGGCTTTGAACTTGTCATATTGTTGGATCACACATCTCATCCGTACTCTCATCTTGTCGACTATGGGTTGTGTTTGAGTGGTATGCCCTCCCTTGTTTTCTACAGGTACCCCTGATTCAGGTCCTCGTCCTGAACAGGTTACTTGACCCGGGATTCCATCTCCGCTTCTCTCTTCACCGCGCGGTATATTCGTTCCACCTTATCCTCTCTCTTCTCTTGATCATTGAGGACAATGCTCATGTTAGTCGTAGGGGGAGTTTGAGTTTTGGTGTGATTATTTTGTCGGTAGAAGTCTAAAGCTATGTTGTGATGTGTTGCTTGATCTTATTTGAATGTCGAATTCCTCTATTGTAGAATCGTTCGGTTCTTGACTTTTAGGGTTTAATTGACTTCAAGTTTTCACAATGACGTTTAGACTGTCCTGCTTAGAAACCTATAACCAGCATGTTAGCACTAATATCAAATGAGTCTGGACCGAACTGAGATTTTATCACTCTGTATGTTGGTTGATTGGTTGATACGTGTTTTTTATACCACTCGATAACAACCGGTCTAGGATGATGAAGGCAATCGAATTTCTTCCCCTCTTTCCATGTTTTTCATTCTCTTTTTAATCCTTCGTGATTGTGGCTTGAGATTAGACGGAATCCAATTCGAAATCTTGTGTGAAGTTGTAAGAGGCTAAGGATCAAGTGGCTAAATTGTGAAAAAAAAAAAAAAAGCTAGGCAAGCTTGGCACCTAAGTGAAGTGTCGGGTTGAGCACTAACAAAAGGGCAAAGGCTGTGAGCTAGGCAGGTTCAACACCTAAGTGAAGTGTTGAATCGAGCACTAGTATGCAGTAAGAAAAAAAAAGAGCAAGAAAAAGAGTTCTCAAATGTAGCCCTTGATCCTAGCCAGAGTTTTGTGAAGTGCGGATCTAGAAGCGGATGAAGTCGAGTCGATAGCCACATCATAATCACTCACCACTTGCGATCCATGTCCCGATTTCAAGTCCTTTTGATTAGAGAGTTGGTGTTGTCGTGGTCGGTTTTGCTGTGTCCCAATCAACCACTACTTGAAGTGTGCAGAAATTACTGAGGTTTAGACTTTTTGGTTGATGTTCTTGCATGTGTAGGTTTAGTTTGTTCGTGGAACAGTTTAAGCTAAATTGTGATTGCTTGAATCTCAATGGACCGAACTTGTCATTTGTGAACTTGGATGTTTTCTAATTCATTTGCTTGAGGACAAGCAAAGCTTAGTGTTAGGGGAATTTGATGTGACTTTAATTAGTCACTTTAAGCTTATGAATGACCTTTGAAATGCCCGTGTTTATTCGTGAAATGACATGACTTATATACTTTTATTTGAGATTTTGTGCAAAGTGTCATTTTGTTGTCCGGTTGCCACTTTGGAGCCAAATTCGTGGTCTATTGGAGTTGCCTCTGTGCATTTCAGGTTATGGCATCAAAGTACGGATGACAAGGAGCAAATAGGAGCAAACGGGAGGTCATTTGGAGTCCGGACGAGGGAGATATGAGCATTACAAGATCGAGTTTTATGCAGAGTGCAGGGGTGCACGCCGTGCAGGTGTGCACGCCGTGCATGGGTGCACGCCGTGCACTGCCCCCTGCACTATAAATACTCTTGTTTTTGGCCATTTTGAAGGAGAAATACACATCTCTTGAACCCCAAACACATATCCACGAACCCTCAAACCCTAGAACACGTTTTTGGAGCAATTTGAAGCCATTTGGAGCTAGGATTGAAGCCAACAAACCTTGGGAGAAGTGCTTACAAGTGGAGAAGTGAAGATCATCTCAAGGATTCATCATGGTGTTCTTGGTGACCATTCTTCCTTCTTTTCTCTTTCCCTCCCTTGGCCATGTGTGGCTGAGTTTCTAGGGTTCATCTTGGATGGGTAGATTAGTTGTGCTATGATAGAGAGATGATTGTATAGAACTTGCCATGATTGATCTTGGTTGTATGAGGATGATTCCTAGACTTGTTCTTAATGCCATTTTATGCCATGATTGCTTAATTTGGTCCATTCATTGTGATTTGATGCATGAGAGTGCTTGGATTGCATAGATTGTAGGTCTAGGGATTGAAGTGAGTGTGTTCTAAGAGATTAGATCATCTTATTTCAACCATTTTCACTTGATTTCTCTCTTGGGCATTTTATCGAACACTTGGTGTGCATGTGGATTTTCATTCAATTGAGTTTGAAAAGGCTTTTTGGTGAATCTCTTAGTGTTAGGGAATTGATATGAGAGTGTTGTGCCTAGCCTTGTGGTCATAGAGTCTTAAGAGAGGGTCTTGAGTCTTGCATTTCATCAAACACTTAGAATGCATCCTTTTTCACTTAGCTTGAGAGCGAGAGCCTAAGTTGAGTGGTATTAGGATAGGGATTAGGTGCTACGAGAGTGCATCGAGTCTATTAAAGTGAAATGCATGGTCATCCGAATGCAAACTCCATCTTAATTGGCTTGTTTGTTCAATTAGTCATCTTGAGCATGATGAAACTACCCACCAAGAGAGCCCCTTTGTCTTTGATTTGAAACCATCTTTCTATTTTGCTTAGTCTTTGTTAGTATTGCATTCCTTTACCTTTGTTGCTGAATTTCTCTTTCGAACCAATCCAATTTCAATGTTTAGACCGTCTATGAGAAGTGTGAGTATTGGCCTATGAGAAGACCCCGTGGAATACGACCTTGGTAAAATCGCCTTTTATCAAATACGATCTAGTCTACCTTGGTAGATTAGTTATTTGATACCGCTAAAACTGCAGCATCAAATTGGCGCCGTTGCCGGGGACTCTTCTAATTGTTTGAAAGAAGAGTTGGCAAATTATTCTTCTACCTTTCCGCCTTACCATTAATTTTCCTCCATATTTCCATGATTTACCTGGGTAGTGCTTTTGAGTTTTGATTAGCAGGATTACAGGTGGGATGACCAGTACCAAAGTGGCGCGTCAATGGAGCACGAATATTGAGGATTACCAAGAGATGCTACATCAACAACAACAACAGACGGCGAGATTTGACTCCCCTCTTTGATAAGATCTCTTCAATGCTACAAGGCTACCAAGAGATACACCAACAAGAGCATCGAAGAGGCGCTAGAGATAACCAAGAGATGCTTCATGAACATCAACAATGCTCGTCGAGAACCCAATCTGCCTTGGATAGTATCTCTTCAATGCTACAAGCTCATCTCACGACGGACATCAAGCTCGAGCAACCAAAGCAGTTAATGATAGAAGACGCTCAAGAGCTGTTCGAAGAAGAAGATGATGATCCTATCCATGACTATTATGAGCTAGAAGAATCCTTGGCGGTGGTGGTTGATGAAGACATAAAGCTAATCCATCCGAAGTTGAAGCCGAAGAGGAGCACATAGAGATTGAGGAGATACTCTCACCTACACTTCCGCCGAGTCAACCTGTAGAGAGAAGATGGAGCTCATTGACCATGTCGCGCCGTACTACCTCTTTCCTCCTCGAGTAGGAGAATTCAAGAAGAACAGGTCATCCAACCAGAACCATGATCTACTGGAACACTACCGGTTACATCACCCTGCTGGAGTGCTACATGGCACTCAACCGCACACCTTGAACAAGATGATTGACTTCAAGGAACTCCTAAGTTGGGGTCCCTAACAGGTACCGTCCGGCTCAAGGACGTTAAAAGAGAGCGCTTCGTGGTAGGCAACCCACGGCTGGAGTCCGTTTTGAAATATTGAGTCAGTCTTTTTCGTCGTTCGAGTCGATTTTGGGGAGCCAAAGTGTCAGATTTTTTTTATTTTCGTCTGTTCTGTGTGAGGTCAAATTTTCACCGAAAACTCCTCAGATTTTTCGGCGAAAACTTTAGTTGGTTCGAGTGTGTTTTCCAGTGGGTTTTCAAAGTTGTTTTCGCCGAAAAACTTCCAAAGTTTTCGGCGAAATGTTTAGTCTGTTTGAGTCGTTTCTGTTTTTGAATTAGTTTTCGCCGAAAACTTCTAAAGTTTCGGCGAAAATGTTTAGTTAAGCCGTCTGTCTTTGTTTTCAAAGTAGTTTTCGTCGAAAACTTCACCAGTTTTTCGGCGAAAACTGTAGTTGGGTCAGAAAATTTTCGAAAACCTTTTCAAAAAAAAAAAAAAGAGAGAGTCTAAATATTTTCAAAATTCCCCTAACCGTCTTTGTTCGACTTTTATTATGTGTGGATCCGGGCACTTGTCCCGGTATCCTTTTGATCTTTTTGTTGTTTTTGTTTTTGTAGGAACTTGAGTAGCTACTCCGCTCCACTCCGGACTCTCCGTGCTCATCCACTACATCGACCATCACCTTCCAGGTTCTTCGTATCTCTCTACTCTAGATTAGTTCTGTGAGGACACAGAACCGTTTAAGTGTGGGGTAGGATTCTAGGATTATGCATGATCTTGCTTGCTATCTATGATTCTGTGGTTCAAATTTGAAAATTCTCTAGCATAGAATTGCTCAATTCTTGACTTTTGATGTTAAATTGTCTTCAATTTTGAACAATGACGTCTAGACTGTTCCACTTAGAACCTGTAACCAACGTGTCAGAACTGATATTAAATGAGTCTAGGTCAGAACATATCATAAATCACTCTTGTAGTTGAAATTTGAATCAATTAAACTGATTGACTTGTTAATAACAAAGCTCGATAACACCGTTTTAAGATGATAAATGCTAGCTTCTTCCATGTTTTTCACTCCATATTTGTTCACTTGTGATTGTGGCTAGAGATTAGACGGAAATCCAATTCAAAATCTTGTGTAAAAAGTTATAACTAGCTAGGATCAAGTGGCTAAATTGTTAAATCAAGTAATTGAGTTGTTCAAAGTAATTGTTAAGTTCTTAAAGTGCTGAAAATAAAGCTAGGCAAGCCCGACACCTAAGTGAAGTGTTCGGGTTGAGCACTAGCAAAGGCACAAATACTGTGAGCTAGGCAGGTCCAACACCTAAGTGAAGTGTTTGGTATCGAGCACTAGTATGCAGTGAATAAATTGAAGGAAGTTGAAACTTGAAACAAATTGTTGTTTAAATCGGTCCTAGCTAGACATGTAACGTACAGATCTAGAAACGGATTAAGTCAAGTCGATAGCCACGTCACTTTTCCTACCTCCGCGTCCACATCATGGCTAGAGCTTAAAGTCTTTTCTCATTAGAATTGGTGTTATCGTAGTCGGTTAATTATGATTAATTGTTTTGCCAAGAAACGAGCTTTGTTAAAACTACTACTTGAAGTGTGCAGAAATTAGTGAGATCGAAAACTTGTTTGGTTGATGTTCTTGCATGTGTAGGTCACTTTTTCTACGTGGAACAGTCTAAACCAAATCGTTAGAATTGAATCTCAGTTTAATCTCGTGTCATTTGTGAATTTGAGTGTGTTCTAGTTCAGTTTGCTTGAGGACAAGCAAAAGCTTAAGTGTGGAGTATTGATGACACTCGATTTGATGTGATTTTCATCCCCATTTAAGCAACATTTCATGCCCCTTTGATGCCATTCTGATGAATATTTGGTGAAAATGTGTTTATTATGTAATTCTAGGCTCCTAGTGCATACATGTCCATTTATTGGCTATTTTTACCCTTTTTTTGAGCTTTTATGTTGAGCCTCTATGTTACGACATTATAGAGGACTCTCTCAAGAGTCCAGCGCTTCAAACGGGGACCAAATCGGAGTTCAAACGGAGCGGGAATCATCGAAACAAGTTGGAGCTGGTTTTAACTAATATTTTCGGCGAAAATACCTTCCTATTTTCGGTGAAAATTCCTTTGAAAATCCGGGCAGAAACCATAATTTTCAGCCTTTTCCAACTTGTAAAGGGTTTCTGGGGGTATATATAGACTTTTTGAAGCCAGATTAGAAACACACGAATTATGAGAGATCAGCCACGACCTTAGGGTTGATAGATAGAGTTTAGAGAGTTCGAAGATCTGTGGAGAGATCGTGACGCCATCCTTCCACCTCGGAGAGCTCGGAGCTTAAAGTTGAAGATCCAGGAGATTGAAGCTTCGCCGGAGTCGTCAGAATTAGGTTTTTCAGTTCTTATCTGTTCTTCCTCTGTATGATGATCTTCATTGTTGCCTTTGATTCTTCTGTTATCATTATTAGTTTTTGCAAGCTAGGGTTAGTCGCCAGACATCTTCCTGCTTTGGCGGATAAACTTGTCTTACTTGATCACCTAGTTTAGATTCTTGTTAAGCTGAGGATGGAAGCGAATGCTCGCCTCTCTTTAAAACATCAATTCAACCAGTTAACCTTATAATTGGAGCGTGCCTTTCGTAGGAACCGATTAGGGTTAATCCACTGCAAGAGTAACTCATAAATCGTTAGTAATTGCACTAGTTAAGTTAAGTCGTTGCGAGAGGCGACCGTACCCGGGCGGCTAATTAATCTTGGTAGCTAGAACGGATAGAGCGAACGTTCGCCGGTCTTAAACCTAAGGGTCAGCAGTTATGGTGGTGTATAGAAACCGATTGAATTAGAATTGAAAATCGTTGATCTGTTGATTGCCAATGCTCTGGTGATCTAAGGGGGATTCGAAATCTAAGTTCGTCTATCTTCTCGTTAGTCAACCTTTTACTTTTCTATCTTTTATTTTCCTGCTTTATTAGATTAGAAGTCGTGGAACTCACACCACGCACTAAGTGTTTAAACCTGAGTAATTTGCCAGCTTCTTTGAGTAGTCGATTAGTAGAAACCCTGTGGAATACGATCTAGTCTACTTCGATGGGTTAGTTATTTGATACCGCTAAAACTGCAGCATCAATTTTCTACTTTGGATCTCATGGATGTTCATGAATGAATTTGAAAGCACAGTTGTCTATATCAACCTTGTGATTATACGAACTGATTTTGGTTATTTTCTTTTTTTTGGTAAAATCATGGCAACAACTCAAAGTTTTGGCGATGATGATAACATTCCATCTCGGACAAAGAACTCCGGAGATATTGCAAATGGAAAATGTGACGGAATAGCTGATGCAGCTATATTGCACATGGAGTTTGGATCCTGGCACTACAAAAAAGTCAGCTATTAGTGACCAGATTTTAGCGACGAAAGGTTTAAGTCGTCACTAAAGTTCTATTTGTGACGCGAGAATTAAGTTATCAGAAATGTTTTGTCCAAGTGTTATTTATTTCTGACCAGTTGTACTGTCGTCACTTATGTACAAATTTGTGGTCAATAATAATAAAATTTGTCGCGAATATTTGATTGGAAAACTTATTCTGACTATCCGAAAACCTTTCGTCGTTATTGAATATATTGTGACCAACATAAATTGGCATACAAAACCACTTCATTATTATGATGCTTTGAATGACAAGATGTGAGCTAAGGCTCAGAAATTACCACTGTCCATATCTTGACATAGCTCCCGTGTCGAATGAGATGACGATCTTTGATTGACAATCATAATTGTTGTCAATGAACTGTTTAGGAAAAATGGTACTTTGCCAAGTTAACAAATAGCCCCTATACTACAAAACATTTGATTTACCCTCTCTTACTATGAAAACCTATCAATTTAATCCAACGGCCCATGTTTATTATTTCAGATCAATGCCTAAGAATAAGGTTAAAAAAAAGAAGCTAATATGTTGGATGCGGATCCTGGATCCCTAAAGAATTGGGGACAAATGAATTTCTGAAATTTCCTTGCTCAATTTAGGCCGAAGCATTAGCTGAACCGACAGAGACATTGGAAAACGTCACCAGAAAAGGAAGAAGCAATCGCGGTGGCTCCATCTCCCTTTGTGTCGTGATAGAATCGTCTCTCCTTAATCTCCTCCCTCTTTTTCGTTTCCATCACGTTGCTCGTCGGAGTGGCCTCGTCGCTCATTGGGTTGCTGGAGAACCCGAATCCTGATCGGTCAAAGGGTCGGGTATCAAGGGCGTGACGGGATTGAGAACTAGAGCCGGGAAATCGAGGATGTTAGGGAGAGGATAAGATTTCAGGTTGCTTTCGCGGGGAAGGAAATATGGATTCGGAGAGCCGGCGAGGAAGGGGTTGAGAGGGATGATCTTGAGGGAGTTCCTCCGCTCGTAGAGCAATCCGGATACTGCACAAAAGAAAAATAGAAGGGGGGTCCCCAAAAATAGAAGCAATCCTGATGCATCAAACAGGTAGATTTTTCTGGATTTTTTCTCTTTTTTGTTCAAATTTTTTACTGATTTTCTTGGGAATTTGGTGATTGAATTTGGGGTTTTTTTTTTTAGTATACTATACAATCGACGACGGGTTTTTCCAGAAGAGAACTTTGCGAAGGTGAAGAAGTACGAGGTTCTGATGTTGCTACATCAAAATGAATGTGTTAAATCCTTCACATCCAATCTGAATGCTCAATTGTCCAGTGAGATCCTCTAGTGTTTGCTTTGGTTAGTTATGTGTATGAATGGTTTTGGTGGCTGATTGATAATTAGGGTTCTTTGGATTGTATTTATATATGATGCAGAATGGCTGGAAGCTGGGCAGTTACAGAGGGCTGTTCTTGTGATAATGAGCAAAGCCACTGGTGAAGTCCTTGAAGGGTGGAATTTCAGCATCGAGACTGATATTGTTGAGAAAGGGTAAGTGCCAAATAGTTAGGTTTAAGATGTGGTTTCTTCAGGATTATCCTAATAGAACTGTACCAAATTCCACCCTCCCACGATCATTGTAACACTCCTAACTTGTCCAGTAACCATATCTTCGTTATGACTTGATTTAATTTAGTTTTATGATGTGGTTTCTCCAGGCTTAACTATCGAACTGAGGAACTTTGTAGGAACCTCAATAGAACTGTACCGAAATGGACCCTGATATGATCGTTGTGACACTTCTGACTTGTTCTGTAACCTTATCTTCATTACTAGTTGATTTGACTGTAGTCTATGATGTGGTTTTCAGGGTGTCGAGGGAGAAAAGTGACAAAGAAATCATGAGAGAGATATAATCAATTATACGCCAGATTGCATCCAACATCACTTACCTGCCATGCATGGATGAACAATGTAAGCTCTCCATACCTCTGAAACCACCATTGATATTACTTCTTCGTTTTGAATTCGTTTCATACCTACCTTGTTTTGGCTTAGGCATGTTTGATGTCTTGGCTTACACTAATAAAGAGGTGTTAGTTCCTTTCACTTGGATCGAGAGTGCCCCGAAACTGATCTCCAACCACAGATGGTGAAACTACATTCTTTTGATACCAAGGTACTAATCTCAAAATCACAGTTTTCAAAAACCTTAACAATTGTATATAAGCTGATTGATTATCTATGGTGGCTTGTTGTAGATTCACAAGGTTGACACTCTTGTTTCGTACAAGAAAGACGAAGACTCTGAGGAAGAGTGAAGAGTACTAGCTCGAAATCTGAATGTGTTCTTTCTACCCCTTTGTTTTTCTGTTGTGAATCTTTTATTCACATTTTAGAGGAGTAGTTGAAACTGTCATGAATCTCTCCATGGATGAAGTATGGCTGGAAAAACTATGTATGTAGTTGTATTGTGAAAGGAACGAATGAATTTAACAGCTGTCTTTACATTTTGGAAAAACCAAAGGTGCATAATATAATATATATATATATATATATATATATATATATATATATATATATATATATATATAATATATATATACTTTTCCGGTAGCCTTGAGAGATATCTTTATTGATTAAGATTCATTTATATATATGTCTAACACTCTAAGAATTCAGTTTAGTTGTATAACTAATAAAAGGATGCAGCCATAACCATCCTTGACACATCTTCAATAATTATTAGCGACGAATATAATTGATGTATTGAAATTAGTCACTAAAGTACTAATTGCGAGGACTTTTGATTAATTTGGTCAAGTATTTACCGATGACATTAAAAGATATATTGACCAATTATGCTCGTCATAAATAATTATTAGTGATGGTTGGTCACAAATAAATTATTTGTGGGGGAGGTATTTCCGACGACGTCCGACGACCACTGATGGTCACAAATAACTATTAGCGATGAATTTAGCTACTAGTGACGCATTTTTTTTGTCACTAATAACTGACTTTTTTGTAGTGTGGGAAGCTGTTGAAGTATTTTACAATGCGTATGCAAAACAAGGTGGCTTTAGTATTCAGAGACGGGATGTTCAGAAATCACGAGGTGGCGAAATGCGAATGGTCAAATGGGTATGCGGAAAAGAAGGATTTTGTGATCCTAAATGGTTGGATTTTTCTGAGCGTATATGTAAACCACACGCACATACAAGAGAAGGGTGTCGGGCAATCCTTCGAGTCAACTTAGATCGCACAACTGGAAAGTGGATTGTGAAGGACCTCAAATCAAGCCACACACATAAATTGGTTCTAGCCAAACACACTCAATTTTTGCCGTCACAACGTGAGATTACAGAAGGTGACAAACGATTTATTGAGTCTATGAACTGTGTTGGGGTAAGCACTTGTCATATTGTTGGATTGTGCAAGGAACAACACAGTGGATTTCAGAAAATGGGATTCACGCCAAAGGATGTTGAGAATGCAGTCCAAGGTTTGAGAAGAAACATGATTCAAGGTGGTGATGCGAACACGACATTGGGTTATTTGGCGGGTAGGAGAGAGGCTAATCTAGGGTTCGTATTCAACTGCACCGTGACAGAAGATAACTGTCTTAGTAACTTGTTTTGGTCATATTCTGTTTCAAGATCAGACTATGCCTATTTTGGAGATGTATTAGCATTTGATGCTTGCTACAAGTTACAGAAATACAATAATCCATTGGTCATGCTAATAGGGGGTGTAAATCACCATCATCAGAGTGTAATATTTGGAGGTGCTTTCTTGGAAAATGAGAAAAGTGAGACCTACATATGGTTGTTGCATACATTTTTCTAGTGTATGGGGGGCAAGAAGCCGGTGTTAGTCATCACCGATGAAGACAAAGTTATGCGCCATGCTATAGGACAAGTATTCCTTGAAGTAGCTCACCGTTTATGTTCATGGCACATAGACCGTAATACAGGTGAATTAAAGCTAGGCACGGAGTTCATGCGTGGTCTCAATGGCTTCATGAAGAACAGAATGTCAATTTGCGAATTTGAAGAGCAATGGGAAACTTTGGTTGAGAAGACCGGTTGGGATACACATCCATGGGTGCAAGGTTTATATGAAGATCGTCACGTATGGTGTGAAGCTTATTTGAAGGACATGTTTTTTACGGGCATGACGACAACTTCACGTTGTGAGGGAATTAACTGTACTATCAAGAGGTATGTAAGAAAACAGTACAACTTATTTGAATTATCAAGAAGTATGAAAGAATGGTGGACAAACTATGGTTTAACGAGACTAAGGCTGACTTTCAAGCGTCTCATAGTAGGATGGTGTGCTCACACAGCCTACAACTCTATGAGAAGCAAGCTAAGGAGTTGTATACACCAACTATGTTTCATATTTTTAGAGAAGAACTGAGATTTGAAACTAGTTATCTCTTACTAGAGCCTATGATAGAAGATGGCGACAATAAGATTTTTAAGCTCCACCGATGGCCAGGATCAGATCGTGTAAGAACAATTGAGTATGATACTAAGTTGAACAAGCTTAAGTGCTCGTGTTTTCTGTTTGAGTCAGTAGGCATTTCATGTAGACATATTCTGAATGTTTTGAAATTGAGGAAGATGACTGCGATTCTTGTAGCTTGTTTTCTCCCGCGATGGACGAAAAAGGCTAAAGCGAACGGATCTTCTAATGGTACTACTCCGACATTGATAATAACCTCGTGGAAACTATGCGTTCTGGCGCTTTGATTTGTCAATGCTATAAACTCTGTGAACTTTCCAAAAAGAATGGAGAATGTTACGAGAATACAATGGCAAATATAGCTCAAGCGATGACTGAAGTTGCTGATTATGACTTCTTTACAAGACCTGTGAAAAGAAAATATGGAGACGTTAAAGACCCCAATGGAGTCCGTACAAAAGGGACTGCCACTGTTACTCCAAAGAGCAAGGGAAATGAAGAAAATGTGGTGTATGTCATGTATCCAGTCATACTAGAGTTTCTTTTCCTCCGAACAAGGTAATCTTTTAGCTTGTTGTTTTTGGCATTGTGGTGTTGTTTCTTGTCCTCCCACCAGTTTATCATACTCTTTGAACCCACCAGATTTACAAATTACAGAATCTAAATATATAGAATTGTTCATATCTGTATTTG
Source organism: Linum lewisii (assembly GCA_034768395.1). Lineage (NCBI taxonomy): Eukaryota > Viridiplantae > Streptophyta > Magnoliopsida > Malpighiales > Linaceae > Linum > Linum lewisii. The sequence goes on from CM068296.1 coordinate 30,063,432, forward strand.
TTGACATGCATGGATTGGAGGAGTAAGTGAGTGATTAATATTGATGCATGATGAGATAGATGGAAGCAAGGATCATACGCGGATGGTAGGTACAGAACACTGTATGGGTTAGATAATGACAAAATTAAAGCATTTTACTTTGCTTCTAGGTAATTTCAAAGGGAACTTCCTTTTGTTAGGTAGTTACACTATGAAGCTACTAGTGTCTGGTAGTTATTAACGTTTTAGACTATTTGTCACTTGCATGAATAAATCACTGGTTTGCTATTGGACAAGGCATCATGTCATTCACTATTGGACAAATTTGCATCGATCACCTTGTTATTATAAATTATCAATTAAAGCCATGGATAATTAGTCTATTTGATTACATGATTTAGCATCTTTGAATTGGAATTTTGGCCTCCTGTTTCAGTTTGTGGTTTTTTATGGAAGATTATAGATAGAACGAAAATGGAACTGTTACCTAGATTCATACTGAAACTCCTATGGATTTGATTATTTCACTAGGTTTTTAATGTAGATTATGAACATCAACTCTAGATTAGTTCTGTGAGGACACAGAACCGTTTAAGTGTGGGGTAGGATTCTAGGATTATGCATGATCTTGCTTGCTATCTATGATTCTGTGGTTCAAATTTGAAAATTCTCTAGCATAGAATTGCTCAATTCTTGACTTTTGATGTTAAATTGTCTTCAATTTTGAACAATGACGTCTAGACTGTTCCACTTAGAACCTGTAACCAACGTGTCAGAACTGATATTAAATGAGTCTAGGTCAGAACATATCATAAATCACTCTTGTAGTTGAAATTTGAATCAATTAAACTGATTGATTGTTAATAACAAAGCTCGATAACACCGTTTTAAGATGATAAATGCTAGCTTCTTCCATGTTTTTCACTCCATATTTGTTCACTTGTGATTGTGGCTAGAGATTAGACGGAAATCCAATTCAAAATCTTGTGTAAAAAGTTATAACTAGCTAGGATCAAGTGGCTAAATTGTTAAATCAAGTAATTGAGTTGTTCAAAGTAATTGTTAAGTTCTTAAAGTGCTGAAAATAAAGCTAGGCAAGCCCGACACCTAAGTGAAGTGTTCGGGTTGAGCACTAGCAAAGGCACAAATACTGTGAGCTAGGCAGGTCCAACACCTAAGTGAAGTGTTTGGTATCGAGCACTAGTATGCAGTGAATAAATTGAAGGAAGTTGAAACTTGAAACAAATTGTTGTTTAAATCGGTCCTAGCTAGACATGTAACGTACAGATCTAGAAACGGATTAAGTCAAGTCGATAGCCACGTCACTTTTCCTACCTCCGCGTCCACATCATGGCTAGAGCTTAAAGTCTTTTCTCATTAGAATTGGTGTTATCGTAGTCGGTTAATTATGATTAATTGTTTTGCCAAGAAACGAGCTTTGTTAAAACTACTACTTGAAGTGTGCAGAAATTAGTGAGATCGAAAACTTGTTTGGTTGATGTTCTTGCATGTGTAGGTCACTTTTTCTACGTGGAACAGTCTAAACCAAATCGTTAGAATTGAATCTCAGTTTAATCTCGTGTCATTTGTGAATTTGAGTGTGTTCTAGTTCAGTTTGCTTGAGGACAAGCAAAAGCTTAAGTGTGGGGTATTGATGACACTCGATTTGATGTGATTTTCATCCCCATTTAAGCAACATTTCATGCCCCTTTGATGCCATTCTGATGAATATTTGGTGAAAATGTGTTTATTATGTAATTCTAGGCTCCTAGTGCATACATGTCCATTTATTGGCTATTTTTACCCTTTTTTTGAGCTTTTATGTTGAGCCTCTAGGTTACGACATTATAGAGGACTCTCTCAAGAGTCCAGCGCTTCAAACGGGGACCAAATCGGAGTTCAAACGGAGCGGGAATCATCGAAACAAGTTGGAGCTGGTTTTTAACTAATATTTTCGGCGAAAATACCTTCCTATTTTCGGTGAAAATTCCTTTGAAAATCCGGGCAGAAACCATAATTTTCAGCCTTTTCCAACTTGTAAAGGGTTTCTGGGGTATATATAGACTTTTTGAAGCCAGATTAGAAACACACGAATTATGAGAGATCAGCCACGACCTTAGGGTTGATAGATAGAGTTTAGAGAGTTCGAAGATCTGTGGAGAGATCGTGACGCCATCCTTCCACCTCGGAGAGCTCGGAGCTTAAAGTTGAAGATCCAGGAGATTGAAGCTTCGCCGGAGTCGTCAGAATTAGGTTTTTCAGTTCTTATCTGTTCTTCCTCTGTATGATGATCTTCATTGTTGCCTTTGATTCTTCTGTTATCATTATTAGGTTTTTGCAAGCTAGGGTTAGTCGCCAGACATCTTCCTGCTTTGGCGGATAAACTTGTCTTACTTGATCACCTAGTTTAGATTCTTGTTAAGCTGAGGATGGAAGCGAATGCTCGCCTCTCTTTAAAACATCAATTCAACCAGTTAACCTTATAATTGGAGCGTGCCTTTCGTAGGAACCGATTAGGGTTAATCCACTGCAAGAGTAACTCATAAATCGTTAGTAATTGCACTAGTTAAGTTAAGTCGTTGCGAGAGGCGACCGTACTCGGGCGGCTAATTAATCTTGGTAGCTAGAACGGATAGAGCGAACGTTCGCCGGTCTTAAACCTAAGGGTCAGCAGTTATGGTGGTGTATAGAAACCGATTGAATTAGAATTGAAAATCGTTGATCTGTTGATTGCCAATGCTCTGGTGATCTAAGGGGGATTCGAAATCTAAGTTCGTCTATCTTCTCGTTAGTCAACCTTTTACTTTTCTGTCTTTTATTTTCCTGCTTTATTAGATTAGAAGTCGTGGAACTCACACCACGCACTAAGTGTTTAAACCTGAGTAATTTGCCAGCTTCTTTGAGTAGTCGATTAGTAGAAACCCTGTGGAATACGATCTAGTCTACTTCGATGGGTTAGTTATTTGATACCGCTAAAACTGCAGCATCAATTTTCTACTTTGGATCTCATGGATGTTCATGAATGAATTTGAAAGCATAGTTGTCTATATCAACCTTGTGATTATACGAACTGATTTTGGTTATTTTCTTTTTTTTGGTAAAATCATGGCAACAACTCAAAGTTTTGGCAATGATGATAACATTCCATCTCGGACAAAGAACTCCGGAGATATTGCAAATGGAAAATGTGACGGAATAGCTGATGCAGCTATATTGCACATGGAGTTTGGATCCTGGCACTACAAAAAAGTCAGCTATTAGTGACCAGATTTTAGCGACGAAAGGTTTTAAGTCGTCACTAAAGTTCTATTTGTGACGCGAGAATTAAGTTATCAGAAATGTTTTGTCCAAGTGTTATTTATTTCTGACCAGTTGTACTGTCGTCACTTATGTACAAATTTTGGTCAATAATAATAAAATTTGTCGCGAATATTTGATTGGAAAACTTGTTCTGACTATCCGAAAACCTTTCGTCGTTATTGAATATATTGTGACCAACATAAATTGGCATACAAAACCACTTCATTATTATGATGCTTTGAATGACAAGATGTGAGCTAAGGCTCAGAAATTACCACCGTCCATATCTTGACATAGCTCCCGTGTCGAATGAGATGACGATCTTTGATTGACAATCATAATTGTTGTCAATGAACTGTTTAGGAAAAATGGTACTTTGCCAAGTTAACAAATAGCCCCTATACTACAAAACATTTGATTACCCTCTCTTACTATGAAAACCTATCAATTTAATCCAACGGCCCATGTTTATTATTTCAGATCAATGCCTAAGAATAAGGTTAAAAAAAAGAAGCTAATATGTTGGATGCGGATCCTGGATCCCTAAAGAATTGGGGACAAATGAATTTCTGAAATTCCTTGCTCAATTTAGGCCGAAGCATTAGCTGAACCGACAGAGACATTGGAAAACGTCACCAGAAAAGGAAGAAGCAATCGCGGTGGCTCCATCTCCCTTTGTGTCGTGGATAGAATCGTCTCTCCTTAATCTCCTCCCCTCTTTTCCGTTTCATCACGTTGCTCGTCGGAGTGGCCTCGTCGCTCATTGGGTTGCTGGAGAACCCGAATCTGATCGGTCAAAGGGGTCGGGTATCAAGGGCGTGACGGGATTGAGAACTAGAGCCGGGAAATCGAGGATGTTAGGGGAGAGGATAAGATTTCAGGTTGCTTTCGCGGGGAAGGAAATATGGATTCGGAGAGCCGGCGAGGAAGGGGTTGAGAGGGAATGATCTTGAGGGAGTTCCTCCGCTCGTAGAGCAATCCGGATACTGCACAAAAGAAAAATAGAAGGTGGGTCCCCAAAAATAGAAGCAATCTGATGCATCAAACAGGTAGATTTTTCTGGATTTTTTCTCTTTTTTGTTCAAATTTTTTACTGATTTTCTTGGGAATTTGGTGATTGAATTTGGGGTTTTTTTTTTAGTATACTATACAATCGACGACGGGTTTTTCCAGAAGAGAACTTTGCGAAGGTGAAGAAGTACGAGGTTCTGATGTTGCTCACTCAAAATGAATGTGTTAAATCTTCACATCCAATCTGAATGCTCAATTGTCCAGTGAGATCCTCTAGTGTTTGCTTTGGTTAGTTATGTGTATGAATGGTTTTGGTGGCTGATTGATAATTAGGGTTCTTTGGATTGTATTTATATATGATGCAGAATGGCTGGAAGCTGGGCAGTTACAGAGGGCTGTTCTTGTGATAATGAGCAAAGCCACTGGTGAAGTCCTTGAAGGGTGGAATTTCAGCATCGAGACTGATATTGTTGAGAAAGGGTAAGTGCCAAATAGTTAGGTTTAAGATGTGGTTTCTTCAGGATTATCCTAATAGAACTGTACCAAATTCCACCCTCCCACGATCATTGTAACACTCCTAACTTGTCCAGTAACCATATCTTCGTTATGACTTGATTTAATTTAGTTTTATGATGTGGTTTCTCCAGGCTTAACTATCGAACTGAGGAACTTTGTAGGAACCTCAATAGAACTGTACCGAAATGGACCCTGATATGATCGTTGTGACACTTCTGACTTGTTCTGTAACCTTATCTTCATTACTAGTTGATTTGACTGTAGTCTATGATGTGGTTTTCAGGGTGTCGAGGGAGAAAAGTGACAAAGAAATCATGAGAGAGATATAATCAATTATACGCCAGATTGCATCCAACATCACTTACCTGCCATGGCATGGATGAACAATGTAAGCTCTCCATACCTCTGAAACCACCATTGATATTACTTCTTCGTTTTGAATTCGTTCATACCTACCTTGTTTTGGCTTAGGCATGTTTGATGTCTTGGCTTACACTAATAAAGAGGTGTTAGTTCCTTTCACTTGGATCGAGAGTGCCCCGAAACTGATCTCCAACCACAGATGGTGAAACTACATTCTTTTGATACCAAGGTACTAATCTCAGAAATCACAGTTTTCAAAAACCTTAACAATTGTATATAAGCTGATTGATTATCTATGGTGGCTTGTTGTAGATTCACAAGGTTGACACTCTTGTTTCGTACAAGAAAGACGAAGACTCTGAGGAAGAGTGAAGAGTACTAGCTCGAAATCTGAATGTGTTCTTTCTACCCCTTTGTTTTTCTGTTGTGAATCTTTTATTCACATTTTAGAGGAGTAGTTGAAACTGTCATGAATCTCTCCATGGATGAAGTATGGCTGGAAAAACTATGTATGTAGTTGTATTGTGAAAGGAACGAATGAATTTAACAGCTGTCTTTACATTTTGGAAAAACCAAAGGTGCAAAAAATATATATATATATATATATATATTATATATATATATTACTTTTCCGTAGCCTTGAGAGATATCTTTATTGATTAAGATTCATTTATATATATGTCTAACACTCTAAGAATTCAGTTTAGTTGTATAACTAATAAAAGGATGCAGCCATAACCATCCTTGACACATCTTCAATAATTATTAGCGACGAATATAATTGATGTATTGAAATTAGTCACTAAAGTACTAATTGCGAGGACTTTTGATTAATTTGGTCAAGTATTACCGATGACATTAAAAGATATATTGACCAATTATGCTCGTCATAAATAATTATTAGTGATGGTTGGTCACAAATAAATTATTTGTGGGGGAGGTATTTCCGACGACGTCCGACGACCACTGATGGTCACAAATAACTATTAGCGATGAATTTAGCTACTAGTGACGCATTTTTTTTGTCACTAATAACTGACTTTTTTGTAGTGTGGGAAGCTGTTGAAGTATTTTACAATGCGTATGCAAAACAAGGTGGCTTTAGTATTCAGAGACGGGATGTTCAGAAATCACGAGGTGGCGAAATGCGAATGGTCAAATGGGTATGCGGAAAAGAAGGATTTGTGATCCTAAATGGTTGGATTTTTCTGAGCGTATATGTAAACCACACGCACATACAAGAGAAGGGTGTCGGGCAATCCTTCGAGTCAACTTAGATCGCACAACTGGAAAGTGGATTGTGAAGGACCTCAAATCAAGCCACACACATAAATTGGTTCTAGCCAAACACACTCAATTTTTGCCGTCACAACGTGAGATTACAGAAGGTGACAAACGATTTATTGAGTCTATGAACTGTGTTGGGGTAAGCACTTGTCATATTGTTGGATTGTGCAAGGAACAACACAGTGGATTTCAGAAAATGGGATTCACGCCAAAGGATGTTGAGAATGCAGTCCAAGGTTTGAGAAGAAACATGATTCAAGGTGGTGATGCGAACACGACATTGGGTTATTTGGCGGGTAGGAGAAGGCTAATCTAGGGTTCGTATTCAACTGCACCGTGACAGAAGATAACTGTCTTGGTAACTTGTTTTGGTCATATTCTGTTTCAAGATCAGACTATGCCTATTTTGGAGATGTATTAGCATTTGATGCTTGCTACAAGTTACAGAAATACAATAATCCATTGGTCATGCTAATAGGGGGTGTAAATCACCATCATCAGAGTGTAATATTTGGAGGTGCTTCTTGGAAAATGAGAAAAGTGAGACCTACATATGGTTGTTGCATACATTTTTCTAGTGTATGGGGGGCAAGAAGCCGGTGTTAGTCATCACCGATGAAGACAAAGTTATGCGCCATGCTATAGGACAAGTATTCCTTGAAGTAGCTCACCGTTTATGTTCATGGCAAATAGACCGTAATACAGGTGAATTAAAGCTAGGCACGGAGTTCATGCGTGGTCTCAATGGCTTCATGAAGAACAGAATGTCAATTTGCGAATTGAAGAGCAATGGGAAACTTTGGTTGAGAAGACCGGTTGGGATACACATCCATGGGTGCAAGGTTTATATGAAGATCGTCACGTATGGTGTGAAGCTTATTTGAAGGACATGTTTTTTACGGGCATGACGACAACTTCACGTTGTGAGGGAATTAACTGTACTATCAAGAGGTATGTAAGAAAACAGTACAACTTATTTGAATTTATCAAGAAGTATGAAAGAATGGTGGACAAACTATGGTTTAACGAGACTAAGGCTGACTTTCAAGCGTCTCATAGTAGGATGGTGTGCTCACACAGCCTACAACTCTATGAGAAGCAAGCTAAGGAGTTGTATACACCAACTATGTTTCATATTTTTAGAGAAGAACTGAGATTTGAAACTAGTTATCTCTTACTAGAGCCTATGATAGAAGATGGCGACAATAAGATTTTTAAGCTCCACCGATGGCCAGGATCAGATCGTGTAAAAACAATTGAGTATGATACTAAGTTGAACAAGCTTAAGTGCTCGTGTTTTCTGTTTGAGTCAGTAGGCATTTCATGTAGACATATTCTGAATGTTTTGAAATTGAGGAAGATGACTGCGATTCTTGTAGCTTGTTTTCTCCCGCGATGGACGAAAAGGCTAAAGCGAACGGATCTTCTAATGGTACTACTCCCGACATTGATAATAACCTCGTGGAAACTATGCGTTCTGGCGCTTTGATTTGTCAATGCTATAAACTCTGTGAACTTTCCAAAAGAATGGAGAATGTTACGAGAATACAATGGCAAATATAGCTCAAGCGATGACTGAAGTTGCTGATTATGACTTCATTACAAGACCTGTGAAAAGAAAATATGGAGACGTTAAAGACCCCAATGGAGTCCGTACAAAAGGGACTGCCACTGTTACTCCAAAGAGCAAGGGAAATGAAGAAAATGTGGTGTATGTCATGTATCCAGTCATACTAGAGTTTCTTTTCCTCCGAACAAGGTAATCTTTTAGCTTGTTGTTTTTGGCATTGTGGTGTTGTTTCTTGTCCTCCCACCAGTTTATCATACTCTTTGAACCCACCAGATTTACAAATTACAGAATCTAAATATATAGAATTGTTCATATCTGTATTTGTTGACATGCATGGATTGGAGGAGTAAGTGAGTGATTAATAATTGATGCATGATGATGATAGATGGAAGCAAGGATCATACGCGGATGGTAGGTACAGAACACTGTATGGGTTAGATAATGACAAAATTAAAGCATTTTACTTTGCTTCTAGGTAATTTCAAAGGGAACTTCCTTTTGTTAGGTAGTTACACTATGAAGCTACTAGTGTCTGGTAGTTATTAACGTTTTAGACTATTTGTCACTTGCATGAATAAATCACTGGTTTGCTATTGGACAAGGCATCATGTCATTCACTATTGGACAAATTTGCATCGATCACCTTGTTATTATGAATTATCAATTAAAGCCATGGATAATTAGTCTATTTGATTACATGATTTAGCATCTTTGAATTGGAATTTTGGCCTCCTGTTTCAGTTTGTGGTTTTTTATGGAAGATTATAGATAGAACGAAACTGGAACTGTTACCTAGATTCATACTGAAACTCCTATGGATTTGATTATTTCACTAGGTTTTAATGTAGATTATGAACATCAACATATGATATTTGTTCAACAAACTACTTGATCATATCTTTTTACTTTACATCACACATCTTAACTTCTCTTTAATCCATGGAGTGATGTTTTGCACTTGCATAAGGATGTAGGCTATTAGAAATTCTATAAACAAATGGTGTTCTGTTGGGCTGATGATAACATGTGTTGATGCTCTAGAGAAAGCATTTGATGATGAAGGGGGGTTAAAGCCTCCAATAGAACTGTACATAAACAAAGTCGTCCATGGTAAGCTATTGTCATGGTAGAGAAATTATATTCTCATTGCCATTAACCTTATCCCATTTTAGAGTTTATCCTCAACAGCATGAGCACCAAGGAGTATAATATCTCTTACATAGTTTGATACTTCGCATTCAATCTTTTTTTTTTTTGGCAGTTGGCACACATGTGGAGGTAAAAAGAGCATTGTCATTAGAGGAGCAATAAAGCAATATCAAGCTTGGGAATATTGGAGTTTAAACCAGCTGTTGATTCATAGTTTCAGATTCTTGACGTATTACCTGCTTCTCAGCTTCTAGGAGTTGAAACATCTACAACATCTTTACATTTAGAGGCAGCCATCAGATGAGGATCCATAACAACTGAAGATGGTTCTCTCCATTTGATACGTAGAATAGGCACGATGTTGTCTTTGGGAATCATCATCCCAGACGTGGCAGTTTGAGGCATCAAAGGAAGTATTTGGCCACCTCTCGAGACTATTGTACTAATTCAAGACTACTGAATATTTCCCAGCTTTAAGCTATCAAGATTATTCTATGAGGTTCTTGATTCCGAAAAGATGGTGAGAGAAAACAGAAAAAGAATATGCACTACTGAGTTCCATGCAGATATGCATCTATATTGTATCTCCACGCTTGCAAAATAATGAAAGGAAAATGAGCATTGTGCTTGTAATTCTAGAGAATCACAGTCTTGGAATTTCAACTTGGTGTAGTGATGCTTTCGCTTGTTTGGTCATAGCTTTCATTGCGTGTATGTCTTTCCTCCATTGCTCTTGATATTCTGGAGATGCATGGAGTACAGCATGAGCGCCCATGACATTGTCATGTCGTTTCTTATTACTTGGATGCAGTAAAAGCCATTGTGATATTTCCTTTCGTGAATCTAAACTGTGCATCTTCATTGCCTGGAAAGCATAGTTAGTATTACAAAAAAATTAAGTTTATATACCTAGTAAGTTAGACATCTCATAGTATCTCTAATCTTAGTTGGCCCATATCTCATGTATTGCATGAGATGTACTCCGCACTCAGTACTGTAAATCCCAACAGAAGAAACAATAAATTTTCACGATAATTTAATGAATTTTTTTTACAATGATAGACAAGATCGAAATCACGTACCCATTGTTTTGTGAAACTACGGGGAACGTCGTTACTTCAAATTCCTTCATGAGGGGTATGTCAACATCTTGTCATGTTCCAAATGTTTCGTGTCGTATGATTTCGTCCAATGTTGACAATTAAACAAAACCTATATAAATGATGCTTAATACATGGAGTACCATGAACATTGCATGCAGGAGGAATAACGACTTACGAGTTGTCGTATACAATTTTTCCTAGCTGAATCATCATTTGCAGGAGAACTATCGAGCATCAATGCTTCTTTCCCTACCATGTTAACAATGCCCAAATACCAGTGTTCATACACTTGGTCGCATATTGGAAGATAAATCTATGAAAATGACAAACAGAATGTTGAGAAATTGACACACGTAATTTCTAGTAACATGTACAACACTAGCTACAACATAAAAGCATATGATTGATGCACTTAATCACGAACCATCTAGTAACATGTACAGTACTAGCTACAACATAAAAATATATGATTGATGCACTTAATCACGAACCAACATGACAAACATGTTTACACGTTGCAATGTCTCTCATGTACACGCGTTTGAAATTCCTGATAAAGTGTTCTATTGTTGGACGTTCAAACCATTGTAAAACTTGCACATACATAAGAAAATAATTAAATGTTAGATGCAAAGTTTATTTTGGAATTACAATTTGAATGACAAAAAAAATTCCAACTTGTGAATGAAACTCACTGTAAATGCCCATGGCATATACCAAATGGAGTTATCTACAAAACCATGATATGACGAGGACAACCCCTGCACGACAATATCAATAACCTTACAAAATTACTTGTAATTATTGAACACCAACAATATTGTTGAAGCATATATAAAATCAACACATTCTATCCATACTTTTTTTTTTTTGATGAATGAGTAATATTATATATGAACAAAACTGAAAACAACTACAAAACTCGTCCAGAGGACAAAGTCGAAAAAAAAACTACAAACTAATCCCCTTGCCTTTGGTCACCAACAACTCAAAAAACCACCCAGATCCCACCAAACTGAACCCCAACTGTACAGCCCTTTACTTCTGTACTCAGCAAAACAAAAATACCCCAAAACAATCGGGATTGCATGACCAAAGGCATCCAAAATAAAATAAAAATGAAAAGAACCCGCCGAGCAGAAAAAAAAGCTCAACCCGGGTTGAATTCCGCTCCCCAAAAGATCATCCAATCACGAAGATCACCTGCAGAGATTGATCCTGCCGCTCTGAGCCATCGCCCAATAGCTGAAATAACCCTCCACAAAACCAACCTGGGGGAACTCTCTCTATCTCTAAAAATCCTGTCATTCCTTTCCAACCACAAAAACCAAAAAATGGCATGTAAGGCCACCTCCTCGCAAGATCTCACACGCCTCAAGGAGTTCCTAGCCTGCCAGCTGCGGATAAAGACCTGCATCTCACTCGGAAAAGGTCCCCAAATGGCAAGCTTGGAACTAAAGATCGTCCAAACCTGAGAAGCAAAAGAGCAAGAAAGAAATAAGTGCGACACGGACTCAAGGTCCGCTCTACACATCACACAGAAATTCGGTCCAATAAAACCCCTCTTGCGAAGATTATCCAAAGTGGACACCCTCCTGTGAAAAACCTGCCAAACGAAGCCTGTAATTTTGGTCGGCACCCCTGCCTTCCAAATCACTGAGGCAGGAAATCACACCAACCTGGAAAGTCCTGGGTGCACAGCTGCTGATAGAACGACTGAACTGAGAAACTCCCTGAAGCTTGGAATGGCCACTAAGGTGTCGGTGGACCTCTCGTGATCCAACCAAAAGGAATCCCATCGAGGAACTGCAAGAGCCTCTGTCTCTCCTCTTCAGCCCCACCCCGTAGGTTGATCACCAACGAGACACTCCACTCCAACCTGTCCATAAAGGTCACATGATCATTGACACAAGTAAAACGAGAGTGGACTGCCGCTAAAACCCTAGGAAACCTCACCGACAAACTCCCCCCAGACACCCAATGATCGAACCAAAAAGACACTCCCCCACCCCCCCGGATCGACCAAAGCGTGTTCCCAAAATTTAGGGCTAAGCCGAACTATCTCCCTCCAAACTGACCAACCCGCCGCCTGAAGACCCCAACTCGGCTGCCAATCAGAAGGCATGTACCGCACTTGAGGTTGATAAGATTTCGCCACCACGAATTTCGTTCCACACAAACCTCCAGCTCCACTTACTAAGGAGAGCCACATTCAACAGCTTCAGATCAAGCACTCCTAGCCCTCCCCTATCAGTTTGAATCTTCACAATATTCCACCTAACTAAATGTGGCCTCCTTACTTCTCCCGTTCCTTCCCACAAAAAATCTATTTTGAATCCTTTCAAGCTCTTTGATCACTGAGGTACTTGGGAGGATACACGTTGTTCGTAATGTAAGCTCGCCAGTTCTTCTCGTGTTAATTTGATGTCGTTGAAGTCTATCAACACATCACTACAACATACACAATCAACGATACTCAGCTTTAAATGGAAGTGAAAGTAATTATGAAGTGAAGTTAAGATAGTGTGTCCCACCATGGTTTGATAATGTTCCTTTCGTGGCCAATAAAAATGCCCATAACTCTTCAATAATATCGGGTAAATGACCCGCATGATCGTTATCTTCAAGTTCATCAAAATGCTATAAATTAATCCAAAACCAAAAAAAAAACATTAAACAAAAGAAGCATAGTAGTTCCTCAATAATAATGCACAGAGTGAAGAATATCAATACCAATATTAGTAAATGAGTTATAAAAAAGGTATAAATTACATAGTACATAATATCTAGTTACCTTTTTCGCCTCGTTTGGTTTTGCTTGTTTCTGAGGTGAACTTGCATCATTAGAGAGTTCTACATTGTTCTTCTTTTTTGAAGAAAATTTTTCATTATAATTACCAATTCTGTTATCGAACTTATCGTATGGATTAGTTGAATCTTCATGCTTGTTGTCGTTGTCATCAAGTATCTTGCAGGCATCACTCTTCTGAGATTTTATATCCCAATCATCATTTTACTTGTCATTAGGAAATGCATTTGGAGGTCGATCCAACTTTTTTTTTCAAACTCACTTCTATATGTCATCTTTGTCTACTCCATGGTTGCTCAAAGAAACGTGCACGTCATCAAAATCCTTTTTTGTCCTACTGTTGGAGCTTCTGGATGCAACTGGCATTGTATGGCACTTAACGTTCTCATAATTATTGAGATTGAATCAGACATCTCTTTCTTAAATTCTACTAATTTTTCGAACATGACAACATTTCTTCTTTCAACTCACTACTTAATTTAATCACCTCTACACGAACATCCTGTGTAAACAATTAATATAGGCATAGTCAATCAAAATACACCTCCATATCTTCTCGAATATTGTTTCTTTTAAGAATGCATCTGGTTCCATCTTTCTTTCGTTAGTTAACCCACCTTTTTCTAAAAGGGATTGTAAGTATATTACCAAAAATACACTAGCACAATCTTCTCTACATGACAGCTCAAGAGATATCTACGAAATTGCAAATCACATATCGGCCGCCCTACGAAACTAATGCTAGTATATTTTGGGTGCTATATACAGTCCGTATTTTACTTCGTGCAATCCGTATTTTTTTCAGAAATAGATCATTATACCCTTTATTGTATTTTACTTTGGGCAGCCCAGGTTTTACTTCGCGCAGTCCATTTTTTACTTCATACAGTCCATGTTTTACTTCGCGTAGTCCGTTTTTGCTTCGTGCATTCCTTTTTGCTTCGCCCAGTACAAGTTTTACTTTGCACAATCCATTCTTACTTCGCGCAGTCCATTTTTACTTCGTGCAGTCTAAATTTACTAACAGAGTGCATATTTAAATAAATTAATTATTTTATTGTTTCAAAAGTAAAATAAAATACATATTTCATATCTAAAATTAATATTCTATTAAAATAAAAATAATTACATTTTTCACAAAATAAATTGAATAACTATAAACCATTACATATCTTCTAAAATATCCAACAAAAAATTTAAGGTTTATAGTTATTCAAGTTATTAAAATCTAGGCTACGTTAAAATCTGGACTGCGCGAAGTAAAAACGGATTGCGCTAAGTAAAACTTGGACTGTGCAAAGTAAAAATGGACTGAGCGAAGTAAAATACGGACTGCACAAATTAATAAGGGTATAATAGTTAGTTTTTGGAAAAATATGAACCGCGACAAGTAAAACATGGACTGTATATAGCAAATCACTATATTTTATATATTAAAAGTTTTTTATATGAATACACATACTAATGCACAAAGCCACAACCAAATGATCATGGAATTGAAGTATTACCAAAAACTCAACTAACAAAATGGCAGAATCCTAGAAAGTGAGTACATGCACACCTGGTTGTTATACAAAAAAAACTAATAGGGTTTGGTGGCCCAACATAAATCCTAGAAAGTGAGTACATGCACACCTAAATTGTAAATGCTTGTAACAGTTTTTGAAATGGATCTTTCATTCCAAAATCTTATGCGTGGTATTAAGTTGTTTCAACGTTTAGGCATGCCATTCAAAGAGTTCACGTGCTCCACGTAAAAAATCTGCAATGTAGTGTGTCAATAAATTCAATCATTAACAATGCAAAGCTTGAATAATTGTTCGAACAAAATGATTACTTACCTCAAGAACTAAAATGCAGCCGGTCGCATGTTGTTCTCTATGTGAAACTCCATCCTTGGTTTGGTAATCTCTTACACCTTCTAAAAGTCCTTCGTATACAAACTTTGTCCAATTGAGGTCTCTAACACGCTCGATATTCGTCAACAAATTCAAATATGAATTCGGAATAATTAGAGCAGTGGATGGCCTCAACAACCGACAAATTATATATAACAAAAATTTTCCCTTGAACTCTTCACCAACTGAAAGATTAATCATATCTTTCTTCAGATTGTGACATTTAATTTGTCCTTCACCAAGATTAAATCTAACTCTCTCGTCGTATCCTCATCCCCAATTTGACTCTCTACATCATCACCATCAATGTTTACTCCCAAAATAGTGACTATGTCATCTATGCTTATAGCCAAAATATGTCCATGTACAAATAGCTCATTGGTAGATGCATCGAACCTCATCGTGAGATCCTCTAAAAGTTGCATTCTTAACTTATGTTTCTTCAATTTCAATAAGTCTCCAAATCCCATTTCTTCAATAACTCTCTTTTTAACATCGAAAAGTTACAAATGAGATCACAGAACTTATCAACGCCACATCGACTAGTTAAATATACCTAAAATCATTTAAAATTGTATTAATATTTACTATATTAAATGCTTAAATAAAACTTCAATAATAATTTGCACATCATATCTTCCTAACTGATTCAATATACAGTTCATAACTTTTTTTGGTGGAATATTAGTAGTATCAAGCTCATTGTTGTTGTTAACATCTTCTTTTTTTATGTTTTCCTCCTAAAATCACCAATTACAAAGGAATAAAGCATATATATTACTTCGAAGTAATTTGGATATGCGATTATAATAATTATTGAAGTATAACTTACATCGATGCCAATGTGTACATTAGATTAATAATTTATTAGGTTGCGGCTAAAGAGAACAATATACCTCTTTTGTACTCATCTTCCAATTCAGAATGATACCACCAAATAAGTCACTTAAATCGTTGCGCAACCAACACCGAGTTTCAAAGGCCAATTATGAACGACTGAACGAAAACCTGAAAAATTTAGTTTCGTGACAATAGAAAAGAAGAGTACAACAGAACTCATAAACGGTGAGAAATTCAAGAATTAAACTGGGATATTGTATAAAGAGTACCTACTTAATTACCAACGTTGATATGACAAAGTGGAATTAATCCCATACGTATCTATCGACTCACCAACACACCTACACTACTGCGAATCGGAGACATCAAACACTGACCACTGCTGTAATTTCCAAAAAAAATTAAAAATTGACGATCCAATAATATAAAGAAGTAAACTTACCGTGCTATTGAAAGTAGGGAAAGCACTGATTACATAACACTAAATTTCAAATTACAGAACTGATAAGTGATAACTAACAAAGAGCATGACTAAGGATATACCCAGGAACGAACATGAGTCGTTATTATGAAAAGCGATAGGTGGAAAGAGATAAAGCTGAAGGAATGTGATGCGGTAATCGGGATATACCGCCGTTCTCCTACTCTTTTTTGGTTGCCCGCTGATTTAAATATACCGGACGCACATACTCTTGCTTTTTAATATCAGTCTCCCTTCCATATCATTGAACTGAAGCTGCCAATGACAATTACAGAAAGATAGTGATAACTGTAGCCGCCAATTGCAAAGTTTGGATTCAGAGAAATGTAGAGTTTCTGCTCCAGTAGAGAACTTTCTAGGTTTGGATTGAAAAAGTTATTAATTCTTTTAGATGGATTAAACCCACTTCTCCTATAAATTGGGAGTGATTCATCGGGAGAGATTACAACCGGTATTTTTTAATTTAATTATTTTAATGGTAATTAATGGCTCTAATTTTTTAACTGAACTTTTAATGGTTTAGATCTCTTTTCATTAACTTCAAGTTACCTTACTTGAAGTTAGATCAAGTCATGGTAGGAGATGCCTAAAACAATTAGTTAACACACAAAAACTGTTACTAGTTAACTTTTCTATGTTAACTAATAAAAATCCTAAACCCCTAAATGCTAAAACATAACTAGTTAACCACACTTATATGCTACTAGATTAGATGAAACCTAGGTGACCCGAGGCATTAAAGCGGTCACGGATCGGCGGTAATTCGATCTTAATTCATACAGTTTCTTATTCATAATTAGTTTGTTCTTCGTTTTATTATTTATTTTCTAGCTTGATCACCTAGATTAGATTCTTGTTAAATAAGGATAGTTGGCAAACGTCCGGGTTATTTTAGAACATCAAATCAATGTATTAACTTATTCAATGGATTATGCCTTTCGTAGGAACAGTCTAGGGTTAATCCGCTTCTAGAATAACTCACCAAAATCAATTAGGTGCACTAGTTAGTTATTTGTTGCAGAAGTGAACGCACGGACGGTTAATTAATATTGGTAGTTAGATCAGATAGAGCGAATGTTCGTGGACTTAGAACTAAGGGTAAGGAGTTATGGCGGTGTCTAAGAACTGAATGAGTTAGGATTGAAAGTCGCCGGTTTTGTAATCTCCAATGTCCTGGTAATCTTAGGGGGATTTGAGTCTAAGCTTTTGTCTATCTTTCGTCAATCAACCTTAATCAATCAATCTGTCTTTCAATTTCAATTTTCTCGCATAATAGCTTAGAAGTCGTGGAACTCACACCACGCAACTTGAGTTTAAACCCGAATAATTTGTCAATTCCTTGAGTAAACAATTGGAAGAAAACCCGTGGAATACGATCTAATCTACTTTTGTAGGTTCGTATTTGATACCCTGTTTTGCACGTTACCATCTATTTAACAAAATAGGATAGATTTTTCTCAATGAAACATTCACGATGTTTAGTTGCCATACTATCTGACAACACAAAAAGAAACACACATTATCTAGTAAAACCTTTTTTTTTTATAAATGTCTAGTATAACCTTACAACATATAAAAACATAAAAGCACTACACAAAACACCCCCTAGCTTTGAATCTTAGCTCCGGTAGTAGTAAATTTCCTTCGTTGAAGACCAGATGACACAAAAAATCCATCCTCCTTTCCTTCCACATATTCTTTATCCTTCCACAACGATGACATCTTGCCCTCATATTTCTCATTCCATTTCTCACACCAATTAATGGCATATATACCAGCAAGCGTGTTGTCTGGTTGCTTAATCTTCTTCAAAACATTCCATTTGTAGACAGCAGTAGTCTTTTTGGCCTTCTTTTTTATCTTCTCATTGGCATTCTCTTCGATCTTTGAAATATATGCCTCAACAGACCTCAATATTTTCTCAAGAAGGAATTTATAAACTTGATCAAAATCTACGACTTGCATGCTGTCTAAGAAGTGGTACTTCTTATTCACATTATCAATGACGAAAACAACATAATTTTCATTGTGTTTTGTTGGCATAAAAATAAATTAAGAATTACACATGAAAATAACTAGTAACTTAAATGGAAAAACAAAAAAACTACTTACATAGTCAACATTACTGAAATCAAGTCCTTTTGCCCAGGTAAATTCTATCATGTCTTGAATTTTTTCATACATGCTAACTTGAGATGACGGAGTTTCCATCAAATTATCCAACATTGGTCCCTGTAAAATACAAAAACTACACAGATTAGTTTACTAGCTATCATTTAAGTTAACTAGTTATCAAGCAAGTTAACTACTTATCATTCAAGTTGACTAGTTAACAGAACCAGACAAAAAAGTTTATAAGCTACACGAGCATTAAAAAAACTAAAAAAAGTACTAATCGATAAACTTTCTTTAAAAAATCATCTTTTAACGACTTTTCTATTGCCGAAAAATCTCTTATTGAACATGTTAGTGTACGCATTGAAGATGGACATTGATATGTCAGAATTACGTACTAGGGTAATGATTTGAGCTCTATTCAATGACATATCAGCCATTGAGGACCGCCAATCTCTGATGGTGTACATGATCCCATCCTTATTAATATAAAAAACAATAACAAACAAGCTAAAAAAAACTGAAAACTAGTTTAAAAAATCATAATCCTATTTACTTACGAATCAAGAGATTTGTTGAGGCAGTAAGCAACAACAGAGTTCAAAATCCCTTGCTCGGAATTGATGATGGCAGTTTTAGACCGAAGAACAGGCACCTCTGAAATAGGAGCATTTGAGAGTGAAGATTTGAAAATTTTAACAAGCACAACCTTGATTGGAACAATAATCTTCGGCATTGGGGAATCAATCTTTGGATCTGAAGCACTAACAAACAATGGAATCGGAATAGCAGCAGTAGCTTGTTTTAGACCAGAGGAGCTGATTGAGACCTTCTTACCCGGACTGACTGTCTTAGGTACAACAAGATCATTGAATTCAACACTTGAACCTATTCAAGTCAGATAAAAAAACAAATTAACAATGCAAAAACACACAAAAATTGTATACAGTGACAATTAACTTGTTAACAGTACAGTTTGGAAAAAATAGTGCCTTTGACATCCTTTAGTAGGAAAACATGAACAAGCTTGTCCAATGGCTGGATACACGAGGGGGTGATGCCACCATGAGGAGGAGACTACGGTGGGAGGAATGTGGAACATCCTTTTCTTTGGATGCATGCTTATAATCATCATAAGTAATTGAAGCTACAACATCTTGAAGCGCTATCTGCTCTTCTTTTGAAAGACTAGAGACTACCACAAAATTACTAAAAGTAGTATCCCCAAATGCATCATTAGATATGGTTCTTTTCCACCTTCAGTGGGGGTGCAATCTGTAGTTGGTGTTGGCTCATTTACCCCTATCCGCCTTAGAGAAATCAGCATTAGTTGTTGATTCTTTTACAAAATCCTTGACTCCTAAAACTCCACCTGCCCTACTATTGGCATCGACATCATCACCACCATCTTTTCCCAATCCTTTATCCTTAATGTTTGGATCATCCTTGTCCTGATCATCATTATCATCCTCCCCTGATCATCATCAATAGGTGCATCTTCAATACTCTTTGGAAAACCAACATCCTTCTCCTTAACACCATCGAGTGTTGGATTCTCAACAGTTGCAGGAACACTTCCCCCATTGTTTTTGTGTCCTTAACACCATTAGTTCCTGGATTCTCAACAAATACAAACCCATGGGCACTATCCCCATCAGAAACAGTCGCGCTAGCAACCTTATCATCACTAATACCAGACACTTCCATAGCAGCAACACTATTGACTATCCCCCCCCCCCCAGCAACATCTTCATCACCTTGATCTTTATCCTTGGTAAGATCATCATCTGCCTGAAGCAC
Organism: Linum lewisii; assembly: GCA_034768395.1. Lineage (NCBI taxonomy): Eukaryota > Viridiplantae > Streptophyta > Magnoliopsida > Malpighiales > Linaceae > Linum > Linum lewisii. Next base: position 30,083,653 of record CM068296.1, read on the forward strand.
TTCATCGAGTTGTTGTTGAGTTAGAGGTTTGTTTCCAACTAAAGTCTTAGCACGAACAACTGAATCAAGTGATGTAAGGTAAGCATCAATGTCACCAATTGATAAATTGTATGCTTGAATCATGTCAACACATCGGTTGAGAGCCACTTCAAAGATAGACCTCAATTCATGAGCCTGGAAAACAAAAAATGAAAGTTGAAAATGCTGGAATATGACAAATGAAAACTAGTTATATTAAATTACTAAAATAAAGTTAACTAGTTAACACAAGAATAGTAACCAGTTAACACAAGAATAGTGAACTAGTTAACACAATAAAGTTGCCTAGTTAACTAAAACTTGTTAACTTTTTATCAAGAAAATACACGAAAAAGATTAAACTCAAAAAAACATTTAAAAATGTGGGTTGTTACCTCTGATAGTGATGAAAGATCAGACGAATATAATTTCAGGAGATGGAAAGTAAACTTCGTCCACTGGTTTTTCAAATTAGCAGACTCATCAACATCTTCGGGGCGTACCATTTTTTTGCTAACAACCTTCTTGGTACCTTTTTTTGGTGAATCAGCAAAAGAGACCCTTCTGATGTTTCACTGCACCTTTCTTGCCTTTTTGATGATCCAACTGGTATTCACCTTCAACAACAACCTTATTCTTACCCTTTTTACTAACATCACCACCTTTAGCAGCAACATTGGTACCCTGGTAACATCCCCAACCAACCGAACAGTTTAGAACTCGATTTCGGGTGATCGAGGCATTGGAATCAGTGCTCTTGAGGTTCCATCGAAGTTCGGTACGTTCGGGTTTAAGTCGGGTTGAGGTTGCAAACGAGCATGATGTACAGTGAAAAACACACTACGTGTAGTTGAACTACACATCATGTTGTATCATGGTACACGCCGTGTATCCATGATACACGGTCATGCTCTAAATTCCAGAAAGGTTCGTCAAGAGTGACAGTAGAAACCACACGCCCATTTAGTTGTACAACATGATGTGTTTCATCATGAAACACGCCGTGTGTTATACAACACGTCGTGTTTTTTGACCTGCATATAAAAGGATGGGTTTTTGAAACTTTCATCATTTTCTCTTTCCACGAAAACTCCTTTGACGAACCAAGTTCTGTCAATCTTCAAAGGTTGATTTCACGAGCTATGGGTGTCCTATTAAGGATCCGTTTTCTCCTGTGGGTTCTTGGCAATGAAAGGAAGATGTTGCTACAAATTACCGTCAGTGAGGAAGGAGAAAAGCTACAAATTTGGAGAAGGGGATTTCGTTCTTTCAGGAATCTAGAAGACGATTAGAGCCTCGTCTTTTATTCCTGGTGAGGGCTTAGCGTTGTTAGGTAGTAATGCATAACGTGAGGAGTTGTATTTTGACTTAGTTGAAGTTAAGGATTCGCTTGATAATGAAGAGAGTAAAAGGGGTTAACTATTATGTGAGTGTCAATTGTTTGATTCGATGCTTATTGTTGTGATTGGGGGATTGGGATGAAATAGATTGATTAACGAATTGAGTTAGAAATGAGTTTTAGGATGGATGGGTGTGATCTTATGGAAACTACATTCTCTGTCATTGTCGATTGTGATTGCAAGAGGATGGCCCTACCAATGTCAAGTCATCCTATGAAAGACGAATAGGTGGGGAACTCTAGACTTGCGACATGACTGCCTCTACATTTCTTATGCAGACGGGGCAGTTGGCAAGCTAGCTGTTTACCCACGTTGTGATTTCAACTGTGGAATATGAATGTCCTGAATGTGAGATTCGATGAAATGCTGTAATGAGTGAAAATGTGTTTTACCGTGATCTGTGAACTTGATGTAAATGATTGAGAATGTGAGTGGTAGAATTTTAAGGATCCTACATTGCCCCCTAAACTACACTATGGGTGCTAAGTGCATCTCCAAGGGAGAGAGGTGTAGTTAGGACTTCAAGGGAACAGCGTGATTTTGTTTGTTGAGTCTAGTTTACGATTCCTTCAAGGGAAAGGTCTCATTGTATCCTTCAAGGGAGAAGATGCGTCTTTGGACCTCTTCGAGGGCGAGAGGTGCGTCAGGCTGGCAGGGGTGGTGCAGGGTAAACTCCATGGCGCCTAATTAACTCACCTAGAAAATAATTTGTGGATTGTGTGTGTGAGTGTGTGTGTGTGTGAATGTGTGTGATTGTGAACTATTCTGTAATATGTGCTATTTTCGTTTGAATGATAGTTCGCCTATGGTATCATTGATGTTATGGATAGTGAATGTGAACTGTGAACTGAACCTACGTGATCACCTAAACTGATTTAGGATATTAAAATTGGTTAAGGTTGAGTGTGGGTTCCACTGCCGGTGTATTGTGTGGAGTATGGAACCGCTCCTTTTTGTTAGGACAACGCATAGTTAAGCCTAGTGGGTTCACTCAGTTTCATTAGGGAACTGATTCCCCCGTCTTCCCCTTTCAGGTTCTCGTGGCTAGCAAGTGTGGTGTGAGAGTTCAGGTGTTTCGGTCGAGTTTGAGGAGGTTGCTAAGCAAGACCATGAGGTGAAGATTGGCATACCACTAAGAGTTGACATTTTCCTTTATTCTTGATTCAGTTGACTGTTTGTATTTCGCAGAATTTTTTACCCCTATTGGATTATTGTTTATCGGTTTTATTGGATTTTATCATTGGAGGCCTCCTTTCAGATAATGATCATTTAATACGAGTTCTATTCTTTTCCATTTTTTCGTTTTGCCTACTTCATTTATGATTTAACTTCTAGTGATGCTCATTACCGGTTCAACCATGGGTTTACCCGGGTTGGTTCCGGATGGGTGTTACAAGGATATTAGAGCCTGGTTAGTTGTTGATATACTCGTGGATCGCCTTCTCTCCTCGGGGAGTAATTAACCTCACAGGAAAAGCGGATGAGACATCGGTACAGGACCAACTTTCCAGGGGTTTTTAAACAGTTTTCAAACGGGTTGGGAGTTTTGAAAGAAAAGTGTTATGAATTGCAACTTTTGATTTCTGAAGTGGTCAACTAAAATGCTTTTATGTCCTCTTATAGTGAAGCAAGCCAATCGATGAGAAGACACTCCATCGATAGTTTCAGGCACGGAGTTGTAGGCCGCCGGTTCCAGCCGTCTGATCTGAAGGAGTAGAACTTTAGTGAGTTCAGCGGAGAACTGATCCTGTTGTTGATGAACAATGGATCAAGGAGTGTGACTTCATGTTTCTGAGAGCTGTGTTTGGAGATGAGATGAAGCTGCAAGCCATGACCTTCCTGCTTAAGCGTCATGCCTTGGACTGGTGGCTGTCTTTGCCTCAAAGCCAAGTGTTCCTGCTTGATATGGAGTTTGAGGAGTTCTTGGGAGAGTTCTGTGACAAGTTCTGTCTGGATATCTAGCGTGAGGTGAAGTCCAAGGAGTGTATGGAGCTGGTGCAGGGCGAGAAGTCAGTGTTGGAGTACTACATGGAGTTCACCAACATCTCTAAGTGGTATGACGAACAGGCTAACTGGTAGTAGAAGCTGATTCGTCGATTCAAGAGAGGCCTGAGGTGGGAAATTCAGGAGGGAAGCACGTTCGGTGACATGAGAAGTTTGGTATCTATGAAGGGAGATGCTTTGGAGAAAGAGCTGTTGGAGCAAGGGAAGAAGGAGGATCGGAAGAGGAAGGCGACAGGTGACGACACTCGATTTGACGTGATTATCAGCCTCATTTAAGCAACATTTCTTGTCTTAAGACGTGGTTTTTTAGGGCAGAATAGCGAATATTCACTCAACTGCTCTATCTCGTGCCATTTGTGTTACTTTGGCCCGTTTCGGGTCTATTTGATGGTTTTCTAGTGTTTTCATGATAGCATGGGTTTTTGCCGCCAAATAATTTAACCAAGGACGTGTCTAAGGCATTGGAGCCTCAAGGAACCGCACCAGAATTGATCCAAGGAGTCAATCAAGTCAACACAAATCTTGCCCGGTTTTACAAAGAAGTTTTCGGCGAAAAGACCTGAAGTTTTCATCGAAAACTCAAAAAGAAATCGTCAGAGCTTACAAGAAAAAGTTTTCCGCGAGAAGTCAAAGTTCTCGCCGAAAACTCTAAACATAAAACTCACAGGAGATCCATCGACGGAAGCCTCCTTTTTCGAAGAAGTTTTCGGCGAATACTCCTGAAGTTTTCACCAAAAAATCCTGACCTAATCCGGCGCTGATAGGGTTAAGTATAAATACAAAACCGGCGGCACACATTAAGATATACTTTTCATAATAGAACTTTCACGAGTTTCAGACCTAAGAAGTTCGAGAGAACAGAGTTGAAGAGTTCAAAGAGCCGGGAAGAGATCGTGACGCCATCTCTTCACCTCGGAGACTCGGAGCTAGGAATGAAGATTACCGGAGAGCGAAGCTTTGCAAGAGTCATCTTAATTAGGTTTTACAGTTTCTATCTGTTCTTCCTTTTCATGATGAACTCTGTTTCTGTCTTTGATTCTGTTGTTATGAGCATGAGTAGCTAAACTCGTAGAGCTTAGACTAGATGAACCCTAAGTGACCCAGGGCTTTAAAGCGGTCACGGATCGGCGGTGATTCGATTCAAAGTTCAATCAGTTTCTCTTTCATGTTTGATTTGTTCTTCATTGTTTATGTTTCTTCTCCGGCTTGATCACCTAGATTAGATTCTTGTTAAGCTAAGGATAGAAGCGAACGCTCGCCTCAAATTAAGACACCAAATCAACAATTATCCTATTCATTGGAGTGTGCCTTTCGTAGGAACCAGTTAGGGTTAATCCACTTCAAGAGTAACTCATAAATCGTTAGTAATTCCACCAGTTAGTTTAGTCATCACAAGAAGCGATCGTACTCGGGTGGCTAATTAATCTTGGTAGCTAGATCGGATAGAGCGAACGTTCGCCAATTTTAAACCTAAGGGTAAGGAGTTATGGTGGTGTCTTAGAATTGATTGAACGATAATTGAAATCCGCTGATCTATTGATTGCCAATGCTCTAGTGAACTAAGGGGGATTCGAAGTCTAAGCTTGTCTGTCGTCTTTGTTAAGTCAACCAATCTTTCAATTTGTCTTTCGATTTAGTTTTTAATTTGTCTACATTTCTAGAATTGAAGTCGTGGAACTCACAGCATGCACAACGTGTTAAACCTGAGTAATCTGCCTTTGCATTTGAGTAGACAATTATTAGAAGACCCGTTGAATACGATCTACTTAGCTTCTAGCTTAGTAGTTATTTGATAAACCTGTCCTGCAGACGTTCATCAAATTGGCGCCATTGCCGGGGACTTCTTTTAATTGTTTGAAAGAAGAACTGGCATTTTATTCTTCTACTTTCCATCTTTCATATTTCCATCCACTTCGATTTTACACCGGTTGTGCTTAGTTTTGTTATTTGTAGGTTGTCTATAGGTTTAAGCAGCACCGTCCTCTCACGCGCTCCTTAACCAAGACTGACAGGGCTAATAGTGTAGAGAAACCGGGTAGCTCTGCTCCACCGAAGCGACCACAGAATCCAAAGCAAGGCAGAACCAATCCACCTCCATCTTTCACACCAATTAAGATCGAGGAACTGAAGGAGAGTTCCTCATCTCCATCGTCACCCGCTTCATCAACCGCATCACTTTCACCTCCTCCATCTCCTAGTATGGGTGATCACTTACCACCACCAGGCGATCAACCACCACCACCACCGGCCGCGCCAAAGAGTCTAGCTGATTACAACAAGCCGAGCGCGACCAGTGTTCGATCTTCTATCGCTGTGCCATGCATCGAAGGAGATCCTGACTATGAGATCAAGATTCCTTTCTTGACCATGATCTCTAGGGATTTACAATTTGAAGGCAGGCCACTTGACAATCCGTGCACGCATCTGGCGGATTTCATCGATCTCTGCGGTACTTTCAAGAAATGGAATCTCGACAAGAACACTCTATGCTTGAGAGCTTTCCCGTTCTCTCTTAAAGGCGCGGCTAAAAGGTGGCTCAATGGCAAACCACCAGGTCACTACACAAATTGGGATACTCTTGCTCAAGACTTCGTAGAAGAGTACTTCCCTCCTTCTAGAACAACCGCCTACAAGGACAACATCGCTAGATTTTCACAGAAGGAAGGTGCGAGCTTATATGACACTTGAAATGAATTCCAAGAACTTCTCGATAACTATTTTCGCCATAGTTTCGAGCAGAGACAGTTAGCTGAAATCTTTGCTCGAGATCTTCTTGAAAAATCTGCTAAATAGGTCAATTCCCTAGTTGAAGGGGATTGCACTACCCTCACACCTGAAGCTGCTCTTCTCCATTTCGGGAACTGCTTCCAAGTTAAGGAACTAAAACGACAATCAGAAGGATCAAGGAGCAAGCTCGATCTTGAAGCAACCATTAAAGCAGAAGTTGAGAAGCATCTGAAGAAGTCTACTACACCTATCAAGCCGCCAACAGCTTCCGTTTATGTTGCTGATTGCAAGTGGTGTGGAGCTTGTGCTCATAATGGAGGCCGATGCCAAAACTTTGGCAAAGCAGAAGTCTGGTCTACCGAAGAAGTCAACTTCATCTCTCAAGGCTTCAGTAACAATCAACAAGGTTATGTTGGCTACCGCAACTACAGACAACAGGGAAATTTCCAAGATCGACCTCCCAACAATTTCGGTGCCAACCAGAACCAAGGACAGAATCAGAATAACCGACCAACTGGTTTAGCTCAGGACCAGAAGCCAAACAATCCGACGGGAGGTATCTACCAGCCGCGCACTAAAATCCGGGTAACTATAGAACAGCTCTTGGCAATCGCCAGAATCAATATTTGAACAACACTTATACATGACAGCAGCATCAGAAGGACAACAAGGATAGTGAACTCGACAAGAAGCTCAATCAGATCATCACCAGACTTGAAGATCACGATAGTCAGTTCAAAGCTCAAGCGCTCCTCAACAAAGAACAGATCGCTTCCGGTCAAAGAATAGAGCATGCAGTGAACCAGATCTCCAACATGTTAGCAAATGGCAACCCTTCTGCCAGCTCCCAAGCCAATCCAAGGAGTCAATCAAGTCAACAGAAATCCTACCCCGTTTTACACTAGAGTTTTCGGCGAAAAGACCTGAGGTTTTCGCCAAAAACTACAGAAGAAATCGGCAGAGCAATACAAGAAGAAGTTTTCGGCGAAAAGTCAAGTTCTTGCCGAAAACTCTAACCAACCAGCTCACAGGAGAATCAATCGACGGAAGCGATCAATTTTCACTGAAGTGTTTGGCGAAAACTTTTGATAGGGTTAAGTATAAATACTTAACTGGCGGCCCAAATAGAGAATATACTTTTCATAATAGAACTTTCACGAGTTCCAGACTTAAGGAGTTCGAGAGAGCATAGTTTGAGAGTTCGAAGAGCCAGGAAGAGATCGTGACGCCATCCCTTCACCTCGGAGACTCGGAGCTAGGATTGAAGATTACCGGAGAGTAAAGCTTTGGCCAGGGTCGTCTTAATTAGGTTTTACAGTTTCTATCTGTTCTTCCTTTTCATGATGAACTTTGTTTTTGTCTTTGATTCTGTCATTATGAACATGAGTAGCTAAACTCGTAAAGCTTAGACTAGATGAACCCTAAGTTACCCAGGGCTTTAAAGCAGTCACGGATCGGCGGTGATTAGATTCAAAGTTCAATCAGTTTCTCTTTCATGTTTGGTTTGTTCTTCGTTGTTTATGTTTCTTGTCTGGCTTGATCACCTAGATTAGATTCTTGTTAAGTTGAGGATAGAAGCGAACGCTCGCCTCATTTTAAAATACCAAATCAACAATTAACGTATTCATTGGAGTGTGCCTTTCATAGGAACCAGTTAGGGTTAATCCACTGCAAGAGTAACTCATAAATCGTTAGTAATTCCACCAGTTAGTTAAGTCATCGCAAGAATCGATCGTACTCGGGCAGCTAATTAATCTTGGTAGCTAGATCGGATAGAGAGAACGTTCGCCAGTCTTAAAACGTAAGGGTAAGGAGTTATGGTGGTGCCTTAGAATTGATTGAACGAGAATTGAAATCCGCTGATCTGTTGATTGCCAATGCTCTGGTGAACTAAGGGGATTCAAAGTCTAAGCTTGTCTGTCGTCTTTGTTAAGTCAACCAATCTTTCAATCTGTCTTTCAATTTAGTTTTAAATTTGCTTGCATTTTCTAGAATAGAAGTCATGGAACTCACACCACACACAACGTGTTAAACCTGAGTAATCTGCCTTTACATTTGAGTAGACGATTATTAGAAGACCCGTGGAATACGATCTGCTTAGCTTCCAGCTTAGCAGTTATTTGATTGCACGCATTATAACGCTCATCAATGGTATCTATTCAAAGTCCGAGAAACTCACCTACTAATACTTCTTCTATTTTATACAAGGCCATTGAAGTTCCGGAGAAGGAGGCGCCTAAGGAGTACGATCCTCCTCTTGCTCCATACTACGAGAAGCCTCCCTTCCCAAATGCATTGCTACCTAACGCAAGGTTCGATACTAGCATGTGGGGAAACAAAGAAAAACGCTCTACCATCCGTAGTAAGAAGCCTTCCTCGCCATATCCAGCTAAGTGCCCCGATCCTGGTTCTTTCACTTTGCCTCTTATCATTAATGATGTTGAAGTAGAACGTAGTTTGGTTGATCTAGGTGCGTCCGTAAATGTCATGCCTATGAGTCTGTTCGAGAAATTGAATCTAGGAGAACTTAAACCGACTAGCATGCAACTTGTCTTTGCTGATAGATCATTGAAAACGCCTAGAGGAGAGATTAAAGATGTTGTCACTAGATGTGGTCTTTTCACTTTCCTAGCTGATTTTATGGTTATAGATACTCGAGAAGAGGATTCTACTATCCTTATAGGTCGACCCTTCATGGCAACAACCGGGATGCAAATCAATGTTCCGAGTGGTTCTTTGACCTTGAGGGTTGGTAAGGAAATAATAACATTCCGCCTTAAAGACGGTATGAAATATACTCCTATGGAAGAAGAACTTCACTGTCTTTCTGTTGAAACTGTGGAGTTGACCTCGGTCAACTCTGTTACTGATATCTCTTCCAGTGTTTCTAGATCGACTGTTGTTGCAGGTGTTGAACAGGTCATCAAGCAGAAGACCAGACCCACGACACAGAATCCACCGAAGAAGAAGGAACTGAAAGCCTCTTCTTCTCAATCACCACCAAGCAAAGAACCTGGCAGGCTACGGAAGAAGAATCAAAAGAAGACTCAAATGGTATGGAGGCCAGTTACTCCGCCATCCTCTTCCGAGCCAGCTGCACCACCAATTCCTGTCAAGCCACCGGCGCAGAAGACAATAAATAAGGAGAAGCCAAAAGTATCTCCCAAGGAAGCGTCAAAGATCACAGATCCCGGTGAAATGAAGCCGGAGGCTAAAGAGAAGACAAAGTCGACTGTTCTCATTCCTTCCACTGTAACACTTGCAAAGGATGATCTCTCAAGAGAACTGTTCGGGCCGTTCAGAATTACCGACCATCTTTCCGATGGACGTACTAAGCTCATTCATGCTAACGGGAATATATTCACGCTCACCGGAGGTACCCCGAAGCTCTACTTCATGAATTCCGACCCAAGCGTTGAGGAGATCCTGAGTTGGGATGTCTCCTAACACCGTCCAGGTATCGTCCAGCTCAAGGACGTTAATCAAGAGCGCTTTGTGGGAGGCAACCCACGGCTGGAGTCAGTTTTTCAATTTGTGTCGAACTCAGTATTTTAGAGTCGGTTCGGGGGGAGCCAAAAGTGTCAGTTGCATGATTTCTTATTTTTCGTGTGTAGTTTGTGTGTCCTCATTTCAATCCCAAGTTGTTTGAGGTTGTTCCGAATTTTGTCAAATTAGTTCTGCTTTTTTGAAGTTTGTCGGAATTGCGAAAATGTTTTAAAAATTAAAGGACAAAGTTTTCGCTGAAAACTAGCACTTTTTTCTGGCGAAAACTCCTCTTTAAAACCCACTGTGTTTTCTGGCCAATTTTTTATAAACTTTTTGGCGAAAAGTTACATACTTTTCAGCGAAAACTCACTTTGAAATCCGGCAGACGATTTGAACTAAACTTTTCGGCGAAAAATTGCACTTCTTTTCACCGAAAAATTTCAGAAAATCCAAAAAATCTTTCCCCCTTTTCTTTCTTTTTTCCGGTCGTCTTTCTCTCTCTCTCTCCCATTCTTTTTTGAACGAAAAAATTGGACTCCCCTACAAAAAATCACCGCCGCCCGACCCTGCCATCGCCGCTCATTCCCTCATCCTCCCCTGATCATTTTAAGCCGTTAGAACGTCCGAATCGGAGCTCTAGAGCTTCAGTTCCGCCAAAACCTAATTTCTCGAGTTTTTCACCGATTCCCCTTCGTCCATTCATTTTCAGCCACTATGACTTCAAGGTAAGTTATAGAGATTTTCATTCTGAGTCTTTTGACATATAGAATGCTGAATTTCGAAGGGGTTGACTTTTTCGGTCTACCTCGATTTGCATGCTGACTATTTCGTGAGAATTTTGGTGAACTGATTACTTTGGACTGTTCTAGCATGCTTAGGGAGATTTGTGCTGAAGTTTGATACCATTTGCTCATGACTTGCTATACTTAGAGGTTGATTCGTTGTGGTGTTGACTTTTGTGAAATATCAGTTTGACCATGAACTGCTGTTGCTCATTTGGCTGCCATGCTTGTCCATTGACGTTCATATCGCTGTGTTTGTGTTCTGAGGCTATGTTGTGCAATGTTTCAATGCTTAGTGCTCATAGGTTGCTAAGGCTAAGGTTTTCATGTTGACTTTTTGCTTGTCAGTTTGACATGTGCAATCGGCATGTAGACAAGGAACGAAGGACTAAGGCCAGACTCGACACCGGGTCTAGCTCCCGAGCAGCAGCTCCAGTCACTCTCGCCATCCACGGCCCCCCTCCAGCATTCCCAGACCGCATTGGGTACCACTCCACTGTTGCCCGCTTGCCCGTGCACTACTTCGAGCGCTACCAAAAGTTCCAGCACATTCCCGGAGCCGACGTGCGACCACTATCCTTGGATTCCCTCTTCGCACACGACGAAGATTGGTATAAGAATGTGCTCAACTCGTTGGCACCTGCAGGCCTTTTGGAGCTGACCACCATAGCCGATGGCTTCCCAGACATAGCGCTCCAGGAATTCTGGGCTACCTTTGAGCTCGACGAGCACAAGAGGAGGCATCACAAGAAGGTCATCTCCTTCTATCTTGGTGGGGTGTACAAAGAATTCACTTACGACGAGTTTGCAGCTCACCTCGGCATCCCACTAGAGCACTACCAGGGCCACCATCTCGGTTGGGAGAACAACTCGGGAAAAGGCCCGGAATATAACGCGCTTTGGAGCCACATCACTGGAGTGCCGGATGCTCAGACCATGGCTCATAACTCCATCAGGTCACTCTCTCACCCTCTCTTTCGTTTCATTCATATGGTTTGGCATATATCCCTTTTATTTGCTCCAGAGAAGGACCGCCACCACATCAGCAGAGAGGAGCTCCTACTTCTCCGTGCCATTCGAGTGGCTTATCCGCTTCACCCAGGATGGGTGCTGGCACGCCTCTTCCACAAGAAGACGAAGACTACCAATATGTCTCGCTCCCTCCTTGGCGGTAACTTTGTAGACCGCCTCATTATCACCCTCGGTCTCAGCCAGTCATATGGACCTGACGTCCCGCGTCGCATAGTACACACCGTAGGTGGTGACTTAGCTGTCGAGTACGACCTCAAGTTGGACTACAGTCCACAGGTAGCGGCAGCTCCACCTCTACACCACGGGGACGAGTCAGAGGAAGAAGATGATTCTGATGAGGAGCAGCCTCAGCCGGAGCAGGAGTTTCACGACCATATACCCTCGCCACAGCAGCAGACAAGGTATGCATATCAGCAGTAGCCGCCCTTCAGGATCCATTCCAGATGCCGCATCCTCAGCACCGTCCGCCTCCAACTGACTTTAAAGAGCTGTATGAGCGACTCCAGGAGTGGCGAGTCACAGACACAACCACCCAGGATGCCAGATGGGTTATTATGCAGCAGCACATGTGCCGAAATGATGAGAGGTATGAGGCGCAGCTGGCGTGGCAGCAGCAGGTCAACGACGTCCTCCACATTCCACCTCCCGATGCACCTGACCAACAGTGATCGGGTTGTATCCTCTTCCTTGTCCCTCCTTTTTATTTCTTCTTTTTGGATTTTGATCCAACTTTTTTCTATGTGGATCCGGGACACTTGTCCCGGTTTCCTTTTTATCTTTCATTTGTTTTTGTTTTGCAGATAGTTTGGTAGATTCCCTTTGCTTAGGGTTTACTACATTTCCCTTCGCTTTGGTAGATTCCCTCCCCGCTCCGAGGACCCGTGTTCATCCCCTATGCCAATCATCTCGGTCCAGGTTCTTCTATTTCCTCTCAACTCTAGTTTTAGTCCTGTGAGGACACAGAACGGTTTAAGTGTGGGGTAGGATGCTAGAGAACCTTGCATGAACTTGATTGCCCTTAATTGTGTGTGTGTGTTTCTCGATGCCTTTCCAGTTTCTCTAGCATTATAATGGCTCGGTTCTTGATTTTTGATGTTAAGTTGTTGCTCAATTTGTCACAATGATGCTTAAACTGCTTAACCTAGAACCTGAGAACCAACATGTATACTTTGATGCTAAATTACCTGGTCAGAACAGATTTTTAAAATCACACTTGTAGTTTGTCACTTTGATTGCATGAAAATGACCGAATCCGACTAGCAAACCAAATGTGAGCTTTTGATCCATTGCACATAACTTGCAGTTTCAATTCTTTTTGAGTGGTTTTCTGTTTGCTTGAATGAGTTAGAATTTGCATGAGACCTATTCGAGACCACACGATGACACGAGTTCTAGAATGATAGGGGCACCTAGATTCAGCTACTAAGCCAGATAGCCTACCTAACGTTAAATCCTCTAGGTTTAAACCCTTGAGCTTGTCCTTTCTTTCGGTTCGATATACATTACAGCCAATCCCCATTCTTTCATTCCCCGTTGATCCCATGTGGTTGTAGTTCTAGATTAGCCTACCGGAAGTCGGTTTGTGGTAACCTGCCTATAGCCATTAAACAGGTGGTCTTAGCTATTATGTCCAGACGTGTAAACCCCTCTAGTAACTAAAAGAAAAAATCGGCACAAAAAAAATAGAAAATAAGAAAATTTTGAAAAAAATAGAGAAACAAAATATTTAGTTTAAAAGTTCTCAAATTTATAGTTCAATAACGTTCTTCTCTTTTGACCAAAAAAAAACGTTCTTCTCCCTACATATGGAAGAACGAAGTCAAAAGAAAATTCAGAAAAAAAAATGTGTAAAGAAAATAAAGTGCTAAGTTGCTTGAGGGTATCATAGGACGAGCGTACACTATTCCACCCGTGTCTGGTTAGACGGTAGGAAGCCATAAGCTAGATTCGAGGGAAGTTAGTCGAAAGCTACACCGCACCAAAGCCATCATCGTATATTCCCATCATCCATCTCATCTTAACCCTTGTAGTGTAGAATTCGTTACAGTCCTAAGTATGGAAGTCCTTCTTGACTAGTTCCTCGTGTTGTTGTCACAGTGGTGGAGATGTGGTCGAATTGCAAACTTATGACAGAATTCAGTAACATAAAATGATTGAGAGCAGAAACACGTCCCTAAACACAGAGAATGAGAGTTTCCCTTGTACTAAATATTATCTGTGTGAGGAGTCTGGTCGGTCAGGTCAAATTCGTGCATGATTGGTTACTACTTCTTGTCGTGTGCAGTTTTTAGTGAGACCAGGTTGTTTGGCTGATTAGTATGCATGTTAGCTTTCTTGTTCTAGAAGTAGCTGTCTAATAATTCATTGTGTGAACTTGAACTTCAATTTAATTGATCTTATCATTTATGAACCTGTGCGTTTTCTATTCAGTTTGCTTGAGGACAAGCAAAAGCTTAAGTGTGGGGTATTTGATGACACTCGATTTGATGTGATTATCAGCCTCAATTAAGCAACATTTCTTGTCTTAAGACGTGGTTTTAGGGCAGAATAGTGAATATTCACTCAACTGCTCTATCTCGTGCCATTTGTGTTACTTTGGCCCGTTTCAGGTCTATTTGATGGTTTTCTAGTGTTTTCATGATAGCACAGGTTTTTGCCGTCAAATAATTTAACCAGGGACGTGTCTAAGGCATTGGAGCCTCAAGGAACCGCACCAGAATCAATCCAAGGAGTCAATCAAGTCAACACAAATCCTGCCCAGTTTTACAAAGAAGTTTTCGGCGAAAACACCTGAAGTTTTTGCCGAAAACTCAAAATGAAATCGTCAGAGCTTACAAGAAGAAGTTTTCGACGAGAAGTCAAAGCTCTCGCCGAAAACTCTAAACATAAAACTCACAGAAGATTAGTCGATGGAAGCCTCCTTTTTTCGAGGCGAAAACTCCTGAAGTTTTCGCCAAAAAATCCTGACCTAATCTGGCGCTGATTGGGTTAAGTATGAATACAAAACCGGCGGCACACATTAAGATATACTTTTCATAATAGAACTTTCACGAGTTCCAGACCTAAGAAGTTCGAGAGAACAGAGTTGAAGAGTTCGAACAGCCGGTAAGAGATCGTAACGCCATCCCTTCACCTCGGAGACTCGGAGCTAGGAGTGAAGATTACCGGAGAGCGAAGCTTTGCCAGAGTCGTCTTAATTAGGTTTTACAGTTTCTATCTGTTCTTCCTTTTCATGATGAACTCTGTTTCTGTCTTTGATTCTGTTATTATGAACATGAGTAGCTAAACTCGTAGAGTTTAGACTAGATGAACCCTAAGTGACCCAGGGCTTTAAAGCGGTCACGGATCGACGGTGATTAGATTCAAAGTTCAATCAGTTTCTCTTTCATGTTTGATTTGTTCTTCATTGTTTATGTTTCTTCTCTGGCTTGATCACCTAGATTAGATTCTTGTTAAGCTGAGGATAGAAGCGAACGCTCGCCTCACTTTAAAACACCAAATCAACAATTAACCTATTCATTGGAGTGTGCCTTTCATAGGAACCAGTTAGGGTTAATCCACTTCAAGAATAACTCATAAATCGTTAGTAATTCCACCAGTTAGTTTAGTCGTCGCAAAAAGCGACCGTACTCGGGCGGCTAATTAATCTTGGTAGCTAGATCGGATAGAGCGAACGTTCGCCAGTCTTAAAGCTAAGAGTAAGGAGTTATGGTGGTTTCTTAGAATTGATTGAACAAGAATTGAAATCCGCTGGTCTATTGATTGCCAATGCTCTGATGAACTAAGGGGGATTCGAAGTCTAAGCTTGTCTGTCGTCTTTGTTAAGTCAACCAATCTTTCAATCTGTCTTTCGATTTAGTTTTTAATTTGTCTACATTTCTAGAATAGAAGTCGTGGAACTTACACCACGCACAACGTGTTAAACCTGAGTAATCCGCCTTTACATTTGAGTAGACAATTATTAGAAGACCCGTGGAATACGTTCTACTTAGCTTCTTGATTAGTAGTTATTTGATAAACTTGTCCTGCAGACGTTCATCAACAGGTCAGCCTTCCTAGATTGTTGCGTAGAGCTAGTCGGCTAAGTGGGCACAGTAGTTTCACTATGGGTTCAAGAGTGCTCAGTCAGCTCCATTATGTGGAGCAGTGACCTGCTTCACCTTTGGAAACCCATGCCACAAGAGTTCAACGTGTAAGATGAGGAGTGCGGAACCAGCTCGATCTGGAGGGGCGTCATCTGGACTTCCCATTTGTGGCACTTGTGGAAAGCCTCATTTCGGGGTATGCCACATGTTGAGGCCCGCTCCGGTGACTTGTTACACTTGTGGCTAGACCGTTCATAGGAGTAATTTCTTCCCAACTAGGAGTGCAGCACCAGCTCAATCGGTGGGGTCGGTGCAAGGACCAAAGGCTCCGGCCAAGAGTTTTGGAGGTAGAGGAGGAGGCAGTTTTGGGCGTGGAACTGCAAGTGTTGGTAGAGGGATAGGAGATAATGCTACGCCAGTGGGAGCAGGAGGAGATCGGTGGAGGCTGTATGCAGCTAAAAATGCAAACGACTTGGTGACCAGTATGCTCTCCATTCTTTATCTTTTCGTTTACGCTTTGTTTGATTTGAGCTTGTCCCATTCTTTTGTGTTTGAAAATTGTGTGAGTATCTTGGGTGTAGAAACTAGTATCTCTGAGACTAGTTGGGGTGTGAGAACTCCTTTGGGGAGTTTTGTAAGGGTTAGTAGAGTGCTAAGAGGTTGTAAGGTGTTAGTAGAATGAGCAGAACTACTAGTTGATCTAGTGGTTCTCCCATTCAATGAATTCGGCGTCATTTTTGGCATGGATTGGTTGGCAAAGCGTGGGGGAGTGCTTGATTTCCTAAAGAAGGAGGTTCTACTTCAGGTGAAGGGTGTTGGTAAAGTGGTGTTCAAAGGTGTTCGGAAGACGGATTCAGTGCCTATGGGGTTGGTGTCAGCAATGCATACTTTCTCACTAATCCAAGAACGTTGTGAAGCTTTGTTAGTGCAAGTGTCGGTTGAACAAAGCGAGGATTTAGAGAAGGTTCCCGTAGCTTGGGATTTTGCTGAGGTGTTTGAGGAGTTGCATAGAGCACCGATTAAGTAGGAGGTAGAGTTCAATATTGAGTTGGTTCCTGGAACCACTCCAATCTCTATTATGCCCTATCGAATGGCACCAGCTGAACTGAAGGAGTTGAAGGAGCAGTTACAACAGCTTTTGAATAAGGGATTCATCCGTCCAAGTGTTTCTCCTTGGGGAGAACTAGTTCTCTTTGTAAACAAGAACGATGGGTCAATGAGGATGTGCATTGACTACCGGCGGTTCACAAGGAAACGATCAAGAATCGTTATCCACTCCCAAGGATAGATGATCTCTTTGATCAATTACAAAGAGCAGCGTTGTTCTCGAAGATTAACTTGAGGTCGGGGTACCATTAGTTGAAGGTGGAGGAAGGCTCGGTACCAATGAAAGCTTTCATGACTAGAAATGGACGTTATGAGTTTCTTGTGATGCCTTTCGGTCTTACCAATGTGATGACACTCGATTTGACGTGATTATCAGCCTCATTTAAGCGACATTTCTTTGCTTAAGACATGGTTTTTAGGGTAGAATAACGAATATTCAATCGATTGCCCTATCTCGTGCCATTTGTGTTACCTTGGCCCGTTTCGGGTCTATTTGATGGTTTTCTAGTGCTTTTGCGTTAGCACAGGTTTTTGCCGTCAAATAAAGTAGCCAAGGTCATGTCTAAGGCGTTGGAACATCGAGGAATTGCACCGGATTCGATCAAAGGAGCCAATCAAAGTCAAACAAATTCCTGCCGGTTTACAAAGAAGTTTTCGCCGAAAATAAGCATATGTTTTCGACAAAAATAATAGTACAAATCGACTGACGCCAAGTGAAGGAGATTTTCGGCGAAAGTGTTGAGTTTTCGGACCGAGAAGAAAAGGCAGAGGAATCAGCCGGCGGGACTTCCATTCACAAGCATATTTTCGGCGAAAATAAGTCACTATTTTCGGCGAAAATATTAGAAGAAATCCGGCTGGGCTAGGTTAAGTATAAATACTTAACCGGCGGCCCACTAGGAAGGGATAATAATTTACATCAGAAAATACTTTTTTCGAATCAGATTTCTACGATTTTCTCTGGAGTTCTGGAGCGAAGAGTTAGAGTTCGAAGAGCCGGAAAGAGATCGTGACGCCATCCCTTCCATCTCGGAGAACCGGAGCTAGGAGTGTAGTTTACCGAAGATCGAAGTCTGTCAGAGTCGTCTAAATTAGGTTTTTCAGATTCTTTTCTGTTCTTCCTCTGGATGACGAACTCTTACTTTGTCTTTGTTTCTTTTGTGATAAACATGAGTAGCTAAACTCGTTAGAGCTTAGACTAGATGAACCCTAAGTGACCCAGGGCTTTAAAGCGGTCACGAATCGGCGGTGATTAGATTCGAAATTCAATCAGTTTTTTCATGTTTGATTTGTTCTTCATTGTTCATGTTTCTTGTCTGGATTGATCACCTAGATTAGATTCTGGTTAAGCTAAGGATAGAAGCGAACGCTCGCCTTACTTTGGAAGATCAAATTGAACAATTAACCTTATAATTAGAGTGTGGCTTTCGTAGGAACCGGTTAGGGTTAATTCACTGCAAGAGTAACTCATTAATCATTAGTAATTGCACCAGTTAATTAAGCCGTTGCGAGAGGCGACCGTACTCGGGCGGCTAGTTAATCTTGGTAGTTAGAACGGATAGAGCGAACGTTCGCCGGTCTTAAACCTAAGGGTAAGGAGTTATGGTGGTGTCTTAGTAATTGATTGAACGAGAATCAAAATCCGCTGATCTGTTGATTGCCAATGCTCTGGGAACGAAGGGGGATTCAAAGTCTAAGTTCATTTGTCATCTCTGTTTTCAAACCCTAATTTCCAATCTGCTTTAGTTTAATTTTTAATTTCTCTGCATTTCTTAGAATTAGAAGTCGTGGAACTCACACCACGCACAACTTGCTTGCATTCGAGTATTTTGCTAGTTTTGAAGTAGTCAATCTTAGAAGACCCCTGGAATACGATCTACCCTAGCTTTATTAGCTTGGTAGTATTTGATCAACCGCTTCTGACACGTTCATCACAATGCTCCTGCTGTGTTCATGGATCTCAAGAACAAAGTCATCCATGAGTACTTGGAAAAATTTGTGATAGTACTTCAGTTGAAGGGTGTTGGTCAAGTGGTGTTCAAAGGTGTTCGGAAGACTGATTCAGTGCCTATGGGGTTGGTGTCAGCAATGCAGGCTTTCTCACTAATCCAAGAAGGTTGTGAAGCTTTGTTAGTGCAAGTGTCGGTTGAACAAAGCGAGGATTTAGATAAGGTTCTAGTAGCTCGGGATTTTTCTGAGGTGTTTGAGGAGTTGCATGGAGACCGATTGAGCGGGAGGTAGAGTTCAATATAGAGTTGGTTCATGGAACCACTCCAATCTCTATTCCGCTCTACCGAATGGCACCGGCTGAACTGAAGGAGTTGAAGGAGCAGTTACAGGAGCTTTTGGATAAGGGATACATCCGTCCAAGTGTTTCCCCTTGGGGAGAACCAGTTCTGTTTGTGAAGAAGAAGGACGGGTCAATGAGAATGTGCATTGACTACCAGCGATTGAACAAGGAAACGATCAACAAGCGTTATCCACTCCCAAGGATAGATGATCTCTTTGATCAATTGCAAAGGGCAGCGTTGTTCTCGAAGATTAACTTGAGGTCGGGGGACCATTAGTTAAAGGTGGAGGAAGGCTCGGTACCAATGACAGCTTTCAGGACTAGATATGGACATTATGAGTTTCTTGTGATGCCTTTCGGTCTTACCAATGCTCCTGATGTGTTCATGGCTCTCAAGAACAAAGTCTTCCATGAGTACTTGGACAAATTTGTGATAGTATTCATCGATGACATCCTCATTTATTCTAAGAATGAGAGGGAGCATGAAGAACACTTGAGAATCGTCTCTCAGAAGCTGAGGGAGCAACAACTCTTTGCAAAATTCTCAAAGTGTGCTTTCTGGTTAGAAGAAATGTTGTTCTTGGGCCACATGGTTTCTAAGAGAGGAGTAGAGATGGACCCAAAGAAGATTGAAGCAGTAGTCAACTGGTCTCCACCTAAAATGTGTCACAGCTGAGAAGCTTCCTTGGGTTAGCTGGTTACTATCGAAGATTTGTTGAGGGATTCTCCACCATAGCGTCTCCACTTCACAAGTTGTTGAGGAAGGAGTCGAAGTATGAGTGGATGGAGGCATGTCAGAAAAGTTTTGAAGAGTTAAAGAAGAGGTTGACTTCAGCATCAGTGTTGACTTTGCAAGTTGAAGGAGGAGAGTACGTGGTGTTTAGTGACGCTTTGTTGCAAGGATTGGGGTGCGTGCTTATGCAAAATGGGAAGGTAGTCGTCTATGCCTCTCGCCAGCTAAGAGTGCATGAGGTGAACTAGCCGACTCATGATCTGGAGTTAGCTGCAGTAGTGTTCACTTTAAATTTGTGGAGACACTACCTGTATGGAGAGACTTTCAAGATAATGACGGATCACAAGAGTCTTAAGCACTTGATGAATCAGAATGAGCTGAACAGTAGGTAGAGACGTTGGGTAGAGATCTTAAAGGACTACGACTGCACCCATTGACTACCATCCCAGTAAATCCAATGTTGTAGCCGATGCTCTAAGTCGAAGGGAGTTGGTGGACATAAGAGCTTTTAGAGTGGAGATGCAGTTGGAGGCAGTTGGGAGTTTGCTTTCCAAGCTCAGCATTCGTCCTTTGCTGAATGACAGGATTGGGGAAGAGCAGCTCAAGGATGTTAAGCTGGTAGCTATTAGAGAACAAGTCGAGAAGGGTTTGGATAACGGGTTCGAAGTGGTTGGTGGCTTGTTGAGGTGTAGAGGCCGTGTGTGTCAGAGGTGGAAGAGTTGAGGAAACAGATTCTTGAAGAAGCTCATTCTTCAATGTATGCCATGCATCCTGGAATGACCAAGATGTACAACGACTTGAAGGCGAGTTTCTTGTGGCTGCGCATGAAGAAGGATGTAGCTCGGTTTGTGTCAGTTTACTTGGTGTGTCAGAAGACAAAGGCTGAACACAGAGCTCCAGGTGGATTGTTGCAATCTCTACCCATTCCGGAGTGGAAATTTGCTGATATTACTATGGACTTTGTGTCGGGATTCCCACCAACCAGAGAAGGGAAGGATGCAGTTTGGGTAATTGTGGATCGCTTGATGAAAGTCGCTCACTTTTGTACCCATCCGGTATAAGCCTACTGTTGAGGAACGGGCTAAGCTTTATATCGAGGAAGTGGTAAGTTTGCATGGAGTTCCTCAATCCATTCAGTCGGACCGGGATCCGAGTTTCACAGCTCATTTCTGGGAAGGATTGCATACGACATTGGGGACAAAGCTGAATTTCTCAACAGCTTATAATCCTCAAACGGATGGTCAATTGGAGAGAACGAATTTTTTTGATGAATTATGTGATTATATTTCATCATAAAGCAAGGAAACACAATACAAAGAAAAAACTAAGGGACCTTTCTATCTACTACCATTTACATGTAACCCGCTATACTAACCCCCTCTCTATGCCCTTGTGCATAGGTCAAAATTTCCTCTCTAATTAATCTACCAATTTCAACCACATCCAAAGAGGCCCCTCTAAACACTCTTCGACATCTTTCTATCCAAACTGTGCTTACAAGAACCCTCCATAGCAACTTTTTAGTCTTGTTGTGCACACTGTCAACTCTCCAGCTAATAGTTGCAGTAATCATGTCATCCCAACTATGTCCAGCAAGCTCCGGCAATAACTGCTGCAACAATACAACAGTAAAAGCACACTCTGTGAAAATATGTTCTCTAGTTTCATCTGCAATCCTACACAGCTCACACCTGGGATCAATCCTGGATTCCACCTCCTGATTTTATCTCTAGTAGGCAAACGATCATTGAGAATAAGCCAAGAAGTAATGGAACGTCTTGGAATCACAAATCTTGACCATATAAGACTATACCAATCAACAGTAGTGCTCTTTACTCTTATTACCTCCCAAACTTTAGCAAGTTTAAATTTAGGCATGTACCTGCCATTCCATAATAAGTCTCCATCACCATAAGCACTAACATAATTCTTGACAGAGTCACGCAGCTTCAAGAGTCGTTTCCGGTGCCAAGATCTAGTAGGGGATAAGACATCCCAAAAACTCCTCCCTTTTAACCTGTAGGCATTCAACCAGGAAATCCACAAAGACCCTGCCTAGGACAGAATCGACCAAATGTGCCTAATAATATTTGTCGAGTTCCAGGACCTGAAATCCTTCACACCCAAACCACCTTCTGTCTTTGGCATAACAACAATGTTCCAAGCCACCTTAGACTTCCCTTGACCTACCTCAAAGCCCCATAAGAAGCTATTGCAAATTTTCTCCACCTCTTTAATCAAGGAGGAAGGTAGAACAAAATTGGACATCCAATATTGAAGGGTTCCTCCAATAACAGTCTTAATCAGCTGTAACTTCCCTGCGTAAGGCTGTCTAGCCTTTCAGTCAGTCACTCTATGAGTGATCTTATCAACCAACGTTTTACAATCACATCTTATTAACTTCCCTACAGTTAAAGGCATGCCAAGATATTTAAAGGAAGATCCTCCTTAACAAATCCTGAAAGTCGAACCAAATTCTCCTCTTCAATCCCTTGAACTCCAGCTATGTATATAGTACTCTTATCAGGATTGAACTGAAGACCAGAACATCTATAAAAGTCACTAAAGATATTAGTGACCTCTTTCACAGCTTCTTCATTTGCCTTAGTGAAGATAAGTAGATCATCTGCAAAACTCAAATGAGATATACCAAGCAGCTCAACATCTCCATCGAAATCACAAACAAATAGGGTGAGATCGGGTCTCCCTGCCTCAGTCCCCTCATGGCAGGGAAATAACCCTTAAGAGTTCCATTGATATTAATAGACAACATTGTTGATTGGAAGCAAACCTCAATCCAACTCACAAACTGTTGAGGAATTTGCATAGCTCTAAGTGTATTCAACACAAACTTCTACTCCACTGAATCAAAAGCCTTCATGAGGTCAACTTTCATTGTACACCTAGGAGAGACACCTGTTTTCTTATAGTTTTTCAACAATGCATGAGCTACCAGAATAGCATCTCCAATCTTCCTCCCCTTCACAAATGCAGTTTGAGCATTGCTAATCAGATCGGGTAACACAACAGACAGCCTATTAGCTAGCACTTTTGACACAATTTTAAAAGAATATTACAACACGATATAGCCCTGAAATCTTTCATTTCCGCAGCCTGAGTTTTCTTAGGGATCAAGGTAAGGATGACTGAATTAACTGGTGAAGGCATAACCACTTAATCCATAAAATAATGAACTACTTCTACTACTTCCTCTTCTACCACACTCCAACTGCTCTTATAAAAGAAGGCATTATAACCATCAGGCCCAGGAGCCTTATCTCCAGCCATACCAAACACAGCAACATTAACCTCATTATAAGACACAGGTCTAATTAAATCATCCTGTTGAGCATCACATAGCTTCCTTTGAATCAAGGCATGGAGATCTATATCTTGAACACTTTTACTACTACCAAGCAACTCATAATAAAAGTTAACTGTAACTTCAACTATATCATTCATAGATTCAACCATAGCACCATTCTTATCTCTTACTTGCCTAATAGTGTTCACAGCATACCTTGACTTCACATAATTATAGAAATAACGAGTATTTCCATCCCCAAGAGAGAACGGTTTTTACCTTGGAGGAATTGTTGAGGATTTGTGCTATGGAGTTTCGAACTCCTTGGACTGAATTGTTGCCATTGGTCAAGTTTATACAACAACTCGTACCATAGCAGCTTGAAGTCTGCCCCGTTTGAAGCTTTGTATGGGATGAAGTGCAGGACGACGTTGTGTTGGGATGAGGAAGGTGCTGGGGTGTTGACGGGTCCTCAGATTTTTCAAGATACTGTTGATCGAGTGAAGGTGATCAAGGATAAGTTGAACGTAGCTCAAGATAGGTAGAAGCCTTATTCTGACGGTCGTGCTAGAGAGCTAAACTTTGAATTTGGGGAGCAGGTGTTCCTGAAGGTATCGCCTTGGAAGGGGTTGATGCGTTTTGGTCGGAAAGGAAAGTTGGCACCACGTTACATCGGTCCTTACGAGATTTTGGCTAAGTCTTGTCTGATTGCCTATGTTCTGGCAATGCCAAGCGAGATAGAGAGAATACACAATGTATTCCACTTTAGAATGCTTAAGTGGTATCATGTGGATCCCTCTCATGTGATACAACTAGAAGAAGTGGAGATCGAGCAATATATGACCTATGAGGAGAAGCCGGTGGCAATCGTGGATAGGCAAGTTCGGGTTCTGAGGAACAAGAAGATCCCACAGCTCAAAGTGGTGTGGAGGAACCATGAGAGTGAGTTGGCAACTTAGGAAACCAAGGAGAGCATGAGAATGAGGTATTCGGAGCTAGTGGAGGCTTATACTTCAGGTACTTAACCTCTCAAAGGTTCTTCTTCTTGTGTTCTCAATTATTGCCTTGGTTGGGTGGTGTTTTGTTTGTGCTTGTGTGTTAGTGTTTTAGTTTGGTGTGTGTGTGTGTTTTAGTTTTGTGTGTGTGTGTGTTTGAGTGAGAATTCGGTGGTAATTGGAGTCAATCTCAGAGGTCATAAGTTGTTAGAACCGTCGGTGTGAGTTTCGGATAGTAATGAGATGCTTAAACTGCTGTGTTTGCTGTAATTTTTGCTATGCATTGCTGGATTGAGATGAGTTGTGATTTCAAGGATGAAATCTTTAAAGTTGTGGATACTTGTAACATCCCCGTCCAACCGAACGATTTAGAACTCAAGTTCGGGTGATCGAGGCATTGGAATCAGTGCTCTTGAGGTTCCATCGAAGTTCGGTACGTTCGGGTTTAAGTCGGGTTGAGGTTGCAAACGAGCATGATGTACAGTAAAGAACACACGACGTGTAGTTGAACTACACACCGTGTTGTATCATGGTACAACGCCGTGTATCCATGATACACGATCATGCTCTAAATTCCAGAAAGGTTCGTCAAGAGTGGCAGTAGAAACCACACGCCCGTGTAGTTGTACAACATGATGTGTTTCATCATGAAACACGCCGTGTGTTATAAAACACGCTTGTTTGACCTTCATATAAAAAGACGAGTTTTGACAACTTTCATCTTTTTGTCTATCCACGAGAACTTCTTTGACGACCCAAGTTCTATCAATCTTTGAAGGTGGATTCTGTGAGCTATGGGTGTCCGATTAAGGATTCATTTTCTCCTGTGCATTCCTAGCAACGAGAACAAGATTACTGACCTTGGATTCTGGAGTTTTGGAGTAAAGTGATATCAGTGAGGAAGGGGAAAAGCTACGAATTTGGAGAAGGGGATTTCGTTCTTCCGGGAATATAGAAGATGATTAGAGCCTCATCTACTATTCAAGGTGAGGGCTTAACATTGTTCGGTAGTATTGGATAGCGTGAGGAGTTGTAATTCGACTAAGTTGAAGTTAGGGTTTTGCATGATAATGAAGAGAGTAAAAGGGGTTAACTGTTCTGTGAGTGTCAATTGTTTGATTCGATGTTTGTTGTTATGATTGGGGGATTGTGATGAAATGGATTGATTAACGAATTGAGTTAGAAATGAGTGTTAGGATGGATGGGTGTGATCTTGTGGAAATTACATACTTTGTCATTGTCGATTGTGATTGCACTACAAAAAACTGTTTAATTAACAGCGGCAGAAAACGCGTTTAACAGCGGTCACGGGCCGCTGTTAAATTGCCCAATGGCAAACTCATTTAACAGCGGCAAAATGTGGTCGCTGTTAAACTAAATAATTTAACAGCGGCCTCAGTCCGCTGTTAAATTAGTCCGTCGATTAAAGTAATAGCCGGAGCTCCGGTGATAGTCGCTTTTGTCGCTCTCCTCCTTCCGTCGACGCCAGATTCGTTGCTCTCCTCTCTCCGTCGACGCCACGATCCCGTCCGGGTTCCGTCACTTCTTCTACTAGCTTCCATCGACGCCAGATCCCGTTCTCCTCCTCCGGCCGAAACTAGCGACGACGATGACAGCGGCGAAGAAAAAGATAAAGAAAAAGAAGAAGAAGAAGAAGAAAAGAAGAAGAAGAGGAGGAGGAGGATCAGCCAAGAAGAAGAAGAAGAAGAAGGGCAGGGGCGAAGAAAAAGAAGAAGAAGAGGAGGAGGCGGATCAGCCAAGAAGAAGAAGAAGAGGAGGAGGAGGATCGGCGAGGAAGAAGGGGATCGGCGGTTGATGGCGGCTTTGAAATTGGAGAAGAAAAGGAGAAAGAGGTTTCCGGCGAAGGTTGATGGCGGCTTCGAAATCGGAGAAGAGTGGAAATTGGACGGTTCAGATTTGTGAAATTGTGTTTCTTTAGTTAGATCCGACGAACGAGAATAGTGATCCGCGTGAAATAATTTAACAGCGGCCGTCAGCCGCTGTTAAATGTAATAATTTAACAGCGGCCACTTGGGCGCTGTTAAATATCCCGGTTTTTATAATTTAACAGCGGCCATTTCAGGGCCGTTGTTAAACGTCTACTGTTAAATTAGCCTTTTCTTGTAGTGTTGCAAGAGGATGACCCCACCGATGTAGGGACGTCCTGTGAAAGACGAACAGGTGGGTAACTCTAGACTTGCGACATGGCTCCCCCTACATTTCTTATGCAGGCGGGGTAGTCGGTAGGCTAGCCGTTTGCCCTCGTTGTGATTTGAAATGTGGAATATGAATGTCCTCAATGTGGGAATTAATGAAATGCTGCAATGAGTGAAAGTGTGTTTTACCATGATCTGTGAACTTGATGTAAATGATTGAGAATGTGAATGGTAGAATCTGAAGGAGCCTGCACTGCCCCCTAAACTACACTATGGGTGCTAAGTGCCTCTCTAAGGGAGAGTGGTGCGGTCATGACTTCAAAGGAAATGCGTGATTTTGTTTGTTGAGTCTAGTTTACGATTCCTTCAAGGGAGGTCTCGTTGTATCCTTCAAGGGAGAGGATGTGTCTTTGGACCTCTTCAAGGGATAGAGGTGCATCAGGCCGTTAGGGGTGGTGCAGGGTAAACTCCATGACGCCTAATTACACCTAGAAAATAATTTGTGGATTGTGTGTGTGAATGTATGTGATGGTTGTGATTGTGAACTGTTTTGTAATATGTGCTATTTTCGTTTGAATGATCGTTCGCTATGGTATGATTGATGTTATGGATTGTGAATGTGAACTGTGAACTAAACCTACGTGATCACCTAGACTACTTTAGGATATTAAAATTGGTTAAGGCTGAGTGTGGGTTCCACTGTTGGTGTATTGTGTGGAGTATGAAACCCCTCCTTTTGATTTGGACAGCGATAGTTAAGCCTAGTAGGTTCACTCAGTTTCATTAGGAAATTGATTCCTCCCTCTTCCCCTTTCGGGTTCTCGTGGCTAGCGAGTGTGGTGCGAGAGTTCAGGTGTTTCGGTTGAGTTTGAGGAGGTTGCTGAGCAAGACTATGAGGTGAAGATTGGCAGACCACTCAGAGTTGACATTTTCCTTTATTCTTGATTCAGTTGACTATTTGTATTCCAGGGAATTTTATACCCACTTTTGGGATATTGCTATTGGATTATTGTTTATCGGTTTTATTGGATTTTATCATTGGAGGTCTCCTTTCAAATAATGATCATTTAATAAGAGTTCTATTCTTTTCCATTTTTTCGTTTTGCCTACTTCATTTATGATTTAACTTCGAGTGATGCTCATTACTGGTTCAACCATGGGTTTACTTGGGTTTGTGCGGGATGGGTGTTACAACCCTTTGTACTAACAAGTCCATCATCATTAACAACAACAATAATATTGTTTAGCGCACAATATTGGGTGACAACCTCGTCCATGTAATCTCTAACAGTATCATTAGTGAAAAAATGCAGAACAGAACCATTATCACCTCGCCCCATCAACTTCTAAACCAAAACTATATATATCAACTAGAAAAAGAATGTAATCAGTTAGTAAAAAAGTTAATACTGACCAACACAGATAAAACTTAACAAGGGACATGGACAGGATAATGAACTTGTTAACTAATTAACACTGTGACTAGTTAATTTAAAAAGGCAGGTTAACTAAGTAGAAGGATAA